>VZRL01005853.1:782218-832011 GCA_013397895.1 Origma solitaria | reverse complement strand
GGGGTTTTTTTGTGTTTTTTGTTTGTTTTTTGGGGATTGTTTTATTTGTTTTTTTTTTTTTATTTGTTTTGGGGGGGTTTGTTTGGTGATTTTTTGTTTGGTTGGTTTTGGGTTTTTGTTAATTTGTTTTTTGTTTTTTGTTTGGATTTTTGTTTTTATTTGTTTGGGGAGGGTTTTGTGGGTTTTTTTGGTCTTTTAAAAATTCTTTGATAGTTCCAGTGCCTGAAGTTTACAAACTTCCTTAGTCGTACAGTTATTTTGTGAATGTACTAAAATGTAGAAGCCTCTTCTGATGGCGCAAGAGGTTTGGTGTTTCCAAAGCAGGGAAGCAATAAGCCTGTGTGCTTTTATTTCTATATTGCTTATTTTTAAATGCAGGAAATGATGGTTCCCCCATGTCAGGCAGCACCTGTAGGCAAACTTTTCTGCTAGACACGAGTAAACTCTTCAGGCTGGAGAATTGCCTTTCAGATCCATCCTTAAGAGTCAGCTCTGCTTTGGTACCTCCTGATTACTATTATTTAAAAAAATTCAGACAGCTAGTGAATAAAATCTCTGCATTTTAAGTAAGGCACAGTAATTCCTGCTGCTTCACCCCCTGTTTGTGCCTTGCTGTGGGGTCAAGGATTTAGAATTCTCGGAGGCAAGTTGAGATGGGAGAGCCCCCGGGTGAGATGTTGAGCTGCTGTGACTGTGCTGAGGAGTCACCAGCCCTGGAGCAGAGTTATTTTCTGTCCCTGTGCTGGTCAGGATGCCTGTGGGAGCTCTCTGTGGAGAAGGATTGCTCATCCTTGGTGCAGAGCCCTCGAGCAGCGCTGGAATGACACCTCGGGGCTGCTGCGGTTCTGCTTCAGCAAAGAGGAGCCCAAGCCCTGTCATTGCAGGCTTTGTTTGCTCAAGGGAGGGAGCCTCATCCTCAGGAATAGCCGCAAGTATAATGATTGGATAAGAAAGGAGCCCTGGGAGCCAAAACTTGGAGTTTGGAACAGGCTTTGGAGCTCTTGAGAATTCCTCTCTACAAGCCCTTGGGTGGTGGAGTTGTAAACACCAGGCATCTCTGCAGAACTGGTTATTTTCTCTCTGTTTACTCTTTAAAGCATCAGCAAACTCCAAAAGAAGACAGAATTCTTCCAAAGTTGCCCCTGCACTGCAGTTTTGTGTTGTGTTCTTTACTCTTTCCACCCTTAAAAATGGTACTGAAGTGTGTATAGGTTTGTGGTCCTTAATCTCAGAGTTGCAAGCAAACAAAGAAATCAGAAAACTCTAAATGTTGACATTTTGTATTTAAATATTCTTTTGAGGTTGGTTTTACCTAGAAATTAATGCTAAAAGAAAAGGATTTCTTGGTTATGACAGTCCAATATGTGTATCTGATAGTGAATGAAACTTCTGTGTAGTCATTAAGTCTTCTCAATTTAATAACGTGCATTTCAGCATCTCTTTGAATCTGGTAGAATCACCATCCTGGAAGGGCTCAGAAAACACATGGATGTGCCACTTGGGCACATGGATTGGTGGTGGGCTTGGCAGTGCTGGGTTAGTGATTGGATTCAATCATCTTAATCCAACCTTAAGCAATCCTGTGGTTCTTTGGTCTATTTCTCAACATTATCGATGCCATAATGAAGTTTTAATTTTCCTGTTTGTATTAACACTAACCCTTGCAATCTGTGAGAGTGCATGAAGATTCAGGGGCTGTAACTATGGGAGGGTATGAAGAGTCTGCTTTGCTTCAGCATTAGCAACATTTGGTTTTTGACAGTACTGAAATTGGTAATTATAGCCCATCTTGATTGTTTTTTTACTCATTAAACTAATTTCTTAATTACTAGAAAATGCATTCTGTCTGTGAGATTCTGCACTGTATTTTTTATCACAACAAAGTGACCAAATTGCTGCTTTAATTTCAAGTTTTGGCTTTAATTATGGAATTGTATGTAGCTCTTCCAGAAGAATTAAAACTGTCCCAGAGCAGCAGGTCAAAGGGGAATTGTGGATCTGATCACAATCACCATAGTTTAGACCTTTTCCTTTCAATCTGCTTATGAGAGAAAGCTTTTATTTTCCAGAAGGGAAGCTCCCACACCGTTTTCTGTATGGATTGCTGTATGGATTTTAGTTTGCTGTGATGCTGTGTTTGTATTTGAAGGATTGCCATGACAAGAAAGTGGGAATGGTGGCTGAAGGCAGTGAGTCCCCTGGAAGATCAGATGGAGGCTTCGGTTAAAATACTGCTGCTTTCCTTCTGAACACAAATGTTTGCTGAGCTGGAGTGAGCATTTATGGTCAGCTTTGGTCTTCACACACAGGCTGGGTTAGGAAGTGCAAATGGAGCTTGTGAGATGTGGAATAGCATTTGCAGGATCAAAAAAGATGTTGGGAACTTTGGTCAAGGTGCTGTTACTGCTGATAGGAGTGTGTCCCTCTCTGTCTTGGTGCAATTCCTTTTACAGCCAAATATGTGTTCCCTCGAGCCCTTTGGACTTGGTTGTTCTTCTTTCTCTGCATGACAAAGATGGAGGATTTACTCTGAAGAATTATTTCCATGGCAGCTGCTTGTAAAATTGTTCCTGTGTTCCTTGTTACAACTTCTTTGTTTTTCTGTTTTGTTTTGTAGACACAGATGAGGACACGGTGAAAAGATGTTTTGCCACGTTTGAAGAGAAATTCTTCCAAACCTGTGAGAAAGAACTTGCCAAAATCAACATTTTCTATTCAGGTAAGGTGCTTATTTGTGTATATTTGTGGAAAATTCAACAACAGAAAAAGGGCCTGAAGGTCCTAAACTTTCAGGATAACCACAGTGGTGGTGCAGGTCTACCATCACTAATTAGAGGGCGGGTTTGTTTGGAAAACTGCCCTGGTTTAATCCCAAATTTGGAGCTAAACCCTGCTATTTGGGTGGAGGGAGAATGAATGGCAGGTGACTTCACTGCTTTGAATTTTCAAAGTATCCTGCTGGACTTTATGGAGATGCCCTTAAAACTGAAGGGCACAGTCTTTCAGTTTATCCATGTTGACAATCTCCTGGGCATGTTTTAGGTGTGCTGAGCTTCCTAGCAGGTGTTTCCTGAGCTTCTGCAGGAGTAGCTCTCATGGGCTTGCCTGTGTATGGTAGCTTCATCATCTTGATGGGTCCAACGAGGTTTTAAACATTAAACTCAAACTCCTGCAGTACATCAGCCAGCAGCAATTGCCATGGGCTGTGTATTTTGAGAAAAAATGTTGTGATGGTAAGAGTGGGGATTTCTAGGTGTCATATGGCAAGTACTGTTGTTTGTTGTTTTCTCTGAGAAAGTTGCTTTCCCATCCTGTGTTTAGAAAACAACTTCAGAACGGGTTAATTGGAAATTCACCCTGTAAAATTGCTACAAAAAGCTTGGTGTGCTCTGGCTCCTCCTTCATTACACATCAGATGATTTTCAGCCTCTCTTGGTGAGGGTTTTCACCTAGAAAAACGTTTAAATGTAGATACAGCCATGCATTGGCTTCTATACTTCCTCTGAACATGTTGATTTATTAACTTGGTGCTATAAACAGGATTTGTAGCACAATATGGTAGCCTTTTCTAGTTCTGATTTTAATCTGGTAACAAAGACACAGTTGAATTGTGCAAAATATTTTTATAACCATTGGGTGATGACTTTATTGCTGGCTCTTTTACTGCCAGCAGGCTCTGGGTTGTGAACATGAGGATAGCTGAAAGCATGATAGATGCAGTGGCTGAGCACTGCAGCTTCCCTCTGTTCAGCTTCCATCTAGGGAAGTAAATCTCCTTTGGGCTGGCTGTGCCTGCTCTCCCAACTCCCTGGAGCAGAGTGAGTGTCAGGACAAGAGGCAGTTTTTAGGTAGAATTGGTATTTTTTATTAGGCCAACCGGGTTTTACGCTTTATAGGCATTTTTCTGCCTGCAGTTCATATGTACCTAGCTCAGAGCAGTGCTGTGGGTTTTTCCCAGGGAGATCCTGTGTTTCTATCGCAGATCTGAGGGTTTTATACTCAGAAACTTCCTTTCTGAGCCATAGCAGACCCTGTGCACTGCAAGCTAGACTCTGTGCAGGAAGTTCTGTCGATTTAGATGCACAATACAGATTATAATTTTCCCTAATGAGGACCTGCTGCCACACGTGCACCCACATGTACGCACCCATTCCATCACTGTTTAAAATGGCATTAATAATATGGGGTAGGGTTGTTTTTTTCCCAGCTAGCTGTCATTTCAAAAAGTTTCAGGAGAGAATACATGTAATTTGAAAATCTCCTGTGATAAGATTAAAATTAGTCTTTTATTTGCAGAAGAGTGACGTGATTTTCATAGAATGGAAACCTGTTATTAGGGTTATTCGCATCGAGCTGCAGCAAGAAATGTTCCATCAGTGGTTCCTCTCCTTGATCATGTCAGAAATTTGTCAGGTTGGACTCTATTGTAACTCCAGGCATGTGTTGGCTTGGATTATGACCTGGCACATCCTATTTATTATAGGTTTATTATATAGCTTATTACACCCCTGCCTTCACTACAGTAAATATTGTTCATTTTCAAGAAAGCCGAGTTTTCTGTTGATCTCTGCTTCATTTCCATGTCATCTTTCCCTGGGCTGAGGGATCCTCAAGTGAGCATTACCCGGGATTGCCCCAGCAATCTTGGGATGGGCTCCTCCTGGACCCCAGTTATTCCATGGATCACTTAGACCTGGAATGACTGCTGCAAAATGCCTTTCTTTGCCTTTTCCTGTGTGCTGCCATCAAACATTGCCTTAATTCCATAGGCTGTTATCCCAGCTCAGTAGAAAGGAAAACTGCCATTAACTAAATCAGATTTGGTAAACAATTTGGGATTTTTTGGACTGTGCTCAGAAAGATCTATCTGAAAGAAAGAAGAATGGCAGTAAAACTTTCAGATGGTTCCAGCAGAGGAATGCCTGTTCAAGTGCAAAAGTTTTATTTGTGGCCAGTTTTGGATTTTCTAGATGGCAGGTTTGTTATATTTTAAATCAGGGTTTGGCTAAACAGTAGCCAGCAACATTTTCGTGGTTAGTTTAGGAATGGTTTTGTTATTTGTAGGAAACCCTGTCTTTAAATTGGGCAGCAAAATATTGAACATAATATGTACAAGTAGGGAAGGGAAGGAAACATAAAAGGACCTGCCTAAAATGCCCTGAGCTGGGCAGCTGGCAGGAGGTTCAGGCTGTTGGATCACCTCCTGTCTGGCGAAACAAGCTTTGATCACACCCAGGCCCATGTGAACTGGAACCTGGGCGGAAATTTTATTGGTTTCTTAGTGCAATAGTCTTTTTTCCATCATCCTTATGCGTGAACTTTCGTTTAAACTTGGAAAACGAAGTAAAAAGCCAACTTGGAATTGCGTAGTTGAGGTGATAACTCTTTAGACTCTTTTAGTCAGGATCTAGCAGCATTTTTTTGGGCAAAGCTGCTGCTTTATGGGAAGCACTTCTGTTGAAGTCTGCTTCTGTAGGTTTTGGATTTTAGTCTTTGCCATGAAATTCCACTTGAGCTGAGGGCTTGGTGGGCTTCAGGTCATGCAAAATACTGCAATACAAGAGTGGTTCCAGTTTCTAAGCTTTTTTTCTAAGTCTCTTGAGTGACATATTTTTTAAAGTCACTTTGCAGAGTGTTAAATTAGTGGTAGATAGTGCTAAATTAGTGATAGTGGTGTATGACTTTTCAGTTATTTTGAAATATGCTGCGAACTGAGAAATTATTTTCTATTCTGCTTTGCTATTTCCCTGGGCAATCCCTAGGAGGTTTTAACAAGAGCAGCAGCACACATTTTGTTTTGCTTCTGCATTGAGTCTCGATGGTAAAATATCATACTTTAATAAGAAGAAATTATTTGTGGGCAGAACAGCTGGAGTCAGTGCAGGAAGGAGAAGGTGGTGACAGGATGGCTGTTTCTCAGAAGTGACATTTGTTATGGATAGCAGCACTCATAAATATTTCAAGGCGTATTTTCTTTAAATATTGTGTTATGGGCTGATGCATTTCAAGATTTTTCTGGATGTAGGAACAATGGAACAATGCTTTCAATTGAAAATATAAGTTTAAACTCTTCCATATTTGCTAATTTGATCTTAAAGATATCTCAGTGTATCACAGATGGTTTAATAGATGTTTTCAATATACAGAGTGAACTTGTGAGCTTTATTTATATAAAGACTTTTGATTTGAACAGGTATCTGTTACTTCTTCCTGAGGGAGTTCCCAAAGTGGGGAGGGATTATTGTTTCTGCAGTCTGATCTTGCTGTGGTAAATATTATGTGGTTGTAGGCTGTGGGCAGACAATTCTCACTGTGGCTGCATTGCCTCTGCTTGGTGGAGTCCTTGCAGCTGTGGAAGTTGTCAGAGAGGAGTTGCACTTTCCTGCATTTTAAATCTTCTTCCTTTATTAAAGTTTATAAGCAAGAAAGTTAAGAGTTTCAGGCTCCTCTGTGTTTGATTTCCTACGTTGATCCCCATTTTCTATTTGGAAAGGTGTTCTCCTTCTGGAAAATACCTTATGCAGAGCACTGTAAAATTATTTATAGAGCAGTTTTGCTCTTAAAAGGAAGCGGAATTGAATAAGGAAAAGGAAGAGTAAATCTTACATCTGAGTGGGAAGCAATTGAGAATTAACATTGAGCTGTTACGTAAGATACTAATGAAGAGAATTAAATTGACGTGCAGGAGGGTGTTGGGCAGACCTTTGGGTAGCAGAGACCTTGTGACTTCGTGGTGCAGTGCTGGGTGTCCTGCAGGGTGGAGGTGGTGAGCCTGGGCAGCATCTCCCTGGCCAACGCCAGCACCCACGGTCTGTGACCCTGCTTATCAACAGAGATGCCAAAGCAGTGACTGAAGCTTAGCAGGGGGAAAAAAGCCTGGAAGGAACCAGTTGTACAGAACAAAGAATGATAACGGTCTTAACTGTGCTGGTTTTAGCTTTAAAAGATTGTTATTTAGCCAAAAATATTATTTTCTGAGGCTACATAAAGCAGCGTGTTTAAAGGAGCACCTTCTTCATACTTGAGGTGTGAGGAAGAGACATAGACTTGTTCTGAAAACACATCAAAATGATATTTAAGTGCAGGCTGATGGCCTCTTTAACTAGTAAATAACGAGGCAATGCTTCTAAAGGGAAGAAAAGAGGGATAAATTATTCCAGCGGATCATGTACAGCAGCCAGCAGTGTTGTAACTCCTGATCAAAGCAGAGCTGTGTTTGTCTGTCACCAGGAGCTTGGCACAGGGGCCGTGCTGCTCTCTGAGCAACAAAATTCAGTGTCACATTTGAAGTGTGGGGTTTGTCTTCTTTGATTTCCCTACTGTCACATGAAAAGATAGTAAACATGTAGTCAGTAGTGGGTGCACAGATCTGAAAAACGCTTTGCTTACTCACTGTCATGTTTCATAATATTGTCTAACAGGATTTTTCCCTAATGCTTCTTGTGCACTTGATTTATTTGGGAAGGAGGAGCAGCTTTTCTTTCGCATGCAGAGTAGATGTGGTTGGTGCTTTGGTATTTGGATGGGACCCTATCTTCCTGTGCCTCCAGGCAGTGTGGGGACACCTGCCCCGCTGTCCTTGTGCTGGTTTGCAGTCCCCAGCTACAGCCTGGGCCTCTTCCATCCCTGGCAGGTATTTGTGTGGTGCTGGACTGAGCATCCTCTCAAAATCGAAGCTGGGATGGAAGTTGAGAGGTCTCAGTTCCTTGCTAATGCTGGGAGGAACAGCCCCTTGATTTTGGCCATATTAATTTTTTTTTTTTCCTTGAGAACTTGTGTGTTTTATGTAGGTTTAATGAAAAAAGCTTCCTCTTCAACTCTGCCCTTGAGGCCACACCCAGAGTTCTGCATCCAGGTCCAGGGCTTCCAGCACAAGGGGGACATGGACCCATTAGAGTGGGTCCAGAGGAGGCCATGGGAATCCTCTGAGGGCTGGAGCACCTCTGCTTGGAGACAGGCTGAGAGAGCTGGGGGTGCTCAGCTGGAGAAGAGACGGCTCCAGGGAGACCTTAGAACCCCTTCCTGTGCCTAAAGATGATACAAGAGATCTGGAGAGGGGCTTTGGACAAGGGCTTGGAGTGACAGGACAAGGGGGAATGGCTTCAAAGTGGCAGAGGGCAGGTTTGGATTAGACATCAACAAGAATTTTTTCCCGGTGAGGGTGGGGAGGCCCTGGCACAGGGTGCCCAGAGAAGCTGTGGCTGCCCCATCCCTGGAAGTGTTCAAGGCCAGGCTGGACAGGACTTGAAGCAACCTGGTCCAGCGGAGGGTGTCCTTGACCATGGCAGGAGGTTCAAATGAGATGGCCTTTAAGGTTCCTTCCAACCCAAACCATTCTGTTGCACGAAAAGAAAAATACGTGAATTTAACGTGTGACGGGGGAAGGCCTTGCACAGACACATTTTTTGAGGAGCAGGTTCAGTGTTTTTAGGGCTCGGTGGGCCAGCCGAGCCCCTCCCCGTGACATTTCCGTCTCGTGCCCACAGAGAAGCTTGCGGAAGCGCAGCGCAGGTTCACCACGCTCCGCACCGAGCTGCAGTCCACCTTGGACGCGCAGAAGGAGGCCAGCGGCGCCTCCACGCTGCAGCGGCGCCGAAAGCCTGTCTTCCACCTGTCCCACGAGGAGCGTGTCCAGCACAGGAACATCAGAGACCTGAAATTGGCCTTCAGCGAGCTCTACCTCAGCCTCATCTTACTGCAGAACTATCAGGTACCTGCAGAGAGTTGTGCTTTTCTTCTGTCTTTTTTTTTTTTCCAGTCAATGTCTCTGTGCCTTGCGTGTCCTTGAGTTGCCTCACTCGGTATTTCATTTATTTCTTCCTGTTTTGGGGTGTCCCTAAACACTTTTAAAGAAAAGATGGGTACCTAGCAGCTAGCAGTGTACATCTGGTTGCTTTTTATCGAGCTAGAAGTGCTAAGCTGACCTGCAGAAGGACTTTCCCTCTTCCTTTGCTGGGCTGGCTGACCCCAGCACCTTTGTCCAAACAGGACCTCTTCCTTCTGTGTTGTTCTATGCAGGGCTGGAGCTGGGCAGGTTGGGGAAGAAGCTCTTTTATCTAATATTTGACATGAAACTTGAAATCCTCATGTACTGTTTCCTCTTGGCGTTACCATGGTAGTGGCTGTGACCTTGCTGTATCAGAATTTCTTGCTAAAACTTCAATTAAAAAAAAATATTTTGATTTCTGCAGGATACAGGCTCATTTGCCTTGAGGTATGAAAACAAATGAATCTTTAGTTGTACTTGGATTTTTGGCATGGTAAATATTACAGACGCTGATCTTGTTCCAAAGATTTTGAAATAAAAATCTGAAGCTGTTAATATATTTTTGGCTGGGCTACCTCTTCTGGAGTTAAATGCTTAGAAATGCTTTTAAGTGTCTTACTGTGAGGGATTTTAGCTTGTTAAATAAGAATGTTGGAGCTTAAATTGACTATGTCTGTATCTTTGCCAGATCTTTATGGGAGAATTTTACTAAACAAAATTCACAGTAAGAATAAATTGAATACCACTCTACTGTGTGGACAAAACTTATTCTCCAAAAATTCTGAGTAATTGTACCTCTCCTAGAGTGATGTTATCTTTGAGCATGTGTCTGGAAACTATGAGTTTCTTAAGAAAACTCTTTAACTATTAGTGATAGTTCCTAGTTCAAAATCCTGGGAAAGGTGGAGTATCTGTATCTTTTTAGGAATGGAGTGAAGCAGCATCACCTGCTGTGATTTATTCACTTATATTTATTTTCTCTTTTAAAAGAAGACGGCTATACTTTTAATTACAAAAAATCAATTCTGAGGCTTGATGAAGAATTTAAATAGGGGATGACGTGGGTCATTCCGTTGGGAAATCTTTTCCTGCTATTCCTCAGTGAAGAAAAGCATGTTGCACGTTGATATTTTTGCTTTTTGCTACCATGAATCCAGACCCACCGGAAGTCTACTAAATACTGATCTAAACCCCATATGGATTTGATAGCTTTCACACTTTGCAGGGGCAGCAGAGCTGCTTTCTACAACACAACTCCAGAGAGAGAATGAGAAAAACTCCTTCAAATTGGTACTGAAGTTGAGGACAAGGAATGCAAGCACTAAAACAGACATAAAACTAAGTCCCAGGGTACCAGTCTTAATCACTCTTAGAATATAACAACGAGGAATATTCAAGCTCTTGCAGTTCTGGAGAGAAGAAAAAACAATAATCTGGTGGGAGGATGATGTAGCTGAGCCCTTCATGTAGGAGGCAGAGTGAAGTCAACAGCAGCATTATAAATATCAAATCGGCTTTGATGAAATGCTGACGCCTTGAGTTGGGTTACCGAGGAAGGAAAATCCACCTGGAGCAAATTCCTCAGTCTCTTAGGGTTGATCAAGAGCACAAGTTTCATGCATTCATTCCTGAGGTACACAAACCAAACTGAGTCTATAACCAGTCTCCAGGGCAGCTCTTATGTGTAACTTATCAATGATTAAACTTCTGATAAAATGAATTTGTTGTTAACAGTAAAATATTATTCTAGACTGTGTACATACCTTAAAAATCTATTTATTTGAAATGCTGTGTTTTAGAACAAACAAATGCTGAGAAATTAAGCATATAATATTAAGTTACATATTCTATATGTAATATAGTGCACCTATTGGGTGAATAACAGAGGTGGAACCAGTCTTATTAAACTGCCTTGCTGGTGCATTTCCCAACGTATACATGAGTGAAAAATTTTGAGTCCACTGTTTGATTCTACTTGATGCTGCATTTTATTATTGCCTAAGTTGCACTTTTTGTTGTTTGTGGTTTTGTTGGTTTTTTCCCCACAAAATGCAGCAGAAATGGAGGTCAGGCTTGGAAAAGGCTCCTTGCCAAATAAAAGCAACAAGAATAGCAAAATATCAAACTGCATAAATGATGTTTGTTCTGTTCCACAGTCCCATCACTGTGTGTTGCTTGTCAGAAGCACCACTGTGACCAACAGTGCTTTTGTCATGCACTTTGGGGTTGCAGAATTGTTGCAGCCAGAGGATGAAATGCCACTGGAGAGGTTTTAGGGTGCCTGGCATAAACATATCCCAACCAGCCAAGGAACCCCAGAGTTAGGCTGGGATTGCACCCATGGCAGATGAAGGGATGTTAGCTCAGGCCTCAGAAAGATCTCTGACCAAAATCATCCTTTTGTTGCAGTTTTTCATTTGAAATTTCTGCTCTCCCTGAATGCTGGTTTTTCCAATACAAAGTAATTAAAGTCTCTTGTCTGCAATAAGGCAGGTCATTAATGCTTTGGCTTCCTGCTCCTGTCTCCCCAGCCTCATTTCCCACCTATATGGGAGAGGTCTGGCATTAAATCACTCTAAGCATAATTACGTTGAAAATAATTCCAGTGACTAGTTGGTGCCTCTCCCCAGGGCATTGGATTTTGCTGTTTTCTCTGGTTTTCTTTCCAAGCTTTTTTTGAGAAGTAAATCTTGCCGTGGTCGCTCTGCATTTCTGCTGATGCTTGAATGAAACACTGAGTTTTTTAGGTGGCACTTCCTGCACAATGAAATGCAGGATTGCAAGTGCATCATGCCACAGCAATTGCTGCAGTGTGATGAGCTTTGCCTGTCTTAGGGACTGTGCATGGGTGTCGAATCAGGGCTCATCTATAACCTGGAAATCAATTCTTGTTTTAAGCAATGCTTGCTGGTCTCTACAGGCAGGAGAGTTACATCTCCCACATGTGCAAGCTCAGGCTGGTTTTCCTGTCACTGTGCAACACGTTCTGTGAAAAAAATGCTGCTGTGGGGATGCACTTGTCTGCATTTAATCTGCAGCACTGACAACTTTCATACAAAGATTTCCCTTCTATAATGAATTTATCTGGAGAACTTGATTTGAAGCCAGGGTGAAGTTTAAAGAAGTCAGTAGCCCAGATTTTTCAGAAGGGAAAGCCTATTAAAGGTTATTTGTCTTCAAGGAAGCATCAGGTCACTTCTTGCATAAAGGAGAAAAGTGGAAGTGATCTGGCTTTTCAGGGAATAAAAAGATTTAGGTAGCTCCCTTTTTATGCCCTTGAGTCCCACATTTTTTATTTTATTTGCAAGGATTGTATATTACTTATGATAAAGTCACAACTCAGAAACTTCCTGACAATAGATGCAATCATTTTGATTCTTCTTATTAATGATTCCTTTTTCTCTAGCAGTGGAGAGAGAACCATTTCTCTTTCTTGGGAGATGGCTAGGGTTATTAAAAGCCAGCATGTCTTTTCCCTTGCCTGCAGAACCTGAACTTCACCGGCTTCCGCAAGATCCTGAAGAAGCATGACAAGAACCTGGAGACAGCGCGGGGGGCGGAGTGGAGGGTGGCCGAGGTGGAGGTGGCTCCCTTCTACACCTGCAAGAAGATCAACCAGCTTATCTCCGAAACAGAGGTGAGGAGGCTGGCCTGGGCTCTGCTCCTCTTTTAGCTTACCAGAAAAGGGATTTTGGTCACTGCTGGTTTCCAGAAGTGTTCAAGCACAGGTTGAGGGGAGCTCTGAGCAAAGCTGGTCTAGCAGAAGGTGTCCCTTCCCATGGTGGGGGGTTGGAACAAGATCTTGAGGTCCCTTCCAACCCAAACTCTTCTGTGACGCTTTAATTTCTGTAATGTTTAGCCCTCTCTATAACTTGTATTCGTCCCCAAGGCAACTAATAACAGATTTTAGAGTGCCACTAACTTCTGGCACTGCTTACACAAATTTGGGTATGTTCTCTTCAGCTGGTAACTTTTCCCGTGGAAAAGCCTAGTGCAGCCTTAACTTCTGCAGTGTAGGAACTTGGTGCAGCACAATGAGCTTTTCATGTCTCTATATTAAAAGAATACCGGGCCAGGGCTCACCTCTAACACAGAAACCAACCATTATTTTTGGGTTTGGTGCATTACCAGGTGCTCAGCTTCAGTGGTGTGTATCTTTGTCTCCTTAGGAAGTGGTGACCAACGAGTTGGAAGATGGAGACAGACAGAAGGCAATGAAACGTTTGCGTGTTCCACCCTTAGGAGCAGCTCAGGTGAGGGATGAGGGTTGTGGAGCGAAGCTGCTTCTCCAACTTGTCAGGGTGCCAAATCAGATTCAACTTCTGAATGAAACAGTGGAAATAATTGATGTGAGCATGCATGGGGCATGGCCACATAATCTGCTTTAGTTCCGGAAGGTTTGGAAATAGGTTACTACTCCTAATGCATGCAGACAAGGTAATGAAGGGAGGAGATAAATGGTGAAAGGAAATTTGTGCTAATAACAGCATATGCTTAGTGTTTGCGTGGTCTGGAATACTTTTCAGAGGGCACTGAGCCACCCACTCTCTGTTTCAATGTGGCAATAATATTACACAGCATTTTCAGTTTAAAAAACTCTCACTTCAAGAGCAAGAGTGCAATCAGGGATCAGGATGTTGCATTTCTGATTTTACGTTTACTCTGCCAGCTAATCTGACTTTGCTGATAACCTGTTTACCTCACCTTAATTGTGCCATGGCTTTGTTCACAGCCTGTACCAGCCTGGACTACATTCAGGGTTGGATTGTTCTGCGGCTTGTTCATTGCACTGAATGTCACTGTCATACTTTCAGGTGGGTGTCCTGCCATGCCTCGCTTTGGGTGTGTTCCCATCACTTAGTGAGGGCCTGGACCAGGGTGTTCTGGGTTAAATCAGAATTAGATTGCATTGGTGTGAATTGTTAGTTCTGCTCATAGTAGGTTGTGGTTTTCCTCATGTGGATTTTGAACATATTATCATTTATTCTCCTGGTTTCCTCCTCATTTTTGGCGGGATATTCTGAGGGTGCAACATCTGTGTGTAAAGTGAGATTTTTGTTACCATTCTATGAACACACAGCCCATGCCCCCCTTGAGATACGTGCTTGTAGAACTTGAGCTTTGCATGATACTGATCTCCTCCAGAGAAGACCACCAGACACAGAGCCATGTACATACCACTCAGAACATTTTCATGTGGAAATTCCTAGGATTTCAATGCCTGGAGTCTGTTAATGAAATTAATTGAAGTTTCCTTGTTGGCAGATGTTGGCAAGATTGTTTAAAAGCTACAATAAATGATTGCATATCTCAGGCCCTGGCTTTTTTCTGCTTTGTGCCTTCTGAGTTTGGCCCCTGATTAGAGTCAGAGCCATGTTAGTGCTGCAGATTCAGACACAGTGCTTAATCACAAGCGGCTTTACTAATTGTGTGTGTGATTTCTGTAGTGTTGTAACTTGCTTAAGCAGTACAAAGGAAAAGGCTTAACAAATCAACTTACGAGCTCTTGCATTAGGGAAAGCCCATGTCTGTGTTTTTGACTTAAAAGAATTTTTAATCGGATGTTTCTGTAATTGGATCCAGCCATCTCTTGGGATAAAATGCCTCTGTTTGAGGAGCTGTTTGCAGTGCTTCCCGTTTGCTCTTCCCATGGAAGAGGCATGAAGTTGACCCATCTGCATGAAGGGGCTGTTTAATGTGTAGAAACTGTTCTTTATTCATCATTTCTGTTCCTTAAATGTTTGATTTCGGTGTGAGATGCAAATATGATTGAAGCCGGTTGTGTTTGCTTTCCCTCTCGGTGCAAAGAATGAAAAAGTGACGCAGTTGTGAGAAGGAATTCATAAAAATGATTATATCTCTCGAGCAGGTGTTACTAACCCAGTGCGGGTAATAGGTGTGTTGTATCAGCAGGCATGATCTGATAGCTGAACATTACTGCAGATATTGGGCAAAATCCTGGATTCCAAGTGCAAAGTGTTTCGAATTGGCTCATGCTTTGCTAACCTCTCAGCTGCTTTCCCAAGTGGTTTCTATGATTTGATCAGCTGAGATAGGATTTTAGTGTTCTCTGTGGAGAATTTGTGAGACAGCATCGGAGCATGGCTTCTGTCAGTAACACAATGCTGTGCTGCCTGATTTGAGAGCAAGAGCAGCAGCACTTTACAGAGATGAGTTCTTCGTCACTTGGGGTCTGTTAAAGACAGCAGAGCTGCAAGTGGATCCCAGGAGGGTGTCACCCTAAAGAGGACAAATTCAGAAGCCTCGCTGTTTCTGTATGGGCTTCCCTAGGTGCCAAGCTAGTGTGTAATTGAGATTGGAAGTTCATGGAAATGTGCATTTGCTTTATTAACCAGAAACCAGCAAGGTTTCCTTGCTGCAGTCCTGCTCTTGTTTGAGAATTAAGCTGCACTGGACTTGTCACCAGGGATAGTTTCACTTCTTAGTCCATATTTTTGGGGTTACTCTTCCCTGCTTGGAATTTTGGCCAAATGACCCTCTGTGGTTCCTTCCAACCTTATGCATTCTGTGATTCTGTAATTTCCCATGGTTTTCTGATAAAAATTTGAAAATCTGCTTCTGCAATTCCACATCTAAGATTCATTTCATTCTGCGTCTTTGGGGGCATGTCATTTCTGTCCAAGAGTTGACTCTGTTTATCCTGAATCCAAGAGTCTTAAGTTTTAAATTCAAAGCAACAGTTCTGGAGTCATTGTTCCTTGCACAGCTTCTTCTCCATAAGTTATGTAGTATAAAGTATAGATGCTGAACACATGAAATTCCTTATGGATTTGCTTTCTTTGGAAAAAAAAAAAAAAAAGCTTGAAAAACTTGGGGCTGTAATTTAGGCAGGTCTGTGGAAATAAATTCTCAGCTTCAGTTCTGTAAAGTGCATGCTCTTTCTTTTACCTCCCTTGAAAAGCATGTGGGCGAGAAACTCTTAATGAAACAGAAATTTAAGATTGAATAACTGTATTTTATTTCTGTTTTTCTCATAAAACCTGTGTCTGGTGACCAGGGGAGGCCATCCTTTGCAAAGAGGTTTGTGCTGGAGAAAGCTGTTGCTGTATAAGGCTGTTCATTGTTTGGGATGAAGCACATTTGTTTCCAAACCCCTGAAGACAGAACAAAGGAAGCAACAGGCTGTCCAGCACTACTGCCTTGTGCTGGGATTTCTGTTTGGGTGGGGCTGGGCGTTGTATGGCTGGCCATGAATATGTATTGCATTTCAATTGTACTGAGTTGGGTGATTAGTCAGGTTTAGCATTGTTTTAAATGCTGTAAATGGCTCCTCTTGGTTTTGTGGGGAGCTGAAGTGTTTGTGTATCTGTCTGTTGGGATTTCATCTCTATTAAACCAGAATATTTAAGTGCCTCTAGTCAGATTTATGCTGGCGCTGTCCCTTGTGCCTGTAGTGTGAGGCAGGGATGCTGCTAATGACTCGATTACAGAAGCTGGAGAGGGAATTTTCCCCTCAATAGTCCTAAATCCTCTGACAGGCTAGGCACAAAGTCCTCCATCTGAGAACCAGGATAAAGCCTTGCTTTGTGACACGACCTCTGCCATCCCTAAGGTCCTTCCTTTTTTTGTCTTTGCCAGGTGTGGCTTTTATAGATGGACCAAATGTGTGGCCACTGGTGAGAATCTATCGAGGTGGCTTCCTCCTGATAGAATTCCTCTTTCTCCTGGGTATCAACACGTATGGCTGGAGACAGGCTGGAGTCAACCACGTCCTCATCTTCGAGCTCAATCCCCGCAGCAACTTGTCCCATCAACATCTCTTTGAGGTAAACAGGAGGGACTGACCGTAGGAGTGGCTGAGCCGTGCTGCGGATCAGCAGAATAAATCCTGCGCCCTTTCCTGGCAAGGAGTCCTAATACAATTAGAAGAGGAAGTTGCTGAAGTCTGATTAGATTACAGGATTGAGCACTGCTCTCCCTTTTCTTCTAATGAGAATTCATTGTAGGTTTCGGGGCTGTGTTTTCATTAGGTGTCTGTGTGGTTTTTTTCCCCTGCAGATTGCTGGTTTTCTGGGCGTTTTGTGGTGCCTGAGCCTGCTGGCATGTATATATGGTAAATTCACCTACATCCCTATGCAGGTGAACCCACTCATCTTGTACGGCTTCATGTTGCTTTTTCTCATCAACCCTACCAAAACCTTATATTACAAGTCCCGTTTTTGGCTGCTCAAACTATTGGTAAGTGTCAAACGTGGTTTAAAGAATTTTTTTTTTTTTTTTAATGCTGTAAAGTGTGTAAAAGGATCGCTAATCCTCAGGAAAGAGGGATGCTGGGGGATGCTTATACCACTGTGTTTTTGTAGAACAGACCTGATCAGGTATGACTGCAGATAGTTTTTGAGGATGGGTTTGCCAGAAGCATATTCTTTTTCTTGTACCAGTGGACTTGTTAACCTTCCTATAGGCAGCTGTATACAAACTTCTGCATGTATGGAAACCCTCGGATATCTTTGCTTGTTTATTCCTTAACCTAGTGAAACAGTTTGATTAGAGGTCCAGTGCTCCAAGGCAAGGCTGCATGGGTGCTCCTCAGCCCAAACTGGGATAGTGCCAACATTGAGAGGGTTCACGGATGGAGAGAGAACCTTTGCAAAAGTTACTGCTTATAAAATCATGTTCATGGGTGGGGTTTTTTTTCCAGCAAATCTGTTTGTGCTCTTAAACAATCTCTTTATTTGAGACCCAGCTTTTTATTTTCCTGTAAAATAAGTCTGGTGAATTCAGTGTAAATATGTGTGCTGCTTCCGTGTTCCAGTTATAAGGTGGGAGCTCAGAAGGAACAGTTTTCAGACTTGCTGGGTGACTCAGCTTCTTCCCAAATGGCTGTTTCACATGTTCATCCCACCCTGTGCACCCTTTTAAATTGGCTTTAATCAAGTTGATTCCCTTGATACTTCATTCTTGCTGGCACTGCTCTGAGAGCTTTGGGCAGAAGAGGCTTTGGCTGGCTGGTTTTCTTCGTAGAATCATTTTAATGTCAATTAAAACAATTAACTTTATCTGGAACATGGCAAAGAGGAGGCACAGCATCATGCTTTGAGGACGTGCGTGCAGGTATACACAGAGTGAATTAACCTCTGTGTGCGCGCCTCTGTTATTTGATTTGCTGCCTTACTGCTATTCCAGCTCCTTCCTTTGTGCCTTCCAGCGCTCACCATCTCTCACAGAGGTACCTTCAGTCCCAAGCCTCATTAGTCTGACTGCTGTCCCCTGGTGCGAGGGGAAGCGCTGGATGTGCTTTAACCACATGAGCAATATCTGTGCTAATTTACCTTAATATCTTGCCAGGGTGAGGTTCTCAGTCCCCACAGAGCTGTTTGGCTGTTTGCAGCTCCTGCTTTGTCCCAGGGATCTCCAAACTACGCTGCAGATAGAGATGTAGGATCGTGGAGTGGTTTGGGTTGGAAGGGACCTTAAAGATCATCTCATTCCAACCCCCTCCTACAGGCAGGGACTCCTTCCGCTATCCCAGGTTGCTCTGAGCCCCATCCAGCCTAGCCTTGGACACTTCCAGGGATCCAGAGGCAGCCACAGCTTCTCTGGGCAACCTGTGCCAGGGCCTGACCATCCTCAGATGGAAGAATTTCTTCCTAATATCTAATCTAAACCTACTCTCTATCAGTTTGAAGCCATTCCCCCATGTCCTGTCACCACTTGTAAACAGTCTCTCTCCATCAAACCGGAATCATGGAATATCTCGAGTTGGAAGGGACTCATAAGGTTCATTGGGTACCTTGAGTGTGCAGAGGCCAATTCATCCCAAGGTCTTCTAGGGAAAAAAAGTCTTCATCAAAATGAAAGATCACCTTAATGGTGGGAAATGACATGGTACTTGTGTGTGTTGTGTGGAAGGAGGAAGGGGAGAGAAGAGGCCAGACCACATAAAGAGCAGCTTTTATTGTGTGTATTTGACCAGCTGAGTGTATTTTATTTCTCCATGCAGCTGCCCGCAGCTCTCTAGGTGAAAGGAGGATTAAATAGTGCACGTCTTATAACAGTGCTGCTCACACAAATTTATATTTTGTGAGCATTTTTCTTCACATGCTTCATATGTTTCAATTCCAGCCAAAATGAAATCTGACGTATCAGGTGTAGCAGAGCATTACTGGCACCTTCAATTTTTCTGGAACCAAATCAGGGGCGTACTTGAGTGTGTTTTAGCATTTCCTGATGGATCTAGGAGGCTTCCTGCCTCCACCTGTGATCAACATCAGCTGCTTGTTGAGGGTTGGGTCTCCTGTGCTAATCCCTGAGGGATGGCGAGTCACATCAGAATTGAGCTTTCTCTGAATGAAAGCTTAGACTTACATAGAAAATAAGATAGACTTACTTAGAAAATTAAACTTACATTTAGCCTGTAGTAAGTCTAATTCCCATGCCAGGCTCTTCTTTCTTGCCTGTGTGCTTAGGTGAGCATTCTTGGTGCCTTTGCTGCCAGATGAGAAGCCCTGAGTGCTCTTGTGTGGGCTGGGGAGAGCAGCTCGCCGGGCGGAATGGGATCCGAGCGCAGGGAATGGCACAGTGTCCCAGTGCCCACGCTCTCTGCACAGCTGAATGGCCACACGAGTGCAGGGAGCCCATCCGTGAGAGGTGAAAAGCTGGGAAGTGCTCAGCTCAGATATCTGGCATCTCAGCACGTATTAAAAGTGCAGGGATCAGCAGCAGGAAGTCTGTGCTCAGGTTGTGGGATTGTTGATAGAGAATTGCAACTGGTTATTGAAACTGAGGTGCAGCTCCAGCTTCGGGTGTTTTATGACTTTATCCTTGTCTGGAGGATGCTGCAGACACTTCTGAGCGGGGAAGCGAGGGGGTGGCTGTGGTACTTCTCTGCCAGCACCCCCTGGAAGCGGGGCTGCAGCTCCAGCTGTGCCTGGGCAGCAGCCAGGAGCCACAGTGCCTGGCACATGGCACTGGGAGGGTTCAGATGGCAGCTCCCATTCTGGAGGATAATTGTCTTAGGTGCCAGTGCCAGATATGTTGTGGTTGGATCTGTTGACTCCTCCTCAGCTGGAACTTTTAGGTGGAAAACTACTCTCTTAAAAGTTTTATGTTGTCACCTGACAGTGCTGAAGGACCTCTCCCTAAATTAAATAACAACAAGGATTTTATTATTTCTTTTTCTTTTTTTTTTTTTTCAGGGAGATCTGTAAAGCTATTTTCACATTTCATTTGCTTAGCTAGTCTTTGTTCATGGACAAAACAATGGTCTGTGATGAAATAGATAAAGGCAGCATCAGGGAGCGCTGGGAAAAGGGAGGAAGGAGCTTTTGCAAGGGAAGGCTGGTGTGGTCTTTGACCTCTGCAGAAGCTGTTCTGTAGCTGGGCGCCTTTGAAGATAGTCCTCCCTAAAGGCTGGCCCTGTGTGACCCTTGGGAATAGGTGCCATCCCACATGAGCACAGAGCTTTCTGGGTCAAGATCCACATCTGCTTTATGCCACTAACTCTAAAATCCCCTATTTGGCTTTGAAATTTTAGGAGCAGAGCCTTAAATCTGCATTAAAGGCTAATGGGAATGTGTCAGTCCTTTCCCGGGTTTGTGGAGCTGTGCACCCTTCAGGTTAATCAGGAGAGCAGTCTAAAAGATCAGCGTTAGGCTGTACTTTCATTAATTTAAAGGTTCATAAATCCCACGATGACCGGATGGCGCTGGTGCCGTCTCTGTGAGAAATTGGCCATTAGTAACTATAACTAACCGGGTAGGGAGAGGGGTAATCAAAGGTAATGGAACAGAAAACTGTCTGCTTTGGAAGGAGCAAAGCTGCTGCTCAGCCTTAGAGGGAAAGTGGACTGGGATTGAGGGGGAGTCCAGCTGACAGTCAATAGGATTTCCTCTGCCCGTTCTTTAACCCTTTCCCTGCTGGAGGCATTGGCAGACCCGGTAACAATCCTCCCTATCGCAGCTTCTAGCAGCAAAGAACAACTCATGAGTTAAGTAAGCCAAGGCATGACCAGACTAATGGCTGTGCTGAGGGTCTAAATCCAGCTGACATTAAGTGTGAGGGGGAAGGTAAGTGTGGTGGATGTCAATGGACATGATGTGAATGCCTGAAAGAAAGTGCTAATCAAAGTGAGGGGCAGTGGGAGAAATGGAGCTGTGTAGAGCTCTTAAATGGAGACTGGGAGTTTCTGGGAAAGAGCTTGGTTGGAGGAGACTGTTCTGCCAGTCAAAAACAAAAGGCTGGGGGAGCACAGGAATAGCTGGACACAGGAGGAGGAAAGCAGGAATGTTCTTAGGACTGAAAGTGAGGAGACAGTTATCCTTTTTTGTCAGCAGGAGCAAAAGGTCAGCAATAAATCTTCAAGCCTTTCTGTTATTTCCATATTTGTTCAGTTCTGTGATGTCCTACTACTGCATTTGGATGCCTTTGACACAGCCATGAATTATTCCTGCTTTGTTTTTCCTGACAGTTTCGAGTATTCACTGCTCCCTTCCACAAGGTAGGCTTTGCAGATTTCTGGCTGGCTGATCAGCTCAACAGCCTGGTCGTGATACTTATGGATTTGGAATACATGATCTGCTTCTACAGCTTTGAGGTTCAGTGGGACGACAATGCTGGACTTCTGGCAGATACAGGTAGAGTAATGCTGATGCCCCCTGTGAATGTGGTCAAAATGACCTAAAAAACACTGAGCCAGGCAACTTCCTAATTGTCTGTTTTGAAGAGGGTTATTAATGGTACAGGAAACTAAAATAATTGGCATTTCTTGTAAACATGGCATTAGAGAGATTCTCCCCTTTCTTAATTCCATCCAGAGAAATGAAATTTCACATCAGTGTTCATTTCCTAATCCATTCATTTGGCCCGATGTGTATATCCATCAAAGAATTTAGGCACAGCGCTTGATTGGAAAGAGAAATCCATTTTCCTGGCATTGTTGTTCTATTTCATAGTAGTTTAACCACGTATTTGCCTTCAGCCTCATCCTGTTGCTCATCATGAGAATCCTGAGCTTGTTGAGCACAATTTTCTGTGCTGCAGCCTGGTTCTTGCAGGCTCCATCACAGTTCCCTGAAGCAAGAGAGGATGGAGAAGCTCCTTCTTAGTGCCACCTCTTATTCAATCTGAGCTGACGCTGTGCTGCCAGGGCTGTCCATGCTCTGTCCTCTCTTCACTTCTAACCAGAAGCAGCACAGAGCTGGAATGTGAATTTTGACTTTGGCCTTCCCAGTGGCAAAACAGTACCTGTCTCCTCACGGATGAGGCTGTTGATTTTCCGTTTTCAGCAGTGACTGCTGGCAAATCACATTGTCTGATGCTTTTGACACTTGCTGAGAGAATTTGCTGTGTGCTTCAATAAGCATCAGTGTTCACTTTGTTCTTCCAATCTGTCTGATCTTTCCTTTCCTTTTAAAAGACAGCGTTGCGAGTAGCTAAATATTTACTTATTAAAAATAAAATTAAAGTACATAAAGCAACTGTGTGCATAACAATTTGTCCTCTTCCAGTCTGAGCAGTGGAATGATAGCACAGTGTTTTGGGATAAATATCAGCTAATAATGTGTCTCCCTCAGTGTGAATAAAAAACAAATGAATGTTAGGCATGGGGGTGTTTGATTTAGATGTGCTGAGTGAGACAGCAGAAGAATATGGAGTTCTTGGGGGATTCCTGGTCATTATCTCCATAAAAAGAAGGCTTTCAAACATGGAGAGGGGGCACAATGGCATGGTGGTGTAGCTGCTGCTCATCCCAGTTTTTGAAGCCAGACTATACCTTGGCTTTGCTTTTTAAGAAACAAAGCAAAAAACCCCAAACCCAATCCCATACGGAAATATGTCTTTTCCTATTACAATGCACAAGGAAAATGGGTCAAGGACATCTTGGGCAAAGTAGCCTTTTAGAGCTGTCCTGCAGAGTTTCTAAGTGTTCTCCCATTTATGCACAAAAATCCAATGTCAAAGGCCTTTTGTAATTCCATCCTTAATTTGATTATTCACAGCACTGCCAACAGCACTGAGCACATTTAAAAATAGATGATTTCTAATCTTGCATGTTAGTTATACTGGCAGGAGTGAGTGGGAGAGATGGTGATCTGTCTGGATGTGTTATTGATGTCGTGTCACCTGAATCCCTCCGAGATGGAATATTGAGCTTCAGGATACTTTGGGCTTCTTGCTGTTGGTGTGCCTGAGTACCAGGTGTTGACGAGGAATTGGGCAATTAGTAGTTCTTAAACTCACTAACTCTTTGTCTTAACAGCTTTAACTCCTGTTTTTCTTGCAGATAATCAGATTTGTAACAGCTACTCCTACGGAGTGAGAGCAGTTGTCCAGTGCATCCCTGCTTGGTTGCGATTCATCCAGTGCCTGCGCCGTTACCGTGATAACAAACGGGCCTTTCATCTGGTTAACGCTGGAAAATATTCCACCACCTTCTTCGTGGTGACATTTGCAGCCCTCTACAGTACTCACAAAGGTATGGGTGATTTTGGAGAATCCTTTGCTGCTGCTGGGATTTGCTTCTTACAGGAGAGGAGCTCTGAGTGTGGCATCCCATTGAAGCGTGAGCTTCTTGTGTTTTGGCACCTGTGAAACATCCCTGGGGAAAGGCAGGGGCCTGCCCAGCTTGTAAAGAGCGTTTTTAAGATCTTATTTTAGGTGTTTTTCACATCCCTGGTCTGCTTAGAATTGCACTGAGGGAGCGTGGGAGGGAATTTTTAGGTTTTTCTTTCGAAAGGAGAAAGCTGAAATACCTGTCAGGTTTTGCTGTGAAAGAAGGTGAATAGGAGGGAGATGTATGAGGAAAGGGATAGCACAGGAAATACTTCTCCCTTAGCATTCATGCATATTTAACCTGGATCATCTAAATAATCGGTCCATCATTCCTAAATGTGGAGGCATGTGCACAGTGCCAGGAAAAAATGCTCTCTCTGATTTTCCTGTGTGATTCTATCCATGTTTTTACTGCAGCTGGTAAGGAGTTCTTTCCAATCCATTTAACTGCAGATTGGGCTCTGATCCCTGAAGTTCCTCATCTCCCTGGAAACGACAATTACTCGATTCTACTCTTGTTCTGAAGGAAAAAGCTTTTAGTTTCTGCTCTTCAGGCAGTCGCCCTGCCTTTCATTGTTCTGAAGCCCTAAAAGCCGTATTCTTTCACTTGAGAATATCTCCCTTCTATATATCCAGAAATTAGCAGCCACACACAGTCGAGAGCAATTACTTACCCTGGAATATTCCTGTGGTGAGGCAGGGAGAAGTGTAGAATTCTAGTTAACATGCTGATTTTTTTGGAGGGGTGGCCATGTTATTAGAAACCTTCCCGTGGCCAAGAAATGTCTGTTTTGATGTCGCTGGGCCCGGAGTCACACTGATGATGTTTGTCAGGCCTTGCATTTTAATGGCAGGGGGCTGCAGTGGCCCAGGCTGGCTGAAGGCTGAAGGGAGTTGGGCTCTCTACACGGAGAGCTGGTTTGGGAGCATCCTCTGGGAGCATCCCCCGTGCGTCTCCTCCGCGCTGCCGTGTCCCCGCAGCTCGTTCCCGTTTTGCCTTGTTTGCTCAGTGACATTCTGCAGCCCTGCAGTCCAGTTAGTCACCATTGCGGAGCCTGGGATGAGATTGCGTGGCTCCATCGTCACTGCTCGTGGCTTTTGTAGCCAGAGCTGCTCTGGGCAGGCTGACTAACGCTCCTGCCAGCCTGGGGGAACTCACTGCCACAGCCTTCAGCTGGGGTAGGCTTGGAACCGAGAGGAAAACCAGCCTCTGTCAAAATACCCTGTTGAGGAGTTTGACCTCTTTCCACTGCCCTTGAAGATTTTCATCCACGCCAGTGCTGCTGCCCCTGGTTCTGGTCACTGCCACACATAACTGGTGTCCCCTTTCCCGGTCTGGCAGGGAGTGGGCTGTAATGAGGTGTTTACGAGCCTTGTTCCAATTGCTGTGAGATGTTCCTGACTCCCAGCCTTTGTCTGTCCGGTTTTATCTGTGGGAGTCAATGGCACATCCTTGTTGGTGTCATAGGAAAAAATTTGGAAGCTTTGTGCCCTTGGAAATTACACATTAGCACAGATTTGTAAATGTCACTGTGCTGGGCTTTGCAGAGGGCTGCCTAAAGCCCTTGGCATATCCCCTCAGCCCTGCAGGCCTGTTCCCCTCCTGCCATAAATGCACTTTCTAGTGTGCTGTACCTGTTATGAAGCCAATTTTATCGAAGTGCTTTGCATAGATTCCCAGTTCGTTGGGAGCTTGGAATCAGATGGTCTCTCATTAAGTCGTTGTGATGCTACTGTTGAAAATAGATGTGCTGCTCGCCCACACCTTCTCTGTGTCTGCCCAGGGATAGCAAACACCCATCTCTTATCTACTAAACATCTGTTGGGAGGGAGCTGTGTGCTCTCAAGAAAGCGCTGCCCAAAACAGGTGTCAAATTGGTAAAGATCCCTGCTCTAAAGTGCAGTAAGTTAGGAACCTATTAATTGCTGTGGTATCAAGAGTTTCATTTAAACACTCCTCCCTGCCTGTGCTTGCAAGGCCATGACTTACACCTCTGGAATGCCAGCTTTTGGCTTCCAGGAGGAGAGGGTCATCCGTGGCCTTTCCTTGGGAGGCCAGGTAATGGACACCAGTGCCTGTTCTCCACTTGGGAGGCCTGGGGACGTCACAGTCCTCTGAGGAGTCTCATCTTCCTCCCTCCTTTGAACACAGGATAATTTGTAGCTGCTCTGTAGGTTTTAGCTTGTGCAAAAATGGACTGTGTGGTTGGGAGGGTTTGCTGCCTTGGAAAGCAGATAATTCATATATAGTGCACTGACAGCACTGTGTGTTTTCCTATGCTTGCTGCTGGAAAACAGCTCAAACAAAACAAATGTACAAATGCCACCTTATTATGTTTAAGTGATATTTGTGTTGTAGTCTTGCGTGGTATTCCCTTCTCCAAACCTTCTGTAATGAAGGATCCCCCCCAGTAGCACCATGTACTGTGGGCTCTTGACAAGTATCTGTTTCCCCAAAATATCCCTGTTTAATAATTCATATTGCTCAGGCAGTGCATAATTCTGATTCTTTCTTCCCTCAGAGAAGCCATTTCTTGTCTTTCCTTCCCTTGGATTTCAATGCAGGCTGCAATTTTCTCTGCTAATTGCAGTTTGGATCACTAAGATAGCAAAGTGAATCCACTTAGGTTTTCACTCCAAAACTTGCAATCCTGTTGGTCTGGGACCAGAGCAGTTTTACAGGGGTAACTCCAAGCTCTCATGCTGATATTCAGGTATCACTGGGATCAGTGAAGCAGAAGGGAGAGCAGCTACCCCAGAACACAAGATTGGAGCAAGCAGTGGTGGCGTAGACGAGCGCTGGCTCTGCCACGGCTCACAAACACAGCCACATTTCAGGGACAAGAGCAACAACACGGGGACAGCTGTTGCTGAGCTCCCTGAGGAGGAATTCTCAGTATTTTTATATCTCCCAAAGGAATGGGAAGCAAAGGCCGTGCTCTGTAAATATAGTGCTGCGGGGTGTGTTTGCTCAGGCAAATGAGGCATGGCTGTAACTCGAAGCTACCTGGCAACCGGGGTGCCACCGTCCCTGCCCGCCCTGTCCCCTCCTTTCCCACCCTTGCTTTGCACTAAGGAGCTCAGTGCTGGCATTAAGTTCCCTGCCAGTGCTGAGTAGCTTTCACCAGAGCCAGCCAACAGAGTATTACATTGCCTTATTTAATCCCTGCAGAAACCTACGTGCTGCCGGGGAAGTAGATGATTAAGCCCAAGCCTGCGGCGGAATATTCACCCCGAGCGCGGCGTTGTTTTGACACGCAACTGCTTTCTGCTGTGTTTTCACTCTGCCAAAAGCAGATGTGCTTTGCTTGACAAACGCACCAGTAAAGCAGCTCCCACTTCAGTCCGGCTTATCACAGCATTTGTAGAATCGTAGAATGGTTTGGGTTGGAAGGGATCTTAAAGATCGTGAAGTTCCAACCCCCCTGCCATGAGGGACACCTTCCAGTAGACCAGGTTGTTCCCAGCTCCGTCCAACCTGGTCTTGAACATTTCCAGGGATGCTGCGTTCCGCAGCTTCTCTGGACAACCTATTCCAGTGCGTCACCACCCTCACAGGAAAGAATTTCTTCAGAACATCTAATCTAACCCTGCCCTCTGTCAGTTTGTAGCCATTCCCCTTTGTCCTGTCACTCCAGACCCTTGTCCAGAGTCCCACTCCAGCTCTCTTGGAGCCCGTTCAGGCACTGGAAGGGGCTCTAAAGTTTCAATAGAGCCATCTGGTCACCTCTCCAGACTGAACACTCCCATCTCTCTCCGCCTGTCCCCATAGCAGAGTTGTTCCATCCCTTTCAGCATCTTTGTGGCCTCCACTGGACTCACTCCAACAGGTGCATGTCCTCCTTACATAGAGTTGACCCTGGAGGTGGAATCCATGGGGATCCCCTCTTGTATATATTGTACTTGCGTTAAAGAAGGCACACTGACACAGCTGGAATAGCCAGCCTTGGTTTCACTCCTCCCTCAGGCCTGAGTCAGGCTGTGTAAGATAAGATTGTTATATTTAGGTGTTCAGGTCTTCTGAAACACATTTGTGTTGTACTGTATTCAAGTAGTGCTGGTCACTTATTAAGCTTTAGTCATGATTTGTGTTTCAGCTTTATTCCCTGTAAAACGACACACATCATGGTTTTGCTGCTGACCTTGTTACCTCTTGCTCACATGGTGTCATTGGAAGTACCTGGCTCACACAAAATATGGATTTCGCTTCTGAAGAAGTGAGGTTCTTGAGTGTCTCTCTTCTGTAATTTTTTTTTGTTTTGTGGGATTTGCTGGTTTGGCATGACCATGTTTATTTACCTTGGTATTGGGTTAAAATTGGCTGCGTGGGATTTTGTCCTTTAACGGAAAGGCAGGATGGCTTTATGGACATTGTCTGTTTGATTTACACACCTTACTCAGTGAAATCCTTGTGGTCTGAGTAGTATCCTGCTATTTATTAACCTCTGAGTTATTCCAGAGTTAATCCATGTGGTCTGGAAACTTGAGTAAGCACCTCCTCTCCCATCCCACTCCCACGGTTTTTCCAGGTACTCCAAATGAGCCTACTGAACACCAGTTGTCATTGGCTTGGGATGCCCTGGAGAGCCCTAGGTCGGTCTAAGATAATAGAACTGCCATGCACTTTCTCATTAAACAGCCCAGGAAATTGGCAGTAATTAAAAATACGGAAGTTAACTAAACAGGGCTGTCTCTGAAGAGCAATGCTTCTGTCTGTGCTCTCACCATCACTTCAGAAACAGGCTTCTCTGCAGTGATGTCTAGTTTATGATTTTTAAAGGGAGCCCTAAGAGAAAAGGGTTAAACTCCTCGCTCGGCAAGGAATAGAGATGTGGAGTGATGGTGAGAGCCATCCCGCGATTAATGGCTTTTGCAGGAAGGTGTTGGACCATCCCTTATTAATAGAGACGTAGAGGAAGATGAATGGGAAATGTGCTTCTTTTGGAAAATGCAGTGGAAGATTCCCAGGTTTCATACCTGCTGCCCACTCCTCATTAATCACCACAGCTTCAGCCGTTCCCAGCAGTGACACCGCATCACACTGGAACAGATCACTGCTTCTGCCACGGTCTGTCCCCGTGCAGGGCCCTGAGCAGGGTTGAGCCTTCCAGGGGAAGGGTGGTGATGCACAGCAGGACAGGGCACCAGCTGGGGTGACATCCAGCTGTGCTGCGAGGGGCTGCAGGAGGCACCTGGCTGCACCTGGGCTCTGCGGGTGCTGGGTTGTGTCACGTAGCCCTTGTCATTAGTGTGTCAGGAGCTGCAGGTTGCAGCCCCCGTGGAGTGAGCTTGCAGGTAGGTGGGACAATAAAGCACTGTGATCCTACACGGTTACAGCAGGAGACAATGAGGTGATGTGAGAACTGGGACTGAATTGACATCAGTGCCATAGTGTAGAGTACCCCAACTGAGATAGATAATTTCATGTTTAGGGAGTGGGGCAAAGCAAAATAAATTGACATGTAGAATTTTTTTAAGTACAGAACTTTTTAAAAAATCACAAAAGAATGAAGCAATAACATTTGTGAGATCCTATTCCCTCACTTCTGTGTTGTTACAAGACCTCCCATCTCTCCCCCTCTTCCTCAGCGCTGAAAGAGCTGTCAGCATTTGATTTAGGTGTCACAAGAGCCTTATAGAGTGCTTGGATTGACCTCTTGAAGTAAAACAAACTTTGTAATGGGATTAACTGGCTTCTTTCTTAATACTCGCCGTTTTCACACGGCTTCCCTTAGCACAGCACCCTGGCAACTCCATCAGGATGATTATTCGGAGCCAAAACATGCACCGTCTGTCACATTGCTGTGAGCTAGGATGAATTTTTGTCTGAAACCCTGTCATGCCGTGCCCAGGAGGCCTCCAGTAATGAGTTGTGTTCATTAGGCAGTCTTTCTGATCCTTTCCATCAGAGCAGCAGCAGTGTCATTAGTGAGGAATTGGGAGGCATTGCCGTGGGCAAACATTTCCATCCTGGCCTCTGACCTCCTCCCGGCTTTGACGTGGGGCTCTGCGGCACCCTGGTTTCTCCTGGTTTCCTCTTAGCTCCTCGGACTGCTTAGACACCCATCCCAGTGATGGTGCTCTGGGGTGGAGCTGGGAAGAGTGAGGAATATCCCGGGAACGCTGCAGCAGGACCACCCTGGCCAGGGCGCAGTGAGCCTGGGGTAAGTGAGCGGGGAAGGAGAGCAGAGACAGCACCCCCTGCTCGGCAGGGAGCCTGGGAATAGGAATTCAGAGTGATTTCGGGAGCTGCCACTTCACCCTGCGCACAAATGAGGCATAAAATCCCACTGGGAAGGTGTGTGGTTCTTTGTAGGTCTGCAGATGTCAAGCGGGACATCGGTGGTGACCTCGGCACCCCACGGCTCCGTGATCCGTGCGTTTGCTTCCTCAGCTGAGAGGAGATGGGATTTGGGAAGTAGACCAAGAGTACCGTGGTGTCCCTTGTTATGCCTTTGTGTTAAAGGTGGCTGGGGAAATGGGAATGCTAATGAATGAGGTGTAAGTAAAAAGGGTGACCTACTGATACTGCATTTCACAGGCACTTAAGGGGGGAAGCCTGACCTTTTTTTTTAATGGAACATTTTAAGCAAAGCAAGTGACTGCATTACAAGCAATCTTCCTGTCAGGTACACGCAGTTCTGGAGTTCTGTGGTGGTGCAGAAATGTAGGAGATGCAATCATCTAACAATTTTTTTTGTTGTTGTTGTTTTTGAAATAAGTAAATTTTGAAAGTATCTGCTGTTGAATCTGAAAGCACGATAAAGGTAGCAGATGACATTGTGTCCCCATCCCCAAATTGTCCATCAAATGCCCTGACTACCATGCTGTTTATTTCTGATTGGCAATCCAGATATTCTTATTAGTGAGACTTCTGGCAAATGCTTAGATTGGAAACCCCATCCTTCTCAAGGCAGCGATTCAACTTTCCCTAAGAACACTTCTCAAAAGCTACAGAAGGCACCAGGAAAGAACCAGCTCAAATCTCAGCCATGGCTGATACACTTCCTCCTGTTTGCAGTTAAATCACACTCGTCTGTTTGTGAGGTGCAAGCCATGAGTTTGCTGCTGAGTCTTAAAATTACACAGTAATTTTATCCTACAAACCCAGTGCAAACCTGCAGAGGGTTTTTAATCCAAACACGATTTTGGGATTTCCCTACTCTACAAATGTAGACTCTTAGCTAGAAGAAGAGATGAGATGTTGCCTCTTGACAGTTCTTCACTGCTGCTTTGCTTAAATTGTACCCGGAGGCGATCGCAGAGGTTTGCACAATCCAAGGGAAGGTTCTTACGGAAGAGTCGGTGTTTGGCAGAGCCCATCAGCACACGGTGGCGAGTCCTGCGTGTGCTCCTGTGGGTTATTTTTGCCTTTTTACTCCATTAAGTCCCCTGTCATGTCCTGGCTCTGCCATTGATCAGTGTTAAATGGCAGGACGTGCTGGCTGGGCAGAAAGGCAGCGCTACCCGCTCATTAAGATATCTAATTACTGAGGGGAGAGGTAATGCTGCGCTTCGAGCACTGAGGTGTTAGACAAATGTGTGGGGATGTCACTCTGATGGCAGTTCTTATGTAGATAAGTCACTTCTGGCTGTCACCCTGCTCTGTGGTGTGCTGGGATGGAGTTAATGGGCACACACCATCCCCAGGCCTGCTCAGAGCTGCGCTCGCCTCACACGCTAAATAAATACATTTGTGCTTTGCTTCTGCTTAAATCTGCGATTGAGGCTGGCTTTGGCGAGCCTGGGCCGAGAGTTTTTCAGTTGGCAGAGTTACTGTGGCTGGGTGAGTGTTGCCTGATGTAGCAAGGCTTACCTGGCTGTGTTCCCTGATAACCTCCTGCTTCCTCCAGCTTTTATCAGAGCCTTCCCCATCAGCACAACCCACGGTGGGTGACACGCCAGGAATGCTTATCGAGGGCCATTGTGCTCTTATCCAGCCCTTCAATAATACATGGCATTGATTTTTGCTGTGTTGAATACTATATAGTGTTTACATTCCCCGGAATAATTTGGCAGGGTAAACAGATAGTATTCTTTGGAAGTAAAGTCAATATTAACAGCGTTCGGGAGAGCACTCGCTGTCTCTCGTTGATGGAAAGCAACCTTTTCTCTTGCCTGTGTTTTGAAGGGGCTGTAATTTCTGCAGAGCAGTGTTCCCTCAGAATGCCAGTCAGATACTGTGGCCCCTGGGGCTGATTTGGGATCCAGGATATTGTCTATCAGCAGTTTTTGCAGGCAGTAAATTCTGCTGCTTCAGGTGCCTTTGGCTGTTTTCTGGGACTGTGGCCATTCACGGCTCCAGTTCAAAGGTGGAAGCCATCCATTATTTATCTAGTTGACCTTCTGGAGCAATTTGAGGTATATTTGTGCAGAGTGTGTGCTGGAATTCCATGTTACAGGGTAAACCGAGGATGCTGATGGAAATGCTGTGGTGAAGGCTGCAAACAGGTCCCGTGGCACGCTGCTTCCCACAGGCTTTGTGGCAATGGAGGCAGCCAGGCATTATGGACTCAGATAGCCTTTGACATAACCACACACCTCCAAGCTGCAGGCATGGCAATGTGAACGCTGAAATCAGCCCAGCCTCGGGCTTAGAGCTGCACCTGCAGCCTCAGGGGTTTTCTGCTGGTGCTGTTTTGTCCTGCACGTGCTGCTTTGAATAATTGTAGCTCAGGAAGTTGCTCTGCGGTGGTGCCCTTTGGAGCATTGAGGAGGAAGGTCCTTCGTGCCCCTCTTGGGTGGATGTCCCTGCCATGGGATGTGGAAAACTTCTTCTTTTTTCCTTCCTGGAGAGGTTGAGATCTGCCAGATGTCCAGAGTGCTTCTCTCACCCTGAGACTCTCTCCCTCTCTCATAGCTTTTGGTGTTTTCTAGCACATCATTAAACAAAGAAAAAACACACAGGATGAAACAGTTCCTTCTTAAATAGACCCTGACATCATCATAAATATGCAGAGCTCTGTATTGCTCCTGGAAAACCGGCAGGCCAGGAGTTGATGGAGCCTCTGGGCAGAATATGAATGCCTTGATTTTCTCTCCCCCTGAGCAGCACTGAAGAGGGCTGCTAGGACCAGCCAGCAGAGACCCAGCTATAATTGCTTGCCTGGAGCAGTAACATATTTCTATACACCAGCTGAATGCCAATGAGGACAGAAGGAAGGAAGGTATCAAACAGAACTGCAGGCAGGAGGAAAAGGAGGATAAGTGACTAAAGGAAGGACTGGGAGGCCAGGACTGGAGACAATAGGCTAGTTCTGATTCGGGCATTTTACCAGGGAGTGATTTGGGTTTTTAATGAATTTTTTCAGCAGGTGAATGCATTGCAGAGCCAGTTGGTGAGAAAGGGAGCAGGAGCAAGGGGACAGCAGTGTCACCCCAGGTGCCACTGAAAAGGCTGCTGCAAAGACAGAGACAGGGAGAGGGAAGTGAGAGCAGGATAACTTGTCTGAAAGCAAGCACATCCTTTTGAGACTGGTGAGATTAGATTTCTCACCTGGGCCCTTTTCTTCCCAGTTCTTGCTGTAATTGCACACAAGAACCTGTGCCATGTGCTCTGGGATGACCCTGATTGAGCACAGAGGTTGGACCAGGTGACCCACTGTGGTCCCTTCCAACCTGAGCCATTCTGTGATTTAAGTTTAAGCAGCAAGAACCTTTGAAATCCTCTTCCTATGTAAGTGCCAACTTAGGATAGAGTTTTGTTCATCCCTTATGTGACTGGAGATGATAATCAGAGGGCAGACCATCCCCTCCATGACCACAGAACTCCAAAGGAGCTTCCCAGCAGTGCTTCCCTGCTCTTCTCCCTGCACCTGCAGGGCATGGCTCAGGCCAGGGATGTGATGGATGGTACTGGCTGCACTGCCTTCTCCATGGCTGCTCCTTGAAGGTGTGGAATAAAACCCAGTTTATTTGAATTCTGTCCTTTAGGGGAAAAAAAAAAAAAGAAAGAACCAAACCTAAACCAGCATGATGCAACTTTCAAGCCTAAGGTGAAAGGAAGCACTGCAACCTCACAGGGTGTTTTGGAGCATTTTAGGTGCTTTGAAAACACATACAACCCATGAACTGCCTCTGAATTATCCTTTAGGATCTGGTAGTGGGAGCTAGACATGGAGATCTAATGAGCTAAAAATAATGCTGGAAAGAACAGGCTTAGTGTCTCATGAGTCACCGAATGTCAGCATCTGCCTTTTCTTCCTGAAATAATGTCGTGGAGGCTTTGGAGGGAGGAGCTGAGGGGGGGTGGATGAAACCTGGCAGTGCAGCCCTCATTGCTAAGCTCCAAAAACCTCACCTGTGTCCCTTTCTGTGGGCAGCTGCACTTTAAAAATAGACAGAAGAGGCTGTTTCCAGGCAGCAGCAGCAGCAGCGTTTGAGGTACCTGGGCATCCGAGCCCGCGTTCCGCAGGACTTGTGCTGCTCCCGGGTGACGTCATGGCTCTGCAGCGACCAGGAATGCGATGCTAGACCCGTGTTTTGGCCAAGCTGAGGGTGGGGGGTGTGCTAAAAGGCTTCCGGCCTTGCCCCAGAGCAGGGAAGCTGCTCAGACCTGGGAGCTGCATCGATCCCGTGCCCTTTTCTTCCCCTGATGGTGCAAAACAGGCTTTGCTGCAGAAGAGGTTTGCCTTAGGAGGGGTTTTGAGAGGGGAAGGAGCATGTGGATTTGACCTACATCCTGCACATCATGTCCAGGAAGCCTGAAAGGCGTAATGGAAGGAATGTACTCTCATTTTCACCTCCATTAATTTTATCGGATTGCTGCGTTACATTTAGATCATAATTGCTACAAATAAAAAGGGAAGGAGAGGGCAAATTGCCCTGTTGCTCCCTGGCTGATCAGCTGCAGGGATTCTGTTGTTTTAAACATGTAAGGGAAAAGGTGCTGTCATGTAGTGCAGCATCAGATTTGGGCAAAAAACATCTTTTCTGTGCTGGAAATGTTATTTTCTTTGTTAGATAGAATCAGTGAATGAGCAATTGCTGAGGCTGCACAGGAAGGAGAGACTCCTGCTAGCAGCCAGGTGCAAAGTGTCTCAGCCTTCCAAAGCATCATAATCTGTTTTATTTGTATGAATTTTTTGAGCCAGCTTTTCTGGATCAAGAGCAAACAGAATTACCAGATCTGTTTGGTTTTCCCCAGCCAGCTGATGTAGGGAATTGTAGCTGAATTGAGAGCAGTGTCACCTTTTAAGGGGGGAGTGGGGAACAACTTAGTTGGAAACACATCCCCAGGTGAGAAGGTAATGGGCCCACAGTCTCCTGTTTCCGAAGAGGAGCTCTATATGGATATTTAAAACCCCATACAAAGCCTGCTATAGGATTTATACATGTTAATGTATTGCTACCTTTTCCCTTGGCACCACAACCTCTGAAATGGCTGGTGGCAGTTCCTGTACTGCCCATGCTCTTCCAGGCTTTTAGTGCACTAATTCAAAGTTGTTTATGTTAATACAAACTAAAATATTTTCTCACCAAAGCCTCCTAGCTGAGCACTGCCTCACCGCTGTATCCTTTGAACAAGTCCATGTCCTTTGCGAAATGTGGCCCTCAGCTTCCACCTGCTGTTCAGAGCCAGAACAGCAGCTCTGCCATAAGTCCAAGAAAATAAAGATCATGGAATATCCTGAGCTGGAACCCACAAGGATCATCGAGTCCGGCTCCTGGCCCCGCACAGGCCTATCCCCAGAAATTCCATCGTGTGCCTCAGGGTGTTGCCCAAATGCTTCCTGAACTCTGGCAGGCTTGGGGCTGTGACCGCTTCCCTGGGAGCCTGTTCCAAATATTAGTGTGAATTTCAATCCCAGGCGCTAAAAGTTGAACAAGATGAAAGTGGAATTCAAATAACAGCATAAAGCAGGTCCTCTTAAGGCTTTTGCTTTAGTTCCGAGTCGTATTAGTTGTATTTCCCCAGAACCTGGATAAAAGAAGTGATTTCCACTGCTCGAGTCAGGCAGTTTGTAGCTGGTTCAAGAAGGGATGCGCTCTCACTTCTACAGAATATGTTGTTCTTCTCTTTTCCAGCTAAAAACCACAGTGACACCCAAGTGTTCTTCTACCTGTGGATTATCTTCTGTTTCATCAGCTCTTGCTATACCCTCATTTGGGACCTGAAGATGGACTGGGGTCTCTTTGACAAAAATGCTGGTGAAAATACCTTTCTCCGAGAAGGAATTGTCTACCCACAGAAAGTGCGTATGCAGCCTGCCCTTACCTTAGGAAAGGCTTTTAATATTTTAACCAAACTTGCTGAGTTTAGAGCGTGTTGGCCCCTGGAGCATTTGAATGCCACAGGCTGGGATTTCCCAGCAGTAGATGATTTGTTTTGAAGAGATCATTTCTGTTCACTTCGCTCACGGTTGAGCAGCAGATTTTGTAGCTTCCTAGAGATGTGATCAGGTCTTTCCTGTGCAGAATGTGTTTGTTGAGCTGTCCTGTTCTGTCTTTTCTCCAGGCATACTACTATTGTGCCATTGTAGAAGACGTCATCCTGCGTTTTGCGTGGACCATCCAGATCTCCCTCACTTCCATGCAAATCTTCCCCTACGCTGCGGACATCATTTCTACTGTATTTGCCCCACTTGAGGTGTTCCGGTAAGGCTGCTGGGCTGAGCAGCTCATTTCTCCTAGATTTTCACATTTTTATTCTGTAACATCAGCGTGGGGGGAAGTGCCTGGATCCTTGGGCATGGAATGTGGTGGTCTTTATTTCAATGGGAATGTTTAATCCAGACAGGGTGCTGAGTGAAGAAAGGTGTAGGGGGCTCTGCCACAATGTGGAGCCGAGTCCTTCACACTGAGTTCGCAGTTCCTTCTGAACCATGACATAATCTTTAGGGGTTAGTTTTTTCCAAATTTCTCCTTGAAATTTCCAGTTGAAACTCAATCTCCAGTTTTAAAATCTCTGCTTCTTTTCTGAATGTAATGTGTATTCTGTATCATCAGTTTGAATCCTGCGAGGGTCCAGGGCTCTTTAAACACGTTTACTGTAGCTGGAAACCCACATCCACAGCTTCCTGGGAAGAATTTGAAGAATTTGAAGCAGGAAGAATCCCTCACTCCTCTTGCTGCTGGAGGTGGCCTTTGGCTTGTAATGCCTGGTGCCTCCATGCTGTCCATATTAGGGCTATCATCTTTAGGATAAGGAATGAGCCTTATCCTAAGGTTGTGTTGCTCTCCAGAGGAAAGATTTTGCAGCAGGTGCTGCTCTTAGTCACTGGATGTTTCTCCATGCTCCCAACCCATTCCCTGAGGCCCTTTGATCCACGAGAAGCCACCGGGTGCACGCCCCAGTGCTTTGCCAAGCGCAGGTAACGCCTGTAAAAAGCGGAACTCGGACATTTTTTTCCTTTTCCCCCATGCAGGCGGTTTGTGTGGAACTTCTTCCGTCTGGAGAACGAGCACCTGAACAACTGCGGCGAGTTCCGTGCCGTGAGGGACATCTCGGTGGCGCCGCTCAACGCCGACGACCTGACGCTCTTGGATCAGATGATGGACCAGGAGGACGGGGTCCGCAACCGCCGCAAGAACAAGCAGTGGAAGCGCAGCCTGAGCGTGTCCTTGCGCAGGCCTCGCCTCGCTTCACAGTACGTTTGGCCTCTCTGCTGCAGCAAAATCCCAACTGGGAGGTGTTGTTAATGCCTGCTGGGTGTTTATGGGTTGGGAATCCTGCAGGGATCTCAGGCAAAACGCTCTTCAACTAACTGAACCCAAACAAGTTTAGTTAGTAAACAAGTGGTGCCTCTCTCTGCCAGGGAATTGGTTCATCCTTTACATATATTGGGGTTCTGGTAAACCATCAGAAAACCCTTTTTACAAGACTCCCCTCCTGCAGAAATAGTCTGCCAGAGGTTATAAATGCAAACTGGAGGAGAGGTTCTCCTTGACCAGCCCTTTCGAGGACTTATGAAAAAGAGGGAAAGGGGCTCTTTATACCTGATATTGATGGGAGAAGGGGCAATGGTTTTAAACTGACACAGGGCAGGGTTAGATTAGATATTAAGAAGAAATTCTTCCCTGTGAGGGTAGGGAGGTCCTGGCACAGGTTGCTCAGAGAAGCTGTGTCTACCCTATCCCTGGCAGTGTTCAAGGCCAGGTTGGTTATGGCCTTGAACAGTCTGGTCTAGTGAGGGGCAACCCTGCCCATGTCAGGAGAGTTGGGGCCAGATGAACTTTAATGTCCCTTCTAATCCAAACCATTCTGTGATTTTGTATGATTCCACTTATTCTTTGGTTAAGGTTCATATGTGAGATCTCAGACTCCTTCCTCTCTCAAATCTAACCCCACACATTTTTTTCTTCCCACCCCAAATGTTTCCCGACCCTGCACCCCAGCCACTGAGCGTGTGGACTGCATGTTTTCCCTGCAGTGCCTGTGTTGCTCCGAGCATCACGGGGTGCTGCTGTGTCCTGGTGTCCCTCCTGCCCCAGCAGCACAGCTGTGGAGCCCTGCCCTTTGGCCAGGGAACAAGCCCAGGCTCCTTAGGGATGCTGAGGCACAGCGGGTCAGGAGTGTTGTGCAATCCCTGCAGCGCTGCATGGGCGGGGTGGGAGGAGGAGGAGGAGAAGGGTGTGCCTGGCCCCAGGGCTGTGCTTGGCTCTTCTCCCTGCTGGCTCAGAGTGCACGGATGGGACCAATACCAACAGCCTTCGGGTGGCTGCTGGGGACTGAAGAATGTTATGCAAAGGGAATGTGGGCCAAAGCCTGGTGGAATTCCCTCTGACCGTGCCCATTTACCCCTCGGACACGCAGCAAGGGGACGTGTGCCAGGCATATCCCTAAAGAACCTCCTGTTCCTTCCTGCAGCCCAGTGGGACGTGGAGCAGGAACACTCCTGTGGATCCTGAAAGGCTTTGGTGGAGTTCTGTGGGGAGGGCTGGGCGGGTGCTCCACACCCAGCAGTGCTGTGTCCCTGGCCGTGTCACAGCCCAGCAGGTGACACTGGCCCTGGGCACAGGGTGCCCAGCATGGTGCAATGTGAGCAGTGCCGTGGGAGGAGGATGCTGAGGGACAGCTGGGGCATCTTTACAAGGCTCTGCTATTCCCAGTGAGAGCGGGAGGGTGTGAAACAGTTCCAGTAGCTTGTTTATTCCTCCTCTGCATACGAAAGACTTTTTTTTCCTTTTTTTTATTCCCCCAAGTGCACTGTGTGTTTGCTGCCTGCATGTCATTCCAGGAATTCCTCCCCAGTGATTGTTTTGTTTTGTTTTTTCCAGGTCCAAGGCTTCTGACACAAAGGTATTGATAGAGGACCTAGCGAATGAAGTGAACACATGAGATGGCCACGTTCTCTTATTCCGCATCCTTTGTTTTCTCGTTCTGTTCCCCTCTTCCCCAAGTAACCCGATCTCTGGTACAGATCCAGCTGAAAACAGGAGAAAACACTGAACACGTTTTCCGAGCTCTTCCAGACCAGATCCTATGGACTCCAACAAGCTCACTGTGTTTCGTTTCTTTTCTTCTGGGTTAATTTTAATGTTCTATTTTAAACAAACAAACAAAAAAAATAAAATATTTTACTTTGTTTTGCCAATAAAGAGGACAGTTCAGGAAAGAAGGATTGTTTACAGTCTCAACAAGGACATACAAACCTTATCTGGATAATGAAGCATCATAGGGACTCCCTCATGGGACAGTGCCGAGAGCACACTCGGTTTCTGCTTGGCCCGGTTTTGACTGGTTGAAACCGGACTTTTTTAATCTGATTTTTTTTTTTTGGTTTTTTTTTTTTCCGGTTGTTTGTTTTTTTCCTTCATATCCAGCGCTGAGGCACTGGCTGCACTTGCAGGGAAAGTGCACTTAGAGCAGTATCTTCATTCATGAAGCTACTTTTTAATTTGATGTAACTTTTCTTATAATTTTTTGGAAATATGATGTATCTGTTGCGTATAGTTTTCACATTATTTATGGAACTTAACAACCATATGAGAGTGATTTTGAGTCCTGTGCAATGAAGGTTGTGATGGTAAAATGAAGTGGGGAATGTAGATCTCCATCTCCAGGGTTGTGGGGTGAAGCCCTGCAAATGCCCCTCTCGTGAGGCAACTTGCACCTGTGTGTACCTTCTCTCTCTTTTGTTTCTTTTCAATTTTATTTTAAACCAAAGTTTCTGTGATATTTTTTTAGTTGCTGCTACTGCTTCTGGGCATGTCTCTTGTGCCGGTTCAAAGCCAACTTTTCCATGTGTGAAAGTAGTGCAGACGATCCTAAGGAAAGAAGAGTTGGTTCCCACCAACAGCACAAAACACTGGGCGAACAGAGGCTTTGGAACTTCATTCTGCAGATCAAAAAGTAGTTCTCAAAGCCTCAGGTGTGTCATGAGGGCATCTCAATCCGAGCAGGGAGCTTTTCAGGAGTTCTCCAGCAGCCCAGCAAAGCGGGACAAGGCGAGGAGGTGACAGTTCCCATGGGACAGGGACAGGGGTTCATCAGGCTGGGGTTTGGAAGTGGTGGTGTTTTTCAGGGAGCATGGAAAGGACTGTGGTGTGCCTACCTGATGGGGAAGGTGAGATGGAAAACAGCTCTCCTGTGGCTTCTGCTTCAGCAAAAAGCCTCTGTTGAGCACTCTCCTGGTGATCTGCCCCTTGCCTCATCTCGCTATCCCAGTTTGGGAAGTGGGATACTTGAGCAGATTTGGGAAATGGAGAGCTATATTGCTGAGCAAATTATGCTGGAAGAGAAATGTGGTCTTGTTGGTCTCCCCTCCTGTAGGAAGGGGGACATGGAGGCCTCAGTGCTGTCGTCCTTCCCTTGGCATGCCTTGTTCTCTGTGCGTGTGCAAGGGAAGGGTGAAACTCCTGAAGTGGGATCGTGGTGCTGATGTCTGTCTGGTGACTCGCCTCTGGTCTGGGTGATGGAATTGCAGGAGTGTCTGCTCCGTTGCTGTTTGGTGGTTGTTTTCCTTAATTAGCCCAGTGTCTCCCACGGCCGATATGTTGCATTTCCTCAGTTTGCCTGCTGTGCCTCTTGCCCAGAGGAACTGAAGAAGGAAACTTGGTTGTCTTCATTTGATTGGAAATAGATTAAAACTCTGCTGTGGTGCTGCTCCTCTCATCTCCCACCACGTCGGGCTGCTCCAGTGGGAGCAGGGCTGGATGAGCTGGGGTTGTTCTGTCCATCCTCCTTGCCCTGTATCCCTGTGTTTAACACCCTTAGGTCAGCTGTTCATACTTAAAATGGAGCATTCCCATTCGGATGGAAGTGGAGTCTGACATATAAAGCCCCTTAAAATATTTCCGGTTCCTAATTTGCATTGGTGCCGTGTCCAAACCATGTGTAGGTATTTCCAGAGGTGGGGATTGAAGCCATCCCTGCCTGGGGAGGTTAGGGGAGGGCAGCCGCACCGGCAGGGAGGCAATCCAAAATTATTTGCATTAATTAAAATCAAGTAACACCACTGGTGTTGCTTAAGCAAGTGGGGGTTTTATACAAAGAAACTGAGCTTTACTGGTAATTCTTCCTTTCAGAGGAACTTAAAAATACAGAGAGACATTGTGAGCTATTTGGTTGAGTGGAGGGTGTCCCTGCCCTTGGCAGGGATTTGGAACTATGTGGTCCTTAAGGTCGCTTCCAACCCAAACCATTCCGTGGTTCTGTGATTTGGAAGTGATGCCAGCCCCTGGGAGCACTCTGCCATCGTCAGCTGGGCTGGGGAGAGCAGGGCATGGCTGGGTGGCCTGTGTCCATCTGTCCATCCTGCTGCTCCACGGTCCAGCCCTCTGCATCCCAACCTGGCAAGGAGGGTCAGGTTGCAAGTGATTAAATTCTTCCTCTCTAGTTTACCCGAATCCTTATGGGAAGCAAGGATTCAGCATTTCCATCTGCTCTGCTCCTCTCTTTCTCTTCCCTTTATCTCTGTCTTTGCTGGCAGGAGAAGTAAGGGGGAAAAAAGGGAGGTGGCGTGCTACAGCGAGCAAACATTATCTCCTAAAATAAAACATCATCCCTTTTGGCAGTGGAGATGCTGTCTCGGGGGAAAGCAGCCGGAATTCCCAGAAGTGTGGCTTTTAAAGGCTCCTAGCTCCCAGCCCTGTGTGTGCCTGTTCCCTCCCTCCCAGAGATTTCTGAGAAATCAGGCGTGCAGATTCCTCCTGAGAGCGAGCACTAAAGCCGGGATGGCTCCACGTCTACGAGAACATCTGGCCAATAAAGGGAGACCTAATGAAGCAGAACAGATGGTGAGAGAAAATAGCCCTGTCGCTCCTTGGGAGCAGCAGGAGCGAGGGGAGTGGGGACATTCCCAGGGTGGCTTCATTTCCTGAGCTGGGCTTTGCTCATGGGTGCTTGAAAACGCTCCTGTTGGGAGAGCAGCAGGGTGGCAGCCCAGAAGGACAGAGCAGAGTTAAGGGAGTCTGAGGGTGGAGTTTATCCAGTGCTGGAGTCGTTGGGATGCAGCTGGATGGGAACTGGAAGCTGAGGAAGGTCTTTAAGCTCTGGCTGTCGGGTGTTGGGCTGTGCCCTCGTGGTCCCGTGGTGGTCAGAGGTTGAGTTGTGCTGCCCTGAGGGTGGTGTGGAGCTGCTTTGGTCTGGTGAGACCCATTAGGATGGTCCAGTCTGAGGAGAGGAGCTGCCACAGTGTGGCTGGTGACTCTTGGAGATGCCCTCGGAACTGGGAATGCCGATTCCCTGCTGCTTTCCATCCTGCTGCTCCTCTGGGGTTTTTTGGGGTGTGGAGGGGCAGCATCCAGAGGTTATTTGCTGGCTGGGGTTCCCTGCGTGGCTTTGGGACAGCGTCACCACAAACACCAGGTCCCTGTGCTTGGGCAGGGCGATGCCATGTGCCATGGGTGCGTTCCTGAAGGGACAGCAGGGCAGGTTTGGGATCTGTGGGCTCGGCAAGCAGGAGTGGTAGCTTCTCCATCAGTGAGAACTGATGCCGTCCCACCATATTTTAAAAGAAATGCATTTGCAGCACTCGTGGCTGCAGCCTGTGTGTATCCACTAAGCTCCTACCTCTCTCATCCAGGTGCTGGTGCTCATCCTACACCTTCCCCAGCCCCATTCCAGGCCCTCCTCATTCTCTCAGTGTCTTTGCCGTTTGATTCCAATGAAAGGGTTGGCCGGCAGCACCCTTCAGCATGGACATCTTGGAATGGGGGAGATCTCTGATGGAAATCCCAGCAGAGTTGGATTCTGCTGCTCCTACTTCCCTAATAACATTTGTGCTGCTTGTTCTGCCCCTGTGCCAGCACTCAGGTGTGGCAGACAGGGAGGGAAAGCATGTTCCTGGTTCAGGAGATAACAATCCCTGAGGATTTTGCTTCCAATGAGCAGTGGGGAGTGTGAAGTTGGAAGTTTGCCTGTGTTTTGAACAGCCGAGTGCATTTGGCCTTGTCCTGCAGGGATGCTGCCATGGTCTGCTCGAAGGGGCTGTGTCCCCAGTGTCAGGCCATGCCCAGGATGTGTCCTGGGGCTGGGACATGGCTTGGCAAGCTGGGGACACAAAAGCCACTTTGCTCACACGTTGTGTCCCGGCTCCATGTCCTCCCTCCTCTCCTCCGCCCTTCTGCTTTGCACTCGCAGGGGGAAGGTGATCTTCTGCCTTAAACATTGGTTTTTTTTTTTAAATTTACATTTTTATTCCAGAAGGTGATCAGATTGTTTTGTCTCCTTGGAAAAGAGGGGCTGTGGCTCCTGGGGGAAGAGCAGGAAATCCCTACGGTACCTCTGCAGCAGTCACGGCTGGGCTCAGTGGCTGTCACCTCATCAAACCTTGCCTCCTTTCCATGACGCCATCCCAAATTCCGCACCTTGGGCCGAGTGTCGCCTGCCGCCGCTGTGGGGCTGTGCTGGTGTGCCACCATCCCTGGGGGCTTCGGTCCCTGCCGGAACACCCCGGGAAAGGAGAGGAAAGGGACACAGCATGGGGAGTACCCCGATGCTGACCCCCCCGCCCTGTTCCCGGGGGGAGCCAAAGGCTGCTCCGGCCCCGGCGCAGCTGTGGCAAAGTGGGCAAGAGGCACCGACCCTGCCTGGGGATGTGCCCTGTGGCCTGACAGCTCCCTAGCTCTATAAACCAAATTGCAAACTCTTCCCTCCAGAGGAGAAATTGGGCATCCTGGTAGAACTTGCGATGACCTTTCCACCCCGTAGGTCCCCTGGTGAAGGACCGGCGCTTGGAAGGAGCCTGGGGTGGAAATGCCGAAGTTCCCTCCGGGTCCCGCTGCCGCCTTCCTCTCCCCCTCCCCGCTGTGTTGGTCTAAATGATCTTTCTATGAAGCCCTGTAGATGTCAAAAGTAATTATGGAGTGTGATTAGTCCTCTGTGGGTGCTTTCTTTCTTCCCTCCTCCTTTCTCTTTCGCTATCCCCTTCTCCACTCTTCTGTTTTGGCTCAGTGGAAAAGGTGAGGACAAAGAATTGCCGCTTGCTTGGACTCATGATGTATCTGTGACTGCGCTATTAGCTGTCTCCTCCTTCCTCCCCAAATGGATATAATTTTTGAAGTGTGGAATTCCCTTCTTGATAAGTAGGTTTAAAAAAAAAAAAACAAAATACTGCACAATGTGATACTGTTTCATAGTTTCTAGGTGGTTGTATAAAGCAAAGTTACTGTGATTGTGTTTTTTCAAAGGAAAAAGTGATTGGTTACGAAATCTGTCCTTTTTTCATTATTACAAGCTCTTTGTTTTCCAATGATCTGATGGCTCTTTTGTCCCTGGTCTGTGTGTGTGTCTTCCCTGTCCTGCATCCGCCCATGGAGCATTGGCTCCTGCTGCTCTTGCTCTCTGGGGAGCTGTGGGATGTCGCTGGAGGCTGGAGGTGGGGCACATCCATGTCCTGGGAGGAGGTGGAGGTGCCTGGAGGAGGGAGAAGTCTGCGGAGGGCTTGGAGGTGGGCAGGAGGGGCTCTCAGGAAGCGGCCCAGGGCTCAAACCCAACATGCCAGGGGCTGATGCTGGAGGAAACCTCCTGTCCAGACTGTGCTGTGCCAGCCAAAGGCTCCTGGCTCTCCAGTCCAAGGTGTTTTCCTGCCAGCACAGTGGGTCACCAGAGGCTGAGCAGCCCAGCTCTGGGTTGTTTGGGGTCTGTGCTTTCATTTTGCTCCTTAAATCTCCTCATCGTCTCTTGCAATCAATCTCCCTCCAGAAGTGAGCCCAGTGCCTCAAAATCACTCTAAGCCTGTTGCTGCTCACAGCAGCCGCTTCCCGGAGGTTTAATCCCGGCCACGGCTCCCTGCTGGCATTCCCTGGCTGGTGGCAGGAGCCTGACTGGTGGCAGGAGCCCTCCTGCTGCCCTTGCTTTGGCACCTCACCCAGCTCCATGGGGACATCTCCCAGGTGCGTTTCACCTCCACAGCCCGGGCAAAGGAGCCAGGATCTCTTTCTGGAATGGCGTGGAGGTAAGGCTGGGTCCCCATGTCACAGGGGAGGTTGGACAGGGTGAGGATGGACTCTCTGCCCTGTGCTCTTCCACACAAAACTCTCAGCTGGCCCCTCCTGCCTGGGAGCAGCCAAGGGAAGATGCTCTGTGTGTGCCCCAGGGAGTCATCCCTGCGGACAGTCGGCCCTTGGGCTCGGGTTTGGCTGTGATGGGGGCCCCAGGGCCACCGGGGTGGCCAGGGACGTTTTAAGAAGATAAAAGTGATTTCTTGCTGCTCGTGCTGGCAGGGGCCGGTGCGGCCAGAGCCAGGAGGATTAAAACAATTTCATAATCCTGGTGATTTCCTTTTGATCGGGATTATGAAACCAATCACGAATATCAAAAGCCACAGCTTAAAGCGGCAGCCAGAGCGGGGCCGGGACGCCCCGGGCCCCCTCAGACCTCCCGTGCCCCCCGGGGACGGCAGCCCTGGCACCTCCAGGTAAGCGCTGCCCACCCTCATGGGACCCTCGTCCCGCCGAGGTGGGGCCGTGGGGTGGGTTAGGATGTGGGGTTTGCTGCGTGGGGAGCGGGCACGAGTGGCACGCTGGGTGTAGGGCAGGGATGTGTATGGATGCCCCGAGCTCGGCTCTCGCCATCCTCCTGCCCGCAAATGCCGCGGCCCCGGCTCGCCGTGGGTCCAGGCAGGATTTGGCCTCCGGGAAGGCGGAATCTAGCACAGCTGCAAACGTGTGATGCTCACAGGAGGGTGCCGAGAGCCGGCAGGCTTTGCTGTTGGAGAAACCCCCCCAAGCCCCGGGAGCACCGTCCCCATCCCGTCCCAGCCCCCCTGGCACCCGGGGAGGGGCCCGGCTTCGCTCCCAGCCCGCAGCGCACACAAAGGACATTCCTGAGAGCGGCCAGGGCAGCCGGGATCCCCTCCCGCGGAGCTCCCTGGTGCCAGCGCGGGGTCACCCCCTGTCCCTAGCGTGGCGGTGGCGTGGCCCTGCGGGGACCGGGCGGTCCGGGGCTGGCTTTGGCCGGGTGCCCCGGCGTGGGGTGCGCGGAGAGGAGGAGGAGGAGGAGGAGGAGGCCGGGGCGGGAGGCAGGGCCAGCCACGGCCCCACAGCCCAGCCAAGCGGCTGAGCCCGGGCTCGGCTGGAGGGGCCGGGATTTGCTGGTTTGGCCGTTTTTTTTTTTTTTAATTTCTTTTTTTCCCTCCCCTGCTTCCTTCCCTTCTTCCGCTTTCTTCTCCTTCTTCCCAGCCCTCTCCCGATGCTGCTCCGGGGGTAAGGACAGCCCTCGCATCCCGCCCGTGGCCCCGTCCCGCTCAGCCCGGGGCAGTGAGGGCTGCGGGGAGCCGGGGGGCGATGGGGCCCGGGGGGTGTCCCGGGGATGCTCCTGTAGCTCCGGCCACGGGGGAGGCTCTCCAGGGGTACAGCGGGGACAGGCTGCAGGAGGGCAGCGGCACCTGGGTGCCACCGGCACCACGAGGCTGGCGCAGGACGAGTGCCACGTGTGACCCCGGGGGCCGGGGCGGAGCAGGGGCTGGCGTCAGTCTGGTGGCACCTTGGGCGAGTTGTAGCCGGGAGGGATTGGTGTTCTGCGGAGTTTTGGGGCCCTGGTTTGGCTCAGAAAACACCGGTTCCCTCCGGGTCTGCTTGCTGGGTGCCCCAGGCCACCTGGAGCAGCGTGAGGGGGCACAGCCGCGCTCCTGCCCAGCCCCTTTGGGGAACCACCGATCCCCCATTGCTGCCCCATTCCTCCTGCTCCCCAGCCGTGCTGGCACACTGTCGGTGCTCCGGGTGGGTGGGTGGCCTCCTGCCCTGTCACCTCCCTGTCCCCTTCCTCTCCAGGCACATGCCGGTGGCATTGGCGTGCATTTGCCCCCCAGGGCAGGTGGGCTGGTGTGGAGGCACCGGGGCGGGTGCTGCGGAGGGCGAGGGCAGTGCCGGGGTCACGGGCTGGGTTCTGTCCCGCAGGAGTGATGGAGGGGAGCCCTCCCGCTGAGGCGCGGCGCCTGCCGCGGCCCCCCAAGCAGCACGGCCCGAGCGGAGGCCGGAGCCCTGCCCCGCCCGAGCGCCCCGAGGCTGCCCGCGGCCCCCACGCCGCCCTGGAGGCCAAGGTGAAGGCGNGGAGGCGGCGGCGGAGCCGCGGGCTCAGCTCCGGACCTACCTGACGGACGGGCTGCTGGATGGAGCGGAGCCTGTGCCGGGCAGCCCCCCGGGCCCCCGCGCCGGCACCCCGGGGCTCTGGCGGGTTCCGGCAGCCAGGGGAGATGTGCCGGGAGGCCCCGAGCTGCCCCCGGACAAGGGCAGCAGGTCCTGGCGCTCTGCCTCCCTCCACGAGAGACCCTCCATGGATGAAGAGGCACGAACCCCGCCGCGGGACCGGGGGGGTCCCTCTGTGTACCGCCCCAAGGCAGAGAGCTGGGAGAGGCTCTCGCTGGCTGAGCGGGTGGAGAGGAACCGGCGGCTGCTGCAGGAGGTGCTGGGCCTTGCCGCTCCCGGTGTGTATTTTGGGAAGGTAGTGACTCTTCCAGGACAGCTGGGGAAAGTGGGAGGGAAAACCTTGGGGGTGAAGGGAGTCCTCAGGGCCATTCTCCAGCCTCCCACGCTGCAGGTGCAGCTCTCAGCTCCCTGCACACCCCAGGGCTGCCCCATCGCTTTCACAGGATGTGGGAGATGCCTACGAGATGCTCACGAGGTGCTGCCAGTCAGTCCCTTCTGGTGTCCTGGTGAGGAATTTCACTGCTAAAAGCAAGAGCAAGAAACTTTCTAGGACACCCCAGAGGGCATCACTGAGCATTTGCAAGCTGCTGCCAGAAAAGAGAATTAATTTCTCCTTTGATAGTGTCTCCCCCAATAACACCATGGCCCCACTCCCACAGTCCCACGCCTACAGCCAGGTGCTGTTGCCCCACATCCCACTCCTTTGGGATCTCCCAGAGCCGGACGTCTGGGGGAGTCCTGCAGAAGGTGTTGGGATGGGATATATGGGGGGTGCTATCAAGAGGGGAGGCCACGATGGTGGCTGCCATCCAGCCAGGCTTGACACCTTTCCCTGTCCTGCATTTCAGAGATGCCGGCAAGTGACGGGGACTGGGACTCGGGGGTCTCGCTGCAGGATGCCGAGGGCTGCAGGTAGGTCAGTCCCAGTGTGGCAGAGATGGACATTTCCCTCATTCCTGCTCCCCAGGCTTGCACTTTAAATGCACCCTGCGAAGCAGCTCCAGGGAAGGGCTGTGGGGGCAGCCAGTGAGGGAGCGTGGCTGGGCTCCAGCTATGCTTTGCTGTGAGAAGGGACAGGAGCTGGGTGTCCACGTGGTGTCTGAGCACAGGGGGTCCCTGCCAGGATGCCAGGACAGGAAGGGAGGTGGGGAAGAAAGAGGAAGGGACAGAAATTTGCTCCAGGTGCTTAAGAGGATCGAGGCGGCAGGCGTGTGTAATCTTGTTGGACTAATGAAGAACCTTAGAGGTACGGACTAAAAATAAGGAGGTGGGGTGGGCAGGTGAGAGGCTGGGGGCTGCGTGGGGTAAAACAGTGAGTGGGAAAAGACCCCCCCAGTGTTGTGGTTACTGGTTCTGCTCTGCTCTGGCAGCTGGATCAGTGATGGGGGGTGCAAGGCAGAGCTGGGGGTGCTGCACCTCCTGTGAGCAGGGGCAGCCAAAGCCTGGGGGAAGCCTGGGCCCCCCATGGTGCTGCTGGGGGGGCCAGCGTGTGCCCACCGTCCCTGCACTGAAGAGGTTAAGGCCAGGCTTCCCGAAGCGACTGCCTGAGCTGATTATTTTAATCAGGAGGATTAGGGCCATAGCCAACCAGGAAGGCAATGCTGCAGCAGGGAGAGCTGACAGGTCCACCACTCTGCAGTCAGAGGGGGCTGGGGGTGCGGGGGCAGACCCCCAGCAAGGAAGGGAAGGCAGCAAGACCCTCGGGTCAGGGGGGTCATTCCAAACCTGCCTGCCTCACCCCCACCGCAGGATTTACACCGTTGGGGATGGGAAGGAGCACCTGCCTCAGTTTCCCTGACCACCTCCGGGATGCCGGTGGCACAAGGCGCTGCCTCGGCTGAGCCTGTGCCCGTGCTGTGTGGGTGCTGAGCCTGTCCCCAAAGTCTCACCTGGCACCGGGGGTGAGGGCTGCCCGCCTGGCCGTCCCCCGGCGTGGCCGCCAGCCCGCCCATGAATGGCAGCCGAGCCCCGTTTTCCCTGGGCAGAGCAGCCCCGTCGTCACTGTTAAACCACGTCTAATCCCTGTTATTTTTTCCTAATCCCCCTCCCCGCTGCGGGGCCGCAGGGCCTTTGTCCCCGCGCAGAAGCTCGAGCTGAGCCCGCGGCACGAGCAGGCCAAGCAGCTGCTGCAGCGCGCCCGCATGAAGGCTCGCACGAACCCCCTGCGCGCCAGCCACGACATCCTTCTGCTCCCCGCCGCCGTCCCGCACCCCAGGTCAGTGCCACCTCCTGCCCCCGCGGTGCCCCGGGTTTGGGACATATGCAGAGCGTGCAGCTGTGCGTGTGGAGTGTGCACGTGTGTGCAGACACGCGTGTGGAGCCGGGATTGGACCCGCGGCGTGCACGGTGCAGCCTCGCACCCTGGGTGCGGCAGCATCTCCTGCCCGACCTCTTTGCAGCACAGTATTTGGCGGTGTTTAGTTAGGTGTGGTTTATGATCACACAGAGGTATTAATGGTGGGAGGATGGCGTTTCCCAGCTGACGGGGAATGTTTTTCCGGGGGACACTCGCTGCTGGAGGCTGCACCACAGCGGCATCTCTCCATGTGTGCCGGGTCATGTGCGATGCGGTGTTCCTGGAATGATTAACCACGCACCTCGGGGCAGGGAAGGGGCGACAGAGGTCGAACCGTGGCAGCGGGGAGGTGCCGCAGCCTGTCCGGATTCCAGCTTCAGGCTGGAGGGAAGCAGGGCTGTACACAGCCCGGGAGCACGGGGCAGGCTTTCCTCCTCGCCCCATCTTTTGCACTGGGTTTTCCCCCTCCGCCCTGCTCTCCCAGGGTTGCGGGGCAGCCCCTGCAGCTCGCCTGCGTCCGTGTGTGTGTCCCCATGGCAGGGAGCCCAGCGGGAGGCCGAGCGTGGCCCCGCGGGACGGCGGGAGCCTGAGCGACTCGTCCAGCGGGGAGTCGAGCTGCGGGAGGCCGCGGCGGCCGCGGGGACCGTCCCCGTCCCGCGTCCGCTTCGAGGACGAGTCCGCCCG
>VZRL01005853.1:764165-782096 GCA_013397895.1 Origma solitaria | reverse complement strand
TTCCTCGGTGCTGCCGCCGGCCGGGGCACGGACACGCAAGCTGCCCCGGATGCGGTCAGGAGTAGCCCTGCGGCACAAAGAAGTGTCACAGGGGATAGCAGGGGGCCGAGCGCTGCCCAGACGGAGCCCAAAATCAGGCCGCTGGGCCCCGGAGGGTCCCCGCTGTGGATCCTGCCCTCCCGGCAGCGCATCCATACCGAGAAGATCAAGGAGACCTACATTGGGGATGTCACCTACATTGATGAGGTGGACTCGGCCTTGGAGAGCACCGACACCTCTGACGGCTGCCGGACGGACAGCGAGGAGGCAGGACCCCGCAGCCCCCACCTGCGGGGGCACCGGGACCCCCGGACTCGCGGGCACAGAACTCCCCGTGCTGCCCCACAGCCAGAGGCGAGGGCCAGGAAGGGGACCTGTGTGGCCAGTGGTGTCCCCGATGCCGAGGACAGGGACTCGGGTGGTGCCACAAAGCAAATGGGGGCTGTTTGCCCCCCACCGCCGGGAAGAACCAGCAGCTGGGAAGATGGGGAACCCCATCGGCATCTGGGGGGCAGCAAGGGAGTGGGAAACACTGCTCCTCCCCTGCAGCGACCCAGTGAGTCCCAGGAGCCTTCCTCGCAGCTGAGGACCAGCACCCCCATTCCAGGCACCCACGTCCCTGCTCCCCCTCCTACCAAGAACGCCTGCTCCCAGGTGCCTTGCAGGAAAGCCCTGTTCTCCAGCAGCAGCCGCCAGGCGTCGAGCCAAGGAGCCCGGGGCCCCGAGATGGATGGTGGCAGCACTCCCCCACCCCAGCCTGGGGGCACGGCGGGACCGGGCGAGCAGCGGGGTCCCTGCAGCCCCAGGTGGCTCCCGGGGAGCCCTGTCCGTGCCTTGTCCACCAACAACTGCAACAACACCCCCAGGCAGGACACCCCGGGGACGGGCAGAGGTAAGAGAGCCTCACATGGGGTGCTGGGGGGCCCATAATGAAGCAGATGTGTCACTGTCTCACTGTGCTTCCAGGGGCACTGTCACACCCCGCCGCCAGCCCTGTCACCCCCGTGCCCCAGGAGGCTGCTCGTCCCGCCGGGGAAGGTGCCGGGACGCTGGGAGTGCAGCAGCAGCAGCACCTGGCTGGGAGTGCGGCACATGGGTGAGTGAGCGTGAGGGGCCACGGCATCCCAAACCCTGCAGCCCTGGGCATCCCTCCTGGGTGCTGCTGGATGCTGCCAGGCTGAGCTCCCTGAGGATTCCTGGTGGGACTCAACCCTTTGGCTCCAAAAACCTCCCAGAAGCCACAATATGCGGGTGACAATGTGCCCACGTGTTGCTCTGGGCTTGGGGAACTGCATTTCCCACATCTCAGTCTGCCAGGGGTATTACAGCAAATGTGACAGAGGCGTTTCACTGGTGTCGGGTTCTCCCCTTTTGGGGAAAATCAGCTGCCTCGGGGCTTTCCAAGTGTGATCCTGCCAGCCTTGTTCCCAGGGCTGTGTGTCTCAGCCTGGCAGGAGATTTCTGAGGTGGTGCTGGGTCCTTTGAGCCCATTGGCAGGATGTGATCCCTTGGGACAGAGCGGGTGAGTTCTGAGAGGTGCGAAACCCCTGAAATAATGGGGAAAACAGGAAGGGAGCCTTTTGGGTCACAAACTTGTGTGCGTTGGGTCACTGCTGTGGGGAGGTGGCTGCTCCCTAATCTCAGCAGACACCCTGACCTGACTGTGCTGCAGCTCTCAAGACTGCCAAGGCAGGTGCAGGATGCAGCCCCAGCCCAGAGGCAGCTGCTGCTGCCCCAGATGCAGTGGGTGACCACCATCCCTCTCCACCCAGGGAGCCGGCGCGGCCTGTGAGCCGCAAGGGCAGCAGCGCTTCGGCCTCGGGGCTGAAGAAGCTCCTGTGCAGCCTGAGCCAGAGCACCAAGCAGCGCCTCGGCCGCTTCCGCTGTTACAGCATGGAGCAGCTCCCGGCCCCTGGCGACTCCCCGCCGGGCGGCCCTGGTGTCAAGAAGTCACCGTCCCTGCAGTCCCTGCAGCTGGTGAGCTTGGACATTGCCCCGTGTGGGGGGTGCCCACAGGGAGACAGGGGTCCCATAAGAGAAGGGATCCTGGGCTGGGAAGAAGCATTCCTGGGCATGGATTTATGGCTCCAGTGGTCCTGGAGGGATGTGGGGGCATGTGCCACCCCAAACCTGCTGAGTTTGAAAAGCCTGGAGCCAACTGGGAAGTGGAAGGGGGAAGGAGGGGTGGGTAGTGGAAGAGCAGACACGCTCCTCCCTCATCAGCAGTGCGCTGGGGAGTGCTCCAGGGGGTGGGATGCCCCAAAGCCCCCCATTCCCTTGGCACATCAGTGGGTGAAGCACTGCAGTGCTGTATAATGTTTGTCCCCATCTCAGCCAGGTGCTTTTCCTCAGGTGTCACCCTTCTGCCAGCCCCAAAAAGCTGCCTCTATCCAGAGCCTGCATCCCCAACTGGGCAAGGCATCCCGTGCCAGCGCCTACCTCCTGCCCCAGACCGTGGCCGACAGGTAGGATGGGGCCTGGCACATCCCTGCTGTGCCTGGGAAGGCTGTTCCAGGGTGCTGTGGTGGCTTGGTGCAGCCAGGGGCTGCATCATCCTGTCTCCAGCAGTCTTCTGTGTCCCCACTCATCCATGTCCCCTCTCCACAGGAAGGGGGGCTCAGGGCCACGGCGCTCGCTGAGCGTGGAGGACATCGGGGCCCCCGGCCTGCTGCGCGCGGTGGGGCGCGTGGTCGAGGTCTTTCCTGACGGCACCAGCCAGCTGGAGCTGCAGCGACCCCCCCACGGTGCCTTCGGGTTCTCTGTCACCTCCGGACACGGCCGGCCTGACACAGGTATTGTGGGATCATCCCAAAGCTTTGGCACAGCACGGTCCCTCCGTGGTGGCTCTTGTCCCTCCCCTCGAGTGAGCTTGGGCATGGGTGGAGGGACTTCCTCCATGGCTGCTGAGCCCCCCAGAGGAGATGGCAGATGAGGGGGATGCTGCTACACTGGCTTTGGGCAGGCAAAATCCCACGTGTCCAGCACTTGGCTTGGGACACGCAGCCTGTACCAAAGGCGTTGATGACAGGTTTGTTTCTGTGCAGCCCCTGGGCACCCCAGGGCAGGGAGTGCTCTCACCCACCCCTGTTCCCTCCGCAGGTGTCTATGTGCAGGAGATGGCCGATGCCGGCACAGCCAAGCTCTACGCAGGGCTCCTGGGCGTGGGGGACGAGATCCTGCAGGTCAATGGTGCTGCTGTCTCGGGGCTGGGGCTGGCCCGCATCCGTGAGCTGCTGCTCCAGGCGGACACCCTGTCGCTCCGCGTGCTCCGGCACCGCCCGGCACCACGGTAGCCCTGCCACGGCTCCTGCGAAGCCCAGCGGGAGGAGGAAGAGGATGTCCCAATGATGTCCCAGGATGCTGCAGAATGGCACAGCATGGGCCAAGCTGCAGTGCCAGGACCTGCGCTTGCTCCACTGCAGTGGGGGCAGGTGGCTTTCCTAGCCCCCTGCGAGACAGTGTGGGACCAAGGACCTCCCTGAGTCTTCAGGAGCTGCCCAAGTGTGGGGACAGGGGACAGCCTGGCCCCAATAGAGCTGGGTGGGTCTGTCCTGCTGGACACTGGGGTGACCAGCATGGGGACACCCCATCTCCATGACCCCAGGAGACAGGGGGCTCCCTGCCAGCACTGCCACTCTGCGCTGGAGGGCTGGTGGGGTTCTTTTAAGTTATTTCGAACTGAAACCCAAAAATACATCTCTGCAATAACAAAATAGTGCCCTTGGCTTGTGGCATGGAGGGGCTGGAGTGGTGCTTGCTGGTGTGGGGCCTTTGCTACTTGTTTTGCCATGGCCCTGCTGCTCCTCCAGCCACCTCCTGACTGTGCTGTGCTGCTGGGGGACTCAGCCACCTGCAGGGCTCCTTGGGGAATTTGAGGTTTTTTGTTTGCAGCCATGGAAGGCAAAACACATCCTCAGAATGAGTCTCTCCAGCAGCAATGGCATGGCAGCAATGGCTGCCCTCTGTACATTGGTACAGAGGGCAGCCATTGGGGCATTGCCCCAATCTGGGCACAGCTGCCCACAATGCTGAGGTGACCCCAGAAACTGCAGGTGCTGCTTATGCCTCAAAAGCCAGGAGGGTGATGCCTGGTAAATGCTGGTGGAAGAGCTTTTCCTGCTCCCTCAACCCAGGAGACCCCCAGCTTGTCCTAGGAGTAAGAGTCAGGCAAGAAGGACTGGAGATCTGCGCTGTTGCACCTTTATTTAGTGTTAAAGGGAGGGGAACCACCAGCGGCAGAAAAGCAAATGTACACAGGAAAAGGGACCAGAGACACTCGGGTGGCTTGTGGTGATGCCAGCAGCTGGGCCGCCCCCTGGACTACCAAAGGAGTGGTCCTGCATGGGAGTCATTCCCGAAGGATGGGCAACCAGGACAAAAGTAACGCGGGGATCAGAGGTGTGCCAACACCGGCCAGCAGCGAGCCCTGCTCCCTGCCCAGACTCGTGCTCCTGGGAACCTGCTCTTGGAGAGGTACAAACCCACGGAGTGGAGCAGATACTATTCCAGCCGGCCTTGGAAAGCAGACACCACCCATTCCCTGCAGCGTAACCAAAGGAAACGGGATACTCTGCAAGGATAAGGAGCCGCTGTGGAATCATGAGCGCGGGTGGGCGCCGAGGCACCACGTGTGCGTTACTGAGGAGCAGCCGGGCGGGCAGGGAGGCTCCGTCCGGCCCCGCCCGGCTGCGGAAGGCACGGAGCCGCCGGCTGTGCATCCAGCGCCTGCGGGAGGGACGGGGGGGCCAGCAGACCTCGGAGGGAGCCACGAAGGCGGGGGGGGAGGAGTGTTCAGTCTCGGAGGTAAAGCCGTCCGGTGGCAAGTTTCTAAGGCAGGGGGGATGATTTTGGGGGTGATTTGCAATTTCAGCAGAAGTCTTTGCATCAGCACCAATTAACTTCCTTCCCTAGCCCCATCTGGGAGCCATAAGCCAGCCTGTGCTGAGTCTTTTCATGTTTGCAACTTAAAATATGGGAGCAGACTGGAGTAAGAAACCGTTTTTGCTCTCCTGAAGCCACCCCATATCCCAGAACTGGTGCTTTCAGCATGACCATTCTGCCTGCTCCTCCCAGGTGACGCTGCCCAGGTGAGCTTTTTTCACCACATTTTTGGTATTGGCTGCCGGGCTACTCCACATTCCCTGTCGGGAATCCAACACTGCTGAGACAACTCAAGTGACAAACAACTGGGAGGTAACAAAAGGACTGGGAAGGAATACAGAAACATGATCTAGCTTTGAATCTCCTGCCTTTTGGTTGCTTACAATGGAGGTGTCCAAAAAATAGCGGCTGGGAAAAATTAAGACATCCTATTTACAAGTTCATGTACACTTAAAATACATCACTGAGCACCGTTCCTCTGATCATGAGTGTCATGCACTCACAGAGAGAACGTGGCTCGAATGGTCATCAAAAAAATCTTTAAAGTTTTTTTTCCTTAAAAAAAATAAGTTATTTTAGACCTGACAAATCACTTGCCAAAGGGAAGCAGCTGTTAAACAGAAGCAATGACTCAGTTATACAAGGGCAAAGAAAGCATCAGTCAATGAGCTTTAGAGGCCTGTATAACAAGGGCGGCAATTTTAAAAGCTTTAAGACCCTCTCTCTCTGGCTCACGGCTGATTGCCAGTGCTCAGTGTGCAGCACCCCAGGTTTAAAGCTCTGGGGTGTCTGATGGGGTCTGGGTGGCCGATGGCAGGACACAAGACCCTCCAGCCCTGCCCTCTGCCCAGGTGTGGAGGGTAGGAAGGCTCTGCTGGGACTCACCATGCTCTCTCGGCAGTGAACTGGTGGCACAGAGCCAGCCCATGGGAGGCAGGGAGGAGCAGGGGCAGCAGGGCCAGAGCTCCCCTCCCTTGCTGCAGCTTGTGGGGGTTTCACCCTTCCCAGTAATGGCTGGGGCTGGCACTGGCAATGCAGTTTGTAGTGCTCAGTGAATTCAGTAATTCCTCGCCCTGTCCCGTCCTCCCCAGGGCTCACTGCTCTGTGTCCACATCCCACCGGCTCCTACCAGCACCGGGTGGAAGCTCAGAGGCCAAGTCCCCCTCCAGCTCCCTAGGTCCAGACCTGGAGCCCAGGTGGGGATCACACCGCACCAGGGGAGGAGGCAGCTCCAGTCCTCCACCCCCTCTCCCCGGGCCAGGGGAGATGCCGGCGAAGCCGAGCCGCAGTCCTCGGAGGAGGATGGTGAGTGCTGGGTGCAGGTGTTCCTGCTGGGAATCTCTGTGGGCGGACGGAAACGGGGAGAGTTTCATTCCCCCGTGCTGCCGGGGCAAGGGGGCGGGGAGGGGGCGTCCCAGGAAGTTCAGTTTTTGTCATCACAGGACAAAAAACAGGATGAGCACCACTAGCAAGATGACGAAGAGGATAACAATTGCACACCACTGCCGTTGATCTGGAAAGAAAAGGAAGCATCAGTCTTCCTGCTTTAGTGGAGAAGGAAAATTGGGGGAGCATTTTTCTTCGTGTACTGCTAGGAACCAAATTCAAGCTTAAGCCATAAAAAGCCAAAACAACAGTTCCTGTGGGAGAAAGGCTGTGACACTGTTATTGCAGTGAGGCATTTCTCCTCCAGGATGCATTGGGGTTTGGGAACAGCTGTGGGAATTGTGAGGCTTCTTCCCAACCAAGTTCAAACAGCTTTGAAAAGCTGGCTCAAAAGCAATTGGGAGGAACAAGCAGAGAGCTGCTGTGTTTGCTGTTCATTCATGGAGTAATCTGTTTGCCGGAGGAACAAAAAGGGATCCGGTGAAAGCTGCCCTGAGGAGCTCTGCCAGGAAGAGATTGTGGTGGCTTCCCTTAGGACAGGGCCAGGAATCAGGTTTCACTGGACATCTTTACACCTCATTGGCTCAACACTACATCACCTCTGAGAGCCGCTGTCTGCCCCTGTGAGATGATGATGCAGCAGTGGGGACAGGGCTGCTGGCACCCCCTCAACTCCTAGGCACAGCAGCTACCCCAGAAGGAGCCCTCCTGCCCTCCCCAGCACGTGACGCCAGCAGAAATTCTTTCACAACATTCAGAAACACTCTGCGAAGATCCATGGTTTTTCCCAGAGGAAAGAGCAGAGAGACGCAAGGTTCGCCCGTGGTTGTGCTGCTGCTGAGCTACTGGTGACCAAAAGTGCACTGTCAGCACTCCAAGTGGTCTCTCTAGGGCTGTATTCCCACCACCTCATAAATCCCCTGGACAGCCTAATCCTGCTGAGCAGGGCTGCTTTTCCTCCTGACTGGCTGCTGCCTTCCCAAGGTACTGAGCACCCACAGAAGAAGGGTGCTGGAGGAGGCGCTGGCCAGGTGCAGTGCCAGGCTTGGAGGCAGCCGGCAGCACGGGACTTCCCGGCAGGCAGGCCGGGCTTCCTGTTTGCTCTGCCCGCGGCGCCCCGCCAGTCCCCCGGCTTCAGGCACAGCCTTATAAGGGCTTTTCTGTGGGTTCAGCACAGAATTCAGCTCTTTCCTCTACCAGCTGAGAGAGATCTGACTGAAAACAGGCCTGCAGGCACCAGCAGCCCGAGGGCAGGTGGGATTTGGGAAGGGGATTGCCGCAGGCATTCTGGTGTGGGGGGGAAGCCACACACGGTGGCCGGTGTTTAATTGGCACCTCGACAGCTTTTGTTCCACAGGAAGCCCGGGAATCTGCAGCAGAGCAGAAGGCTGCAGAGCTTCCCCTCCCGCCAGCTAGAGGGGGATTTTCCCAGCAGTAGCAGCATAAATAGAAAGGCATCTGTAAATAAAACAAAGGCAGGGGACAGGCAGCAGAGCAGCGTCTGGACAGGAGCAGCTGCCGGGCTTGGAAGTCTTCCCCCTCTTTCAGGAACTGAGAGCTGCTCCCTCCCCTCCGCTGGGTGGGTGGGAGCACAGAGTGTCCCAGCCCGAAGATCCAAGGGCTTGTCTCTCCCTTTCCAGGACTGAATGCCATTTCCCAGGACCTACCACTTGTCATGTGAGACACTTTGGCGAGCTTCTTCATGACGTTATCAAGGCGCGACTGAGTGCTGTCTAACTCGTGGGAGAAGTCATCCAGCATCCTGGGGACACAGAAGCAGGGCACTGGTCAGCAAGCGGCACATTTGGCATTTTGCTGCATGCTCACAACACATGGATCAAAACACCAATGGGATCAGAGTATCACACCCTGGCAGACAAAATGGATGTGGCCTCCTCTCCTGGAAACACCCAAGGGAGGGGAAAAAACCTGCTGAAACAGCAGCTCTGCTTTGGTGGGAAGTGACTCGGGATTCCTGCCAGACTGATCCTCCCTGTGTGTTTGTGGCTGAACTCTACACACATCTGCAAGGTGAGGAGTGGGGGGGGGCTTACTCCTTACAAAAAGAAAGTCTCATTTATAATCTGTGATTAGCAGAGACTGGTTAGATCTAGGTGTCAGCTTGGACTTTGAACCTCTTTTCTTGTTCAAGGCTTGCAGCTGAAGCTAAAATCTTGCTTCAGTCATGTATCAAGTGGGAATGAGATCTGCAGTTGCTTTTAAGGTGCTTTTCAAGCTCTGCATGGAAGTTACCCCTTCACTTCCTCCACATAGCGACTGTAATGAATCTGAAAGCCTTCCTGAAGCCATGCTTTGTCAATGCCATTGCACATCCACAATCAAGGTACCAATCCAGTTGTCTCCAGCTAGTGAGACTTTAAAGCTTAATGCATTTAAAAGGACAGACTCCTTAATTTGGAGTGCCAGGGCACTTGTTAAACCTTCATTCAGTGGGGAAAAAGGAGGAGTTGTAAAAACCTCACTGTGGTAGTTATGAGCTAGCCTAGCAAGCACTGATCGCTTGTGTGATGATCTAGAAACAGACACACCACACCAATCTCCTCTGTGAGAGCAGGGGATTCTCATGCTGCACAACTTCACACAGGAGGGGGGTTTAAAGTTCCTCATCTCCATCAAAGATGAAATCTCTTCACAAGGGACAGGGCCCTCCAGACTCCTACCAGCCAAACAAGGAGAGGTTTTAGGCATGAACCTTTCAAGCCTCTCTGGAAATATAGCTGTTAGCCTGCACAACTGAGAACTTGTTTGGAAAGGACAAGAACTGGGAAAGAAATCTAATTTATATGTAAATGGATGGATGCAAAATGACTTTGTGAGCTGCCCTTTAACTCTTTGCGTGGGTGAGGGCTATTTTTAGCTTTAGGGATGAAGAGCAGCTCTGTGCTGTGTGTTTCAGGGCAGCAAGGCAGAGCTGAGCTCCTGGCCCCAGCAGTTGCTGAGGGGCAGCACAAAACCCTGTGGAGTGGGGAAGTGCCCAGTATCAGCATCTCCCTCCCTTATTTGTCTGCTGGCTGCCTGAGGGGTAGCATGTGTAAAGGAGAGGAGGAAAGGTAAGGTGGCAGTTAAGCCTGCCCTAGATGCAGGCTTCCAAATGAAGGAGGTTGCAGTTGGATCCCTGCAGATTGCAGTACAAGATGCTTTCCAAAGGCTGGCAGGGAGAGTCTGCCTGAGGGACCAGTGAATTCCAGCCCCTACCAGAGGCAGAAACAGGTGTGTGAGAACACTCAGCCATGTTGTAGCCAGCCCCATGCCAGCTTTTTGCTGCCATGTCTCACACTTACACTGCTTGCTCCTCCAGCTCCCCGCCAATGCGCTGGGACATGTTCTTCAGCACCCCGATGCTGCCAGAGACCAGCTCCAACTGCTCATCCTGCTGCTCCACAATCAGCTGGGGCCAAAGAGAAGGGAAACAGCCAATTACAGATCTGCTGCCTGTAGCTGGGTTGGAGCCAGCCCATCCAGAGGACAGGCACTTGCTGCTCGGCCAACATCAGCTGTGAGGCCTGGGCTCAGACTTAAGCCACCAGGAATGAGGACTGCGTTTCGAAGAAATGCTGAAGAGGTGACAGCCACAGGAAAGCCTCCATGGCATGGCATCCCCATGGCACAGCAGGCTGCAGCCTCCAGACATCCCTGCAAATCCAGCCTCAGCTCATCCATGCTGTATGCACAGCTGAAGTGACTTTGGGAAGCTCCAAGAGCTGGTCATCAAAACCTTGGCAAGGTAAGCAGCTGTGGCCTGGGAGCCACACTAATTTTGTGCCTGGGAAATGCCACCTAGGATGTGCTGCTGCTAACACAGGGTTAATACAAGTAGAAGACTGTTGCAGCTTCTACAGCTAAATATAGCCAACTTGGCTCCGAATGTGCCGAAGGAATAAGTCTGCTGCTGTTTTAAGTCATTTTCAGGACACAGTCATGCTAAGGATTAGCTTTACCCTAGTTACCTATTTCTGCAGCTATTTATCTCCCTGGAGTCAGTAGGTAAAACGTGTCTGGAAGCCGAGGCGGCATCACGGGTCAGGAGCTTTAGCAGAGTTTGCCACCTCCGAGTCACTGCCTGTGTCAAGGCCCTGTAGTTCTCTGGTCTGTGCCTGGCCTGGGCACTTCTCCAGGCAAACTCCCCTGTCAGCTGGGAAGTGCCTCACCAGGGGTTCTCCCAAGCCCTCACACAGGCTTTCTCACTAGTCCCACGGTGACAAAGGCAGGAAAAGGAAGCAGGCGCGTGCTCTCGCTCTCAGCCTGTTCTGATGGGAGATGCACACAAACAACAGCAAACATGTTTTAACCAGGGGAAATTGCATACGAGAAACAGGCTCTTTTCTTTTTGCAGTGTTTCTACTCTTCCAAGGATTTCAGCAATCCCTGTACTATCAAGCCTTAGCGTGCTACATCTTCCAGATCGTGCTGACTGCCTCCTGAACAGAGCAGAAGGCCCATGCCTCCAGGGTTAAAAACTTGCTGCCAAGACCATCCAAAGCTGTGCTGCACAGGAAATGCATGCACAGATACATGCCACAAGCAAAGAGGAGGACTGTCAGGCTCCTGGAGCCAGACCAGTCCCCCTGGCACCCATTTGGCAAGCAAAGCTATTTAGTCTGTGTGGTGCCGGCTGCCTTACCTGTTGTTGAGCTTGCTGCTCCTCGATGAAGTGTGAATTTGCTAATTGCAGCTCCCGGTCCAGACGGCTGTATTTGTCAGGTCCAGAGCTCCAACTCTGACTCCCACTCTCTCCTAGGAGTGCCTAAACAGATGCAGAGAGCTCTTAGCAACACCCTTGTGTCTGCTCACAGCCCGTCTGCAGGGTGAGGTGGGAAGGCAGACAAGGCAACGCTCATGTACACATGCACACAGCATCCCTTTCCTCCTGCTCTGTTGCTACTCAGCCAAAGTGCTGTCATGAACTAAACTGACACAGAGCCAAAATGCCAGCCTGGGAAGTTCTCTGCCGCCTGGAATTGCAGATATGCCTCTCCAGCAGCAGGAGAGCTGGAGTGCGGCCGACTGACAGTGTGTGCAGGAGGCCTGCACTGCACAAAGGACTGGCAGAGGCCTGCTCAAGAGGCAGCACTGTGTGCTAGGACATGTGAGCTGGGAAGTGTCCGGATATATTGTGTTAACAGATGTACAGCTCAAACTGAGCACTCTGCTGCTAATGACAGGGACTTAAGAGGGTCTCGATAAAGTACTTAACCAGTTGAGCTGAGAGTAAAATAATGCAATATATAACCACAGCAGCACTGTATGCTTATGTTCTATGATCCAGGCTGCCTGTCTTCCAGCAGGCTCTTCAGCTGCTGGCATACAAAGTTACTCTTGCTACCTGCCCCACAACCTGAACAGAGACGCTTGTGCAAAGCCTGCAGAGATGTGGCTTTCCAGCCAAATATATCTGGTCCCTGAAAGGGGAATAACCCAAGCTACAGATGATGGAGAATGAACATGACCTGCAGGTGGGAAGCTGCACTCTGCAGCATGAGAGACGGGTTAGGGACTCTGCCCTCCAGTGTGGAAGCCAGGCCAACTGGTAATGAGACCATCCTGCAGCTCCTGGTCACGGGCAGGAGGGGATGACAGAGTATTTGTGAAGAACAGCAAGACAGTGACCAGGCTGCTCTGTCAGGCTGAAAACAAGACAGTCTCTATGGTTCATCTGACTTACAAGGTTCAAGGAGAGGTGAGGAAAGCTGACAGACTGACCATGCAGGAAGCCAGCAGAACATCTGGCTTTGTCTGCCTCCGAGACACTGAGCAAGCTCCTGGTCACTCCAGTTTGTGGCAAGGGCAGCTCCTTCTTATTTAATTCAGTGCACTAGTTTTGCTGCTGTTTCAATAGAAAGGCCTCTGTTTGCCAGCCTGGGCTGTGAGGGTCAGGTCACTGCTAGCCAGCCCCTCAGACACAAAGCCCAGCACAAGCCTTGCAGTCTGGAATGAAGGCGAGGGGCTGGGAAGGGAGAGGAAGGCAACAAGGGGAAGTCGGTTTTCCTGACCAGATGTCGCTGCGTGAGCTGGGCCATATGGTCTCCTGCAGCAATCGGGAACCTTGTGCAAAGGAAAGCAGCAAACTGCAGGGAAAGCTACAGACTTGTTTGAGCAAGGGTGTCAGGGACTTTGCTGCTGCGAGTGTTTGCCAAGCACGCCAATTAACCCTGTGACAAGCTCAGGAATGAGTTCTGTGCTTCTCTGTTTGTTGTTTTTGCCACATGTGGTAAAGCCGATGCAGTACAGACAATAAACTGTATGAAGCACACAGCAGCTTTTCCTGAGGTGGCTCTGGAAGTCAGCTCCCGTATCTCCTTACAGCCTCCCCATCAGCCGGGAAGGAGCACAAGCTGCATCTATTTCTATTCCTTAGATTACAAGCGCAGACAACACGAGACTCCTTGAGCTTCTTCCATCTTCTTACATGGCTATTACAAGAAGCAGCTGCACGAAAGGATATTGCACCATCTCGGCTCCTAAATCCAGCAGAGCGCAGGATTACATTCACTGACATGGATTCTGAGCCAGTTCCCCCCGAGGAGGAGGAGGAGGGAGATTTCCCTTTCCATGGGATGATGCAATGCTGACAGTTGTACACAACCAGCTCTGAAGACAGAGACAGATGGTGAGTGCTGACTTACTGCTCTGAGAGACAGGCTTGGGAGAGACTGGCAGCAATGTGCCTGTGAGAACCAGCTCTCCCAGGGCAGCCAAATGGACACAGCTCAAGCACAGCTTAGCTGTAGTGTGCAAGCCCCTTCCCACACCAAAGGTTTGTAAGGGGATGAACTCCAGAAAGGATATACATTGTAACAGATATACATTGCCCATTTCTGGTTCTCACCTGCCTGTTTTTCCTTTCAGCCAGTGCTTGCATGGAGGAGTTTGACATCTGATCCTTCATGTCCTGTTTGTTGAACAAAAGAAGCAGCATGTGAACATTGGATTTGAGGTGACAGGCAGATTCAGGGTGCTGTAGGGCTGTCTATACCTAGCAAGGCTTCTACAAGGGGGCATGAGGGAAGGGAGACGTTCTTCAAAAACTTATACTTTTGAAGAGTCTGTAAAGGTACTGCAGAGAAAGTTTCAATGCAGTTCATAGTTATAATACTACTAGAATCAAAGGCAATGGGATATTTTGAAAATATTCCTTCTTTACTACTCATTTTGCTCCACTACAACCAGAAACACTTTGATTTGTATAATAAACTAATGTTCCTGTTGACAGAATGTAAGGAAGTGTTTGTCAAGGCCTTGAAGCCTGTAACCCCCTGTGCTTTATTCCCAACTGCATCTGGTTTTATATTCTATAGTATGAGGTAGATTTCCTGTCCAGTGGCCATCCTCTCTGACTGTGCCTATGTTTTCTCCTAACAATTAATTTTTGCTGTGGAGTTCCTGCAGGAGGTCACTAACCACAGAAGGCTCCCCATCACAGCATAACGTAGCCTAGTTTTCATAAATTAGCAAGCAGTCAATGTGATCTGGCAAAGGCTGGTCCCCCAGCACAGCTCTGATGCCGCCAGAGCATTCAGGTCTGTTTTACTGTTCAGAGAGGTGCAACGCATCCCACTCAGTTAATTATCACTGGCTAATGCATGTGTGCTGCTGGAATCATGTTTCCCCATGGAAACTGGAAGTCAGCTGCATAAGGCAACTAACAAATTTCATTTACCAGTGGGAGACACTGCTCCAAAACCCATTAGCCAGCAGTTTTCAGCCAGGAAAAGAGGACCAGAGAGCAGGCTTGCCTGATCCTGCCTGTTTGGGAGTGGACTACACTGAGGGCAAGGCAGCAAGCATATGCCTGCTACCTGGGGCTAGCGTGGTTTTGGGATCTGTTCCCAGGCACCAAGCCTTAGGAACTGCATCCAGACCGCAGGACTGCAGGTAGGATAACAGGCTTGCTGCCAGACAATGCATTCTGTGGAGCAGGAACATCAGAGTCATGAGGGGCAGCAGAAACTCAGGGTAGCTATTAATAGAGAGAAAACTTCCTAACTAGCAGCTTGTTACCAGGCAGTAAGATTTTGGAAAGATGTTTCTTCTCTATTTATTGCAACCAAGTTCTTAAAACCCCATTTTTCCTTCTCAAGTGTAAGCTTAAACTAAAAAAGAATCTTCCTCAAGTTAAAAATAAATCTAGTGGTTGTTTGGACTCTCTTGCAGGGGTAGGAAGTTGAAGTCACCATGTCAATAACACCAGGCTTTAACCATCTGTCAGTGTGCAGAGCAGTCTCCCTGTTGCTGAAAACCAGTGCTACAAATGGCTGGGACAGCCGCACTTTCCCTCAACTCTGAAGGGAGGCTTCCAGCCTTCCCTGCATTGCAGCCGAGTCTTTACTCTTCCTCCCCAGTTAGCACAGGTTCCCAGCTCATTGTTGCCAGAGTGGTGTGAAGACTTCAGGAGGGAATTCCATGGGGCACCTGTACCCCCAAACCCTTCTGGGCAGCTCCAGGAGGGAGCGCACTGGGAAGAGGAGGAAGCCTGAGACAGAACAGGTAGCAGGTTTATTCTCTGCTCTCCAGTCCACCACAAAATGCCCACCAGCTCTGCTTTTATAACCACCCAATGCTCCCCCCTGCTTTGCCCAGGCCCTGACCCCAAGGCCAGGTTCCTTACCCTGACCACCTGCCGTGTGCTGGTGATGAAGGCTTTCCGGATTCCCAGCTCCGTGGCATCGAGGTTGAATTTCCGCGGGTTTGCCTCGACAATGCGTGGACACCGAGTCAAGGAGTCCCCGGAAGCAGTGTTGGGTACGCACACGGATACACAAACCCCGAGCGTGCCAAGCGGCCACTGTGCTGTGCCTGTTCCCAAAATTTGATTAGCAAAGTACAGCACAGTGGAGGGAAAAGCAGGCATGGCAGGAATGTGCCATGCAGTGCACGCACACATGTGAGGTTTCTCTTTTCCATGGCTTTTTTGGTTCTGTGATGCTGCGCAGTGCTTTCAGGAGCACTCAGATGAACACAAGGGAAATGGAGTATTTCTGGAAGCCAGCCTAGAGTATGAACTGACTCTGCAGAAATCCAGATTCACACAACACAACAGGCTTTCTAGAACAAAGCATCTAAGAATATACCTTGTAAAAAGGGAAGCAAAAAGGCAAAAGGAAAATCCTTGACTTAATTTCTCATTTGCAATTTGAGAAAAGCCAATGTGAGTGCAAAATCCAATCCCCAACAGTCCTGATTTTTGCAAAGAGTGACAAGAACTGGTACTTGGCTATTTAGTACAACTTGGGAACTGCAACTACCTCCAAAGGACCACAGAAAGGATATTAATGGTTTCATCCAAGTCTTCCAGGTCCCACTCGATGCTCCGCAGGTTGTTCCTGAGCTCATTAGTGGTCCAGTCGATTTCTTCTCTTGTGGCAATGGAGGGATCCTGCAAGAGCTCTGTCCACCTCTGGAAGAGCCCCTGGGCAGTGTTCACAGCTTTCTGCACCTCCCTGCAGCCAGGCAGAGTGAAGAGAAGCCAAGGATTATCATCAGCTGCCCTGCAGCAGTGACACTGGGACAGCCCCATGTCCAGCTGAGCAGGGATGTCACAGCTTCCTCCCAAACATCTTTCCTTCCAACAACTTCACATTTATTTTGTAAAACAAGGATTTGCCCTACCTGCTGGACTATCCTGTATCTTGCTGCAGCATGAAGTTACTCATGAAGGGACCTATTTCTTCAGGGGAAGCTGCAGCTGAGTGTCACACAGGCAAGCCAGGGCAGAGGGTCTGAACAGGGCAGCTCTTTGGCAATCCATGCCTTACATTCCTCTCTCAACAGTTTTCCTCTCAAGGCCCTTAACTACCCACGTAAGATACCCCAAGGGCACACGGAGTTACAGGAACTGTCCCCACACCACAGCCAGGCAGATTGTTGAGTGCAGAACTGTTTATTTTAATTCGGCATTTAAAAAAATACACAGCCCTACTACACTGGCTTAGGAAACACAAGTTTTTTCTGCTGCTCTAAGCTCTTTTGGAGACGAGTGCATTCACAGCAGGGGAAGGCTTTGCTGACAGCTCTGGTTTGGGGCAAGCAGGGTTGTAAATTTGGGTCACGGACCCTCAGTGTGGTTATCTGCATTTACAAACTCTGTGGCCCTGAGCTGTGAACTGCTCCCCCAGGTTCACAGGGAGCTGGCATGAGGAATGGAGACGGGACGAGACCGTGCTGGTATGAAAGGAGGCCACCATGAGCTTGCACATAGCAGTCTGATGTTTCACCCCAATGAAGGAAAGCAGGGGAGGCCCAGAACAGATGAACTGAGCCCACTGCCTGCAGAGGTGCCAAGACTGCAGCTCTCTAAGTTACACCAGGGCCTGAAGTCCTCCAGTTGCTGTCTAAGCTGCAGTTTCTCAGCGCCCCATGCATGTCCCTCCTCTTCTCACACGCCTACGACTCTGAGTCTGCCACATGCCACATGCCCTAAAGTCAGCAGCCTGCACTGAGGATCTGGAAAACTTCATTCCCTCCTCTACTTGCCAGCACAAGTTTTGGTTTTGTTTGGTTTTTTTTTCATCTGAACACACTTGTGGAAGTCCCCAGCAGCAGGAATGTAAAGCAGAGCTGGATGTCCTCTGATGGGAGGAGTTATAGACACCAGGAAAGCAAACTAATGGCAACTCCGGTGGTTCCACCACCACCAGCCCCTCTGACCTGCCAGGTAATAATTAGCTCTGGGAGCGGCAGCACATCCCCTTTCCCCTCCCTGCCCTTCCCCACACGCCGCGGGAACATCTCTGGAAAGTTTGACAGGACATTTGCTCCCCACCCACGGTGACTCCTACTCTTTCCTCTTAGCAGGAGTTCAACCTGGTAGAAGGATTGACTTTTCCTGGCTGCACCAGTATCCCTTCCCACACTTCTTGTTCTCATACGGCTTTCCCACACACCCCACTAGGAGCCCCTCTGCTGCTCCTCAGGGCTGTTTCACTGTGACATGGGGCAGAAGGTGGCCCCAGGATCTCCCTTCACAGAATCACAGAATTGCTGGGGTTAGAAGGGACATCTGTGGATCTTACAGTCCAATCCCACTGTCAAGGCACAGTCAACTAGAGGAGGCGACACACGGATACCTCCAGATGGGTTTGGAATGTCTCCAGCAAACTCCGTGACTTCCCAGGGCAGCCTTTTACAGTGCCCTGCCACCTTCATTGTAAAGAAGTTCTTCCTCACGTTGAAACGGAACTTCTTATATTTTAGTTTATGGCCATTGCTCCTCATCCTGTCGCTGCAAAGGGTCTGACACCATCCACCTGACACTTCTCTGAGATACGTATATGCATTGATGATATTTATATGCATCTCAGTCTCAGTCCTCTGGACTAAACAGGCCCAGCTCTCGTAATCTCTCCTCACCACAGAGATGCTTCAGACCCCAAACCATCTTTGTGGCCTTCACTGGACCCGCTCCAGCAGCTCCAACAGAGCTCCTTTCACCCTATTAATGACAATTTTCCTTTGATCACGTTTAGTTTGTATTTCCCTGCGTTGGGGCTCTTCTCTGCAGGCTTCCTCTCACGGCCATTGTTTGTCCCACAGCTTGGTCCCTGCTCCTCTCCACCTTTCCCCATGGACACCGTGGCCTCCAGCCCCGCTCTGCCCACTGTCCCCAAG
>VZRL01005853.1:731352-753364 GCA_013397895.1 Origma solitaria | reverse complement strand
GGCCCGGAGGTGACACACACCCAGCGCCGCGGGGCTCCGGCGCCGGCCAGTCCTGGCCCCCCGCGCCGCCGCACGGGAGAGACCGCGGGGCAGCAGCGGCAGCACTTCCCCGTTCCCCGACGGCTCCCGGCTGCCGGCACCCGCCCTGGGAGCGCCCCCGGCCCTGCCCTCCCGGAATTCCCCTTCCCGTCAGGGCCGCCGCCCTCCCCGGCGCCCGGGGGAGGCTCCTCGGCTGCCGCCGACCCTGGGGGCGCCCCCGGCGGGTGATATTTTAAGCTTGGAAAGTATTAAGTTTATTAAATAAAGTCTCTATTTTGGAAAGGTTTAGGTCAGAACTATTACATGGTGCTTTTTAAAAGTGTTTATTGAGAGGAACGAAGTTTACAGACACTCTGACGGAAAGTCCTTGAGCCTGTTTGTTAGGCTTGGTAACTCCCGGTCTTTGTTGTATAAAGGCTTGGGGCTCCCGTAGGGAATTTTGTACAGTGTTCTCCTTCAGTGATGTATCATGTTTTGTATAAAATGTAATTCTACGTGTACAACACGTATTAAATATTTTCAACTGTATGAGCCTAGTTCCTGTTTGTGCCCCGCTGGCTCGAGGGGGAGGAGGGCAGGCAGCAGCCGGGGTGTGGTTCTGCATGTCTGTGGCTGGATCCACCCAGCCTCGCCAGAGGCTTAGGGTGGGTTGGAGTCCAGCTCTTCTGGGAGCTGGGGAAGAAAGGGAATTTATATCAGGGTGCCTGGAGTCCTTCCCAGGATCTTCCAGGTGCTCCCACTGCTCTTCTGGCTACAGCCTCTTCCCGGAGCTGGGGCTGCTCTGGCATTTGAGGTCTTGCTCTGAAAGTACCTAATGTGCATAGTCACTGTCTGTGGGTGGAAAGCGGTTGCTAAATCCCAGAGGAGCAGCAGCTGGGTGCAGTCTGACCAGGCCTGAGGCACAGCTGGGCTGAGCACTGGCCTCCAGGATTGCCTTCTCATCTGGATTGGGACTGTGTGAGTGGGTTCTTCCCACTAGGATGCAGCTACTGTTCTGTGAGAAGTGTTTTTCAGTGCCTCCTCTTTGCTGTTACTTGCAGAATCGTTCAAATGATAAATATCAGGAGGTTTTTTTCCCCCCCTCTTTCATTATCAGTAAAACTATAACTGGGTTAAAGTTCCTGCTCTTAGGGGTGGGGAGAAAAGTTTGGCCGCGGCTTCACGGTGAGTGGAGCGCCCCAAGGCGTTGTAATTAGACTGAATTGTGGGGGAATTTTTTTTCCCTGCTTCTTGCTGGGAGATTCACTAGAGGCTTCTCTGCTCCTAATTAATGAACTTTTCAACTGAGGATTGCATCTCTGGCAAGTCGAAGATGTTTGTATGCTGTGAAATGCAGCCTGGGATATCTGGCTGAACCTTGGGAGCCTGTTCTGAGTGAGAGATGAGGAGTGACCAGCGTGAGGGTCTGCTCCCTGCTTTCTCTATGCTGGAATAGGTGTGTGGGGAGCAGTGCTGTCCCAAACAGGGCAGAATGGGATTTTTACACCTTGTTTCTGCGAGAACTGGAGGTGTTGGGCTGGGTCATCCCAAAGCACTGGGAATGGGGAGATTAGGAGAGGCTGCCTCATCTGGGGTGGCTTTGAGGCACCTCTGCTATTTTGTGTACAATTTAATAGCTCCCTATTCTTAGGTAAAAGCAAAAGTCCTACCACCTTAATTTTCTAGGTAATTGTACCTAATGGTGGCACACAATTTCAGTCTGGCAGATGACACGAGGAAAAGGGGTGTGATGAGTCGTTTTATTTTCACTTGCTGACCTTTGGGAGGTGATGGGAAGGCACTGTCCCTGCTTCACTTGTACAGGTGCTCTCCAGGAGAACCCCACACCCTCACTCCCCTCCCAAGGGAGGCGAGGTCACCTCAGGATCTCTCCTGTAAGAGGAGAACAGCAGGAAAAGGAGGATGGCTACAGAGGACTATCCCCCCCAGCTCTCCTGCTCCCTCATGAAACACCCTGCTCTGAGGGTCAGAAGCTGGGCTGGAGGATGGAAACAGCTCCTGCATCAGCACAATTTCCTTCCCAAGGTTGGGGGGAGCAGGTTTCAGCCCTGCTCCTTGTCCAGCAACAGCATGTCCATGGCAGTGGATGACTTTGCCCAGCTTCCAAGTCCTGAAATGGGATGGGGGCACTCCTGGATCTTAGCATTTCCAAAAGTTTTCTGGGCATCCAAGCCCTGCAAGATCAGCTGGTCCCACTGGTTTCTGTGACCCTGGTGCTCCTACGCTGACAAGACCCAACCTCCCTCTGGCACAGCACACCAGCAGCACTCGTATCTACTCTGTCTTCCAGAGGAGAGTTGTGCAACAGCTTAATTGCTGCTGGCCTCTGCGAACAGGGCAGAGACTGCCCACAGATGCCCACGCAGCTCCCTCGGGCTTGTGTGACCTCCCGTGGAGCTACCTGAGGTGAGCGAGTCCTCCCCGGCTCATGGCCACGGAGCCGTGTCCCCGAAAGACCCGGCCCAGCTCCATCTGCTGTGCCGGTGCACGCCTCGCTTGCTCCCGTGGCTGTGTTTTTATGACGTGTGGGGTTTGCTCCCTGGGACGTGCGTGTCCCCGGGGAGCCTCTGGCTGCTGTGGCTGAGGGGGACGGAAAAAAATAATGGAGATGGGATAGCTGCTGGTGAGGGGTCTGCACCAAACCAGCCTCAAATTGAAAAAGACCTATAAAAATAACATTGTGTTACTTCTAGAATAATTTTTTTTTTCTTTTTCCAATTCCTATAATCACTTTTACCCAAACTGGGTCTGTTTTCCTTAATTCATCTGTTCTGTTGTGCTGCTTCAAGCCCTGGACTTTTCCTCATAGTGCTACAGAGATGAGGGTGACGGATGGGACAGCTGAGCAAGGACAGGCAATGAGCTCGAGCTGAGGCTAATGACCCAAACTCGCTGCCCAGGCCAATGACGAAGGAGGGAAGAGAAGTGCATAAATAAGCCAGATAAAAATAAAAACTTCCATCACTTGGGAGAGAGGGCGACTCCTATGGAAACTGCCTCACCGGGTCGAGGAGGATATGACTTAATGGGAAGATGGCAGGATCCTACCCTTCCTAGAATAGTAACGAGCTGCTGGAAGCGCTGGCCTCGGCTGCTGCCCTTCCCCCAGTTCGGGTCAGGTCCCGTGGGAGAGGAGAAGTGCTGGGAAAATCCTTTAGCACAGCCGGAGGATGGGATAGATGCTGGCAGAGGGAGCAGGGAGCGTGGCAGCTGGGCTGCCAGGGCGATGCTTGGGAAGGAGGGCAAGCAGCAGGCTTTCACTTTTCTCCTGCTGTAATCATCCAGGGGCAAGCCCTGGTTGCAGCTCGGGGCGTGTGAGCTGCGGCTCTCCTCAGGGATACCTTCTGGGGAGAGAGAATGACTTAAAACCGGCTCTCGCCAATAAGGGAGTGTCAACTGTGTGAATCATCGCGGCCTTTAAAGGTGTTTTGCCCGGGCCAGGTGCCAGCAGGGGCTGGGGGAAGCCCTCGGGGCTGGGAGCCGATGGGCAGCCAGGGGTTCTCAGCAGGCTCCGCGTTTCACTCGGCTGCTCTCGCTCCCTCCTGGCCTGATGCAACCCGGCATCACCCGCCCAGCCCTCCTCTCCTGGGGCAGGGGAAGGGGAGGAAGGCCCTGCACACTCACTGCTGCAGCATCCTGTGTCAGCACTCAGGAATCCGGCAGGCTGCTGGGGGGAGGCGGGAGGCAGCCCAGCAGCGGGGCTGTGCCTGCTGGGGCCTCTCCCTGCCTGGGGAGCCGCGGGGAGCCCGGGGGTACCGGAGCATCCCGGGGGCCTCTCCCTGCCTGGGGAGCCCGGGGGTACCAGAGCATCCCGGGGGTCTCTCCCTGCCTGGGGAGCCCGGGGCTCCCGGAGCATCCCTGGGGACTTTGGCTGCCTGGGGCGCCTCCCTGCCTTGGGAGCCCGAGGGTACCGGAGCATCCCTGGGGGCTGTGCCTCCTGGGGCTCTCCCTGCCTTGGGAGCCCGGGGGTACCGGAGCATCCCTGGGGGCTCTCCCTGCCTGGGGAGCCCGGGGATACCGGAGAATCCCTGGGGGCTCTGCCTGCTGGGGCTCTCTCTGTCTGGAGAGCCCAGGGGCACCAGAGCATCCCTGGAGGGCAGTTTTGCCAAAGGCTAAACCCCAGGACAGGGATTTTTTGGGAAGGAGGGATTCGGGAAGACCGTGGCACAGTACTGCGTGCTTAAATGATAGTTCCAAAGGCTGATGGGAGGCACGCCTGGATCCCCCGTGCCGCTGCGGGGCTTGCATCTGTCTCCAATGTACTGTGCTTGCCGGCGATGCTCTGCCAATATATATTTAGGGTGGGTGGAAGGACCCCCTCCCCGGTCCCCCGCGGGTTGGGGGTTCTGGCAGGGGAGCAGGGAGAGGCTCCGTGTTTTCCTGGGCAGGGTGGTCCAGCCCAGGGGGAGGGGGAAGGCGGTGGATCTTGCTGGCAGGGCTAAAGCTCATGGAAAACTCCAGGGCTTCTTCCAAGGAGGATCCTTTGAGAGGTCGGAGTGGGGCAGAGAGAGAGGGGCTGGCACCGTGAGGAGTGGGGAGAAGCCATCTGGAAGGTGCCCAGAGCTGCCTTGGCAAGGAGGGAACCCAATGGAAGAGAGCTATTCCAGGCCAGCCCGCTTCCCGGAGGCAGGGTCAGGGCCAGGCGAGCACCGGGATGAGCGACAAACACAAACAACTCCCTTCTCCCGGTCTTCTGCTTGTGATTTCTGCTCCCGACATGCAAACCCTGCGGGGCCCCCCTCCCCTCCCTCCTTCTCCCCAGCTGGGCGAGGGCTGGCCTGGCCGCCTAATGAAATGCAGAGCTGCTTGGGAGAGCAGGGGGGAAAAAAAGGCTCTGTTTGAGGTTTTGTGCCGCTGGTTTCCTCTGGCCCTCTCTCCCAGCGGGGTGATTTATTGGTGATGGAGCCTGGGGAGAGGGGGAGGGAAGGGCTTAGAGCTGCAGGCAAATAGTCATCGTTTATTTCCCAAGCACTCACGCGAGGCAAAGGGAAAAAGCAGAGGAGAGGGAGGTAAACTGCCTGGGCAGGGGCTGAGAAGCATCATTTACTGGAGCTGAGCTCTCCCGAGCTTCTCCCAGTTGCTCTGAGGTGTTGTTTGAGCGCTTTGCACACCAAAGCACTTGCTTTGTGGTGGATGCCCTCTACCTCTATCCCGATTTTCCCACCTTCCCTCCATCCTGGCTTCCCCACCGGGTGGACCGTGGGGTGCTGAGAGCTGCCTACAAGCAGCTGGACCTGCTCTTGTGGCCCAGTGCTCTCTTCTCCGGTGCAGCTGAGGGGGACACCTCCTCCTTTTTCCCCTTTCCTGCAGCCACCGCCATGAGAAGGAGAGGTACTGCTTGTCACGGACCTGATTTTGGGCACCCGCATGCCCCAAAAGGCAGACTTGCTGCGACCTGCCTGGCTGCAGATGCATTTGCTGCCTGCAGCTACCCCGGCTCACACCAGCCTTACACCTAAGCCAGGCTTTCGGCTCTGTCAGCAGCGAGGTGTCCCTGTCCTGCGGGATGCTCCGCTGTGCTGCTGTGTCGCAGGGTGACCTCCTGCTCGGGAGAAGCAGCCAGGGCTGTCTGTTTTCATGCTCGCTGCTCTGGTTGGGAACGAATGTGGTTTCCTAGGGGGAAGGTCTCCTCCTCCTCCTCCTCCTCCTCGACTCTGCTGACAGCGTCTGACCTCAGCTGTCGTCCCTGGTGGTGCAGGGGATTAATCTGAGCCTCGGGACAGGTTGAGGCATGTCCAAGGCGGAGGAGAGCTTCATGCGTACAGACACAGAGGAAGGAACAAAAAAAATTCCCAGGGAAATATTTTCCTGCTGCTTTTCCTGGCAGCGAGCAGAGCTGGAGGAAAAGACCTTGCTTTAAATTGCTTGCAGGAGAACTCCGGCCCGGGATCCGCTTTCCCTTGGCCTCCCACACTCCGTGAAGCTCAGCCGCCACCCCACACCCACACGGGGGATGGCACAAAGGGTGCTCAGCCCCTCGAGGTGCGGCTCAGCATCCCGGGCTCTGCTCAGCCACGCATTGCCTCCGACACCCTGTGCCTGCCAAGCTCCGGCTGCGCGGAGCCAACCCGGAGCGTTTGGAAAGCGAGGGGAAGGAACCTCCCCAGCCCGGAGCTGCGGCACGGTCCGCTGGCGGACTCTGCCCTTTGCCTGCTCCGGCCTCGGCCGCCCTCCTCCTCCTCCTTGTGCGCTGTTTGCTTTGGCAAGCCCCAGCCTTCACCCTGCCAGTCGAGCCCTGCGGTCCCGGGGCAGGCGGAGTGGGGGGAAGCCAGAGGCGCGGGGAATGGAGAACAGGGAGGGAAAAGGAGAAGCAGACGGCTGGCTGGGCGGATGGGACACGCCAGCCCTGCTGCGAAGGGCAGGAAGGACACGGCTCGCTCGGAAATGTGGAGGGTGGGCTGGGAGAGGCAGGAAAGGGGAGAGAGAGCAGGAAGCAGGGAGCATGGCCGGAGTGGGATGCAGGGGTGGGAGTCCCAGTGCCGCCCCAGGCTTGGTCTGTGGGGGTCCTGTGGGTGTCTGCTGCTCTCAGCTCTGAGCTGTGGTGCCCTGCTCCCCTCCTGAACAGGCAGGGGATGCTGGCAGTGTGGCACAACAGCAGCAGATCCCCCCTGACGCTATCCCTTGTGGAGTCGGGGTCTCAGCTGAAGCGTGGCTGGTGCATCACTAGGAAAAAAAGGGAGGAAGTGGCTGTTTCAGCCGTGTCCCACTCAGTCCCTCAGATTTATACCTGCAAGCCTGGGCATCGAGCAATGCAGGCAGGTGGGTTTTGCCAGCACACGTGGTTCTCCGTCCCAGCTGCTTCCGTCCTGTGGCATGCCAGGGGTGGTGGCAGTGTGTGTTGGTGGCAGTGCCAAGCCAGGAGCCTGGACAGAACGAAGGTTTGCCCCCCAGGCATGGTGCTGAGGGTACCAACCATCCCTGCCTTGCCCCAGCTGGGTGAAGGGAGGCTGTGGGTGCAGTGCAGTGCTAAATATCCATGGCAATGGGGCTGCTGTTTTTAACGCAGGAGGAATTGTGGTTTTTTGCCCCAAACTGGCCCAGGGCAGTGTTTTACAGAAGTCAGAGTGCAACATCAACAGGTATCTACAGCCCTGTGGGAATGGGCGACTTGTGAGGGGCAATGGGATACCCTCACCTCTCCGGGGTGAGACAGAAACCCCTGGAGCCCAAACCTGCCCGCAGCCTGGGGCTGAGTGGATGGAAAACCCCCAGGGCAAGGGTGCAGGGAGGGCAGAGCTGGCCCTTTGCAGCTTTGTGTGCTCCAGTGGGAATATTTGACCCCGTGAGCCCTTGACATGGTGGAGATGCTGGGAGGAGTCGCATCCGGAGGAAGACACAGCTCCCATGGGAAGGCAGGAGGGACGGAAGGACAGACAGGAGTGGGAACCAGGACTTTTCTTCCTGTTCTCCGGAACAGGTTGCCCAGAGAATCTGTGGGTACCCTGTTCCTGGAAGTGTCCAAGGCCAGACTGGATGGGGCTTGGAGCAGCCTGAGATAGAGGAAGGTGTCCCTGCACATGGCAGGGGGTTGGACCCTTTAAAGTCCCTTCCAACCCAAACTGTTCTGTGATTCCCTCCTCTGTGGTGTGGCATGGCTGGCCAGGGAGAATTGCACCCTCTTGGGTGTTTTCAAGCAGGGATTTACTCTGTGCCACACTCACCTTCCCAGCTCTGGCACTTGGCAAGGGCCAGGGGCAGCACCCATTGCCAAGCAGCCTGTGCCACGTCCTTCATTGCTGTGTCTCTGCCCTGTGGCTTTGCTGTTAATGGAAAGCGTCAGCAGGATGTAAACACTGGATGGAGGGAGCTGTGTATAAACCCCACTGCTTATTCATGGCATTGTTCTCCCATCCCTTCTCGGAGTGTGGCTCTGCCTTGGGAGGATAGCACTGGTGAGACCATCGTGGTTTGTATTTCTCCCAGCCTTCTTTTTGCTGTTTTCCAGGGGGAATTGGTGCATTTTGTGTTAAAGGGCCAATTTGCAGGGAAGTGGCCAGGGTGATGCACGCCTCCCGCTTGACCTTGTCTCCCTTTGGCCCTGGCACTGCTCCCTGGCCTGGGCTCACTGAAATTCCCTTCCTGGAAACAGCAAAGGAGCGAGCGTTTGCCTACGGCTCAGGAGAGTGTGACGTGATGTCCCTGGTCAGTGGCCAGGTGGGGAGGGACCAGCCACGCTGGGCTCGGAGCAGTGGCACAGGGCTGGGAGAGCACCAGGAGACGCTTCTCAGGGGGGATCATATCCAGCACGGGACAGGGCTGGTAAAAATAAAAAGGGTGACAAGCGGCACGAGGAAGGAGCCACCTCCCGTGTCCCTGGGGAAGGGAGAGTGGCTGCACGGCAGCGTGTGCTGCCTGGTGAGCCGAGCACGGAGCCGGGCTCTGACCCCAACCCTGCCATGCTGGCAAGGTCAGTCCCCTGCCAGGTCACCCCAGGCTCCCGGCCACAGCCCGCTCCTTCCCCCTCAGCTCACAGCGGCAGCCCGGCAGCCCCGGGTCTGTGCCCGTGGCAGTCTCTGGAGCCGCAGAGCCCCCAGTGCAGCTCTGTCCGCCTCTCCTCCGGCTGGGGAGCAGCTCTTGATCGCCGGGAGGCACTGCGAGGGTGGCCCTGTGCTCTTTCCCAGCGCAGCCTGGGGGAGACGCAGCCGCTTGGCGAAGGCAGCCAGCGCATCCCCCTGCGGCTGCTGCCCGCCCGGCCAGCGTCACTTCGTGTTAGATCACGAGTGGAGGAGGCTGCAGTGACCTTGAGAGGTGCCATGTGGCTCTGGCCCTCCAGGCAGCCTGCAGATCGCCCGGCAAGGGATGAGCCAGGCTTCGCCCTCCTGGGACTCAACCCCCACGAGATTAAGTGGCTGCCCTACCCCAAACCTCACTGTTTTGGGGATCTGGGAGCTCTTCATCTACCCAAACCCAGCTGTCCAGATAATGGCTCGGTGTCTGTAAGGACACGCTCAGGGCTGGCCAGGCCAGGTGCAGTGTGCTGCTGTCATCTCCTGGAGCTGGTGGCCTGTGACTTGTCCCTACATGTCCCTGCACCGTGATTCATGTCTCCTGCTCGAGCCCAGCATGAGTGTGCATGGAAATCAGGGTGAATTCCTTTGGCCGTGCCAGGGCAGAAGACTCATCACCCTCTCTCCTGCTCCTCCTCTGCCCTGCGAGTTCCCACGGTGGCAGCCAGTGGTGCTTATCTCCGTGGGAACGACGGCACTGCCCATCCATCATCAGATGTGCTTCAAAGTGCCCGGCTCTGGTAGGAGGGATTGCGGGTGACAGCCTGGTGCCTCTCCAAATGCAGTGGCCAGCTTGTTGTGCAAGTGGGTGCCAAAAGCTGTGTCCGTGCTTTGGGGCCAGGTTTAGTGCCAGAGTCCCCTGGGAAAGTTGGGCTCAGCTGTGGCCACCCTGGGATGCAGCTCACCCAGGAAAGAGAGGCTCCAGTAACTAAAAAGTGTCAATACTGTCACTAACATATGAATGTCACTTTTGGGTGCAATTCTTGCTGACTGTGTCCTGCTCGTGCCTGCTAAGCCCTGGCTGAGATGTGGGGGAAAATCAGGACCTAATTGGAAGCAGGTTGTAAATGGAGCTCCTCTCATTTCCTTTCCTTGTGCAGCAAAGCCCTCTCGTGGAAGTTGGCAGTAGCTTGCCAGGGAAAATCTGGCTGCTACAATGTGCTGCCTCTTCCCGGGAGACGCTGGCTGCTCCCTGGGACTCTGTCCCCTGGGGTCCCATGGCCCCAGCCTCAGAGGAGGTGGGACAGACCCAAATGTACATCACATCCCTGAAGTGCCCATCTGCCCATCAGCGCTGTGTGACTGTGTTTCACCCCCTGGGGATTCCCAGGTTTTCCCAGGGATCTGCTGAACCTGCTCTCCAGACTGTGCTCGGAGGAGATGCTTGGCACCTAGATCCCTCAAAAAATAATAATAATAAACAAAAAATGAAAAAAAATTGGTTGTGACTTTGACTTTCTTTCTGCACTTGTAAGGACACCACAAGACACCCCCAGCCTGTAGCATCTGGCACAGGGATCTGTGATGCTGGTGTGGGACAGGATGTGGTTGTTCCAGAGCTGGTGCTGCCTGGATCTGCTCCAGACCCCACGCACATCGCTGGAGCCTTGGTGTGGATGATTCCCTAGGGCCGACAGTGGAGGGTGTCAGCTTATTGTGGGGTGGCCTGACATAAAAGAGGCTCAGAGATGGAGCTGAGCCAAGGTACAGCATAAACACCAGCAAACCCCAACCTGGCTGGGAATGGGAAGACACCAGGATGGGTCCTTGCTTTGCAGCCACTTCCCTGCTTTCCTCCAGGAGGCAATGGCAATTCCTTCTGGAGGTGCAAGGCTCCTGAAGAGGGTGGACATGGCCAGGGTGGCGGGTGGCTTTGTGTTACTCCTCATGCCCTGGCCGGGTGCCTGTGCTGTCCCCTGAGCCATCGCTATCTCAAGGTGACATTTTATTTACTGCAGCGTATCTCGGCTCCCCTGGGGGCAGCACTGCCATCAGTGGCACCTGTCCCTTGGGCTGCCCACAGCAGGTGAGAGCAATGTCCCATCACTGGCTATCTCTCATCCTTCACAAGCTTGGGCCCCCTGCTTGCAAGGAAACGTTTTTCCCCAGTGCATGCAGCATGTTTGGCTCTTTAATCCAGCAGAGATGAGGCACTGCTTCACCTGCAAAGCTGGGTCCAAACAGGTCTCACCTGGGCATCCCACCCACCCCCTGCACCAATGGCTGTATTTAAGCTCAGCCCAGGGCTCTCAGAGCTCAGTTTGTCTTTTTTGGGGGAGACTGGAATGTTCTGTTCTGCTCCTCTGAGGCTCCCCCTTGGCCCTGCTTGGGGCATTCAGGCAGGGAGCATGGGCCAGACTGAAGCAGCATCTCCCCTTCTTGCTCTCCTGCAGCACCCAGGTAAGGAGGCATTTTCTCCCCGGGAACCCCTTCGGTGCTGCTGGCAGTATTTGGGTGCATTCCCACCCCAATTCTGGCTCTGCTATGGTGGGGGGTGAGAGGTGCCCTTGTGTTTTGGGGGCACTGGTACCTCATGATCATTAAATCCCATGAGCCCTCGGGGCTGAGCTTTTTCTTTGCACTGCATAAGTACTTGATTCCCTTTGTCCTGACTGAGTTTAATTCTGCCTGTTGGGTATGTTTAAGTAATTTTCTTGCACTTTCAGTGATACAAAAATTGTTATGCTGGCTGCACTTTTTAATTCTCAATTCTCGATTTAAATTGTAGAGTTGCCACCTCCTTGCCTGGGGGCTGATGGCAGACTGTGTAAATATTTAGTGTTTCTGCTCCCCTAACATCAGCTCTTGGTTTTCCCAGCCCACCTGCTCTGCTGTTGTCAGCAGGGGCTTGTTCCTCGGGCTCTGGGGGCTGACTTCCCCCCTGCTGCTGGAGGTGATGGGGACAGCATCACTGCTGTGTCCGGTTGGAGAGTGGGTGCATTTCTGTGCTGATGTGTGTGAGAAGCAAAGCAATCCGCAGCCTTGCTGAGAGTGGCTGAGAACAGGTGATTTTTGCAGATGGGTTGCTTGGTGAGGATTTTAGTGGTCTGGCGAGGCTGGTTTCCCGGTGGAAAGTGGAGGGGAAGCAGGGCTGGATGTGGACTCGTTTCCCATGGAGCATCCCCGGTGCCAGCCACAGGCATTTAGCTCAGAGCCGGGGGGTGCTGTGTGCCTTGGAGATTTCCCCTCACCCTGCGGAGCTGGGATGTGCATCCTCCGTGGCCAAGCCGGCAGATGGGGCTCCTGCCCGCGGTGAGCTGCTCCAGAGGAGGCTGGGGAGCCGGGCATCCCTGGGCAGGCAGGGCTGGCGGTGACCCAGGGATGCTTACTGGCCCTGATCCCTCCTAAAGCATTTTTGTTCCACTGCACAGGTTTGTTTTTTTTTTTTTTTCCTTGTCTCACAGCAGCTGGACTCAACATTTCCTCGAGGCTTTCTTTGCTGTGCTGAGCCTGGTCACACATATGGGCACTCTGGGTGAAGGAATCCTTGGCCTGTGCCCTACTCCACCCCCTCATCACTGGGCCCAAACCCATCTCTGAGCTGCTCCTGGCCATGCACTGGGGGGATCTGGGAGGCCCTTTCCCCTTGAAGGGGTCCTTAAGGTGGAGTTTACCAAAAGCAGAGGATTTATGCAGCGAGTTGTCAGGTCTTGGTGATGTTGGCCCTTTTTCCTGGGCTGGGGGCCGAGCTCAGGGCAGGACCCTGCTGGAGTAGAGGATCTGCTCTGCCGGCACCAGAGCATGGATTTGCTGTTTGGCTTCTTCTTCTCCTTCCTTTTTAAACTAAAATTGGTCTGCAGCCAGGCACTCGTGATGCAGCAGAGCAAGGTTTAGGTCAGGAGGACCCTGTGGATCACTGCTTGTGCCCTGTGCTGTCCCCTCTGCTCCTGCTGTGCCTGAGAGCCCCACAGCCACATGGGATGCCCCATCTGCAGCAGCTCCCTGGCTCTTCCCTGCCATAAATATCTCCAAAGCCACCTCCTGGCATTGCCATCCAGGAGCTTGGGTGCTCCAGGGTCTCTCTGCTCCTCTCCCCCTCTGGATTTTGGCACCCTTGCACCCCTGGCCAGATGTCCTGTGAGCAACCAGATGCAGCGTTCACTTTAATTGTTCAGCAGCATCTCTGGTCAATAAATCACCCTCTGCCACCTCCAAAGTAATAAAATCAAACCCTCCTGGGTGCAGAATGAGTTGGTGGAGATGAATGATTTTCTCATTGCCTGGCTCGAGCTGTAAAACAGCCTCTTCCAGGCACTGTCACTCCTGGCTCCTCTCTCTCATCCTGCTTTTCATCTCCCCGGGGAGAGCTCTGCTCCAAGGGACATGAGGAATGGCCTGGGGAGGCAGCTGGGAGATGGCTGTCAGCGCTGTCAGCTGCTGTGCTGATGGAAATTGCTGCTGTGCTCTTGGATGGGGATCAGGAGTGCTCCATGCCCCATCCCACCTCTTTCTGGCTGGCAGAGGAGGTTAAGGAAAGGTCTCCTTGCCAGATCTTCTCCTCACTGGGCTGTGGTGCTGGAGATTCCTGCTGCCATCAGCTTCCCTGCTGGCTACTTCCTGAGGTGAGGGAGGAGGAGGTCTGGGGAGTACCTGAGGCTGTTTCTCAAGAAAAGCACCAGTGACTCAGAGAGGGGGCGTGGGAATGACTTGATTTTGGATTCTGATGTGAAGTCTAAGGGGCTTCAGCTGGAAGGGAAGCAGCAGGATCTGGACACACGGAGCTGTGTGGAGCAGTGCTGATGCTTGCTGCAGGGAGCTGAGGGTGCTTAAAAACCAAACTAATTCTAAGCTCAGGTGGCGAAAAAGTCTGGAAAGAGAAGACCGTGGAGGGTTATGAAATAAAAATGAGCTTGACTAGGCTCTGCCACCAAATTTGCAGGCTCTGAGAGCTGGGAGGGTCATGAGAGGTGATGGCATCACCCCACGTTGGGCTGGGGACGCTGGGGACTCATTGTTCTCATTAAAGGCCTCTGGGGATGTCATGGGGTGTGGTTAGGCAAATTGGGGAGGTTTGTACCTTTCTGGAGCACAGGGGAGGGGATGCAGAGAGTGATGGGCTCGGCAGGCAGTTGGTCACTACCCTGTCCCTTTTTCCCCCCAGACAATTCTCCTCCTGGCAGCAGCTGCAGTGGATTTGAGCAGTCATTTTTCTTGGCTGCTGGGCCAACTGAACTTGGGGACTCCCTCCAAAAATACCTGGGAAGGTGTGCTTTCCTCACAGGGGCTCAGCTGGGACAGGCAGCTCGTGCAGCTCCTCAGGAACGCTCAGAGGTGCTCGGTTTGGGGTTTGCCTGATGACCCCCTTGCAAATAAAGGGGGCTGAGAAGGGCTGAATGGATCCCCTGACCCCCAAATGTGGGCCTTGAGGGAAGGGGACCTGTGCAATCCATTTCCCTGCCCTCAGGCTCCTCTTTGTCCCCTGAGGACACCTGTGCAAGAGCACCCTGAGGGACATTTTATTCCATCCCCAGCCAGCACGGATGCTCTTTGCTGTGTGTGTTGCTTGTTCTGTGCACACTCCCTTGAGTCCTTGCTCTCAATTAGCTGTCTGCTGATGAATCCCACAGGTTAATTGCATTTGTTCCTAAAGGAAAAAAACCCAAACACAAAAGAGATGATCTGTCTGTTGTTGTAAACTCATTGTGCTGAATTCAGGGCTGTTCCTGTTTGTTGCAATGGAGACAGCAGAGCCACTCTGAGCTCCCACCCCTCATCCCAGTGCTGAATCCCTGCCCTTTTCAGTCTCAGCATGGCTGGATCTGTGCAAACACCCATTGGTCTGATGTCCTGCTCTGTTCCTCCCTGTCCCACGTGGAGCTGGAATTCTTTTCTGGAATTCTGCTTGTAAATTCCTTGCAGCTCGGGGAAGTGCTTCCTGCACAGAAGCATTGGTGTATGTTTTGTGGGATCTCCCAGGGACTTGCAAAATCCTCCTTTTACGATTAAATCTGCTTTTGTCACTGCAATGAAACTATTCTGCTGTTACTTGGGCCTTTCTTAGAGATGCAGGTGACTCCTGCTATGACAGGACCTCCTGGAGCCATGGCGTGACCCCCTCTTTGTAGCTGAGAAGTTGGGCATTTTTTCCAAAGCTGTTTATGGATCAGGGCAGGATCTACTGTGGTTGGCACCTGAGGTGGTGGAAGCCTTCAGACTGCCTCGTGGCGGGGACAGGAGGAGCTGGGGAGGCACACGTTGAGGGGAGGTGGATGAAAATTCCGACTGCACCAATTTAGTCGTCCTTCAGCTGACAAAACACTTTTCCCCACTAGGAAATTGCAGTGCTTCAAAGCTCAGCTGTCTCAGATGGCAAATAAAAGGTGATCGTTCAGCATGGAAATTCAGAGCTGTGCTTTAGTGTGCTCCCAGGGCTGAGAACCTTGAGCTCCCAGGTGCACTGAAGTGACCTGAAGGGTTGGACCTGAGCAAGCACTGCCCAGAGCTGCGTCTCCCATCAGTGTGAGGGACATTGATCTGGTGCTTGTCCGCATTCTCTGCCTGAGGGATGCTGTGACAGGGACTTACAGCTTCATCTGCCGTCACAAACCCTCAGTGCCCCCCTAGGCTTGCGCTGAAGACCCCCAGGCAGGTGACAAAAGGGTCCCCAAGGCAGCACCCAATGCTGAGGTGAGGAGGGTCTGTCTCTCCTGGGCTCCTGCACCTTTGGAGTGGCCTTGGCTCCCTGATAACCCAAAAGAACTTTGCAATGCTGGTGCTTCATGGTCCCACCAGAGCCTGGCTTAGGGCTTTTGCAAGCTCTGCAGCCTTTCCCTTGGCAGCAGAGCGAGGAGGGACAGCCCAGGAGTCCCGAAGTGGGAGGAAAAGCTGGTGCCAGAGCCTTCCCCTGCTGTGCTGCTTTCCCGCTCTGTGGGCAGAGGCTTTTAACGGGGACTTTGGGTGGTGGTGGCTGCATCCATCTGCCTTTCAGCAGTGGCAAGATGTCCTGTCACTGTCTGTGCCTGCCAGGCATTCTGCTGTTTCAGGGTGTCCCTCTTGGCTCGTTTCTCTGGCGGCATCTCCTTGCAGGGAGTAATTAGCTCAGAGCTGGAGCAGTTGGGTGTTGCAGCTGAGATAAAGGGAAGGGAGCTGGGGAGGGGACTGTGGCGCTGCCATGTGCCATCGGGGTGGGGGCACCAGAGCCCCTAGGGCTGCCTGAGCTCATCCTCTCTGCTGCTCCTAATTACAGGCCGGGCTGGCAGGAGACCCTTCCTGGCAGGATTGCTGCCAGGGTGGGGGAGATGGCAGGAGAGCCACAGTGTTCTCTGCAAAAGAGCATCTCAGGGCTCTGGAGCTGTCCTTTGCTGTGCCAGTGACACCCTGGTGCCAGGCTCGGGCTGAGCTGGTGTGGGGAAATGGCCTTTTTTGGGAGAAGTGATATTTTTGAGCTTTTTCCCAAAGGAGTGGGCAGTCTGGTACCCTTGGAGGCTCATGGCAGCTGTGTCCTGTCTCATCCAGGGAGAGCCAGAAAGTGCTGAGAGATCTTGGAGTGCCTCTGTATCCATCCCTCAGGAATGTGGGGCTGAGGGCTGCACAAAGAGCGTGGGCTGTGCAGAGGAGATGGAGAGAGCCCCAGGAGGGGCAGGGGAGGTTTGGGTGGGGGCTGGAGCTGCCTCCTGGGGGCCAGCAGGGCTCCAGCTCCTGCTAGAGCCACCCAAGGGCTCTGCTTTGCCATGTGATGGAGGAATGGCCTTGGGAGCTTTGGCACAGCTCTGTGGTTGTCAGCCAAAAACGATGAGACAAAAAGCACCCCCCTTGGTGTTCACTGCAGAGAGGGGGGACAGGAAATGGATGTTCTCACTGGGCTTCAACCGAGGGGATCAGAGAAACAACAGGAGCAGGAAGAGCCAGGAGAGGAAGTGATTAATATGTTTAATTCACCCTGCAGTTCCTATAATCCCATTTTATTTGCGCGCCACGGCAGCGTTCGGAGGCCCCAGCTGAGATCAGTGTCCCACACGCGCTCAGCCTGGAGTGGGAGGGCCATGAGCATCCTTCATCTGCAGCAAAACCAGATTATGGGGTGGGGGAATCGCTCTGCTGCCTGAGCAGGGGCTGCACTGAGCTTCCCTCCCAAGAAACAGGCAGTGAAGAGGGGAGATGATGCCCTGGGGGGCACAAAAGCTGCTTTGTATAAATCACTCCCCACCCCTGGATGTTTCTACTGCACATGAGGCCATCCTTGGCTATTTCCATCACATCTGCTGGGCCTGTGACAAACACCTGGGTCATCTGCTGCACTAAACCTGCCAGGTTTGTGTGTCAGAGCTGCAGCTGTTGTACCCAAGGTCCCCCTGGGCTGGCAGCAGGAGGGCAGCTGCATCCGGCTGTGCCATGGGAGGCTTCAGAGCAGGAGGAATGAGGGAGCTGCTCTCCAAAATCCCCACCCTGGGCCCTGGGGAGAGGGATGGAACTCAAAAGAGCACCTCAAGGCAGTGCCTTGCGCAGCAAACATTCATTTAACCATCTGCTGTCTGTGCTGAGCGAGTTTGGCGCTGAGCAGAGCTGGCCAGGAGCAGAAGGAATTCATCTCCTGCAGGCAGCAAGTGCTGTTCTTCAGTGGCAGCAGGCTGGAGGTGGGCTGTGCTGGGCTTAGGGCAGGCAGAAACCCCCCAAAATGGGGCTAAAGTCCTAGGGTGTCCTCCATGGGGCAGCTCGAATGCTTTGGAGCTGGTGGGGCTCAGCAGGCAGCTTGCAGTGGGGGGGGTGTGTGCTTATAATTGAATGGAAGAGATCAATCTTGTGCAAAATATGTATTTTATAGTCATAAAATAACCTGAGTTGGAAGGGACCCACAAGGATCATTGAGTCCAGCTCCTGGCTCTGCACAGGGCAGCCCCAAAATTCACACCATGTGCCTGAGAGTGTTATATAGGATAGTTTACTCAGCAAGACAGTGCAAGGAGAGGCTTTTTTAGTGTAGGAAATAGTATTTTTTAATGTAGGAAACTGCCTTCTTGATCCCCCCTGGGTTTCTTTGTGTCCCAGCAAGTTCACCCCGGCACTGGAGTGGTGTGAGGGAAAACCACCCCCACAAAACCTTTAATGGGATCCAGCAGGCTGTGACATCCCTCCCCACTTGCTTAGCAGATGTGCTTTTCTGATTAGCATCAGCACCCTAAATGAGGGTCTAATTTGCAACTTTCTGGGCTGCGATTGAGTGGATGATGTGTCCAAATACAGGGGGCAGTGGCCTGTGCCAGTCTGTGCTGCTCATGCCCTGTGCTGTAGGTGCTCCTCGGGCTCCTGAACAGTTTCCCAGCAACAATTCCCTCAGCTCCTGGCTGCCTTCAGCTGGAACTGCCCAAATGTGAGCTCCAGGGAAGCTGAGAGGGGAGAAACAGGCGGTGGAGCCACACAAGGAGAGCTGAATCTGCTGAAATCCTGGGCTGAAAAGCTGAACCTTCTCCCTGCCTTCCTTGGAGTGAGGCACCAGCTCTTCTTTTGGAGCACCGTTTCCATAGGAGGAGGGAGGTGCGGGCAGCCCTGGGCATCCTGAAGGTGAAATCCCAAGGGAAATGGGGAGAAGCTTTCTGCAGCCCTGCCCAGATGAGGTGGGTCAGGGTGAGCCCAACAGCTCCTGCAGCTCAGGGAAGAGCAGAGAGACCCAGCTCAGCTCATGACAGCAATTTCTTTTCCCCTCGTTCCATTGCTCAATCCAGGTCTGCATTTCTAGATTTTAAAAATAGTGCAGTAGCTTCTGTTCCCCATCAGCTGGGAAACAGGCTGTGCTCAAAGCTGGTACACGTAGGCCTCGTTTCTCTATCTCCCCTGCCTTCCTATAATCTTCATTTTTCACGCGCTTTTGGGACTGCAGGTTCTCCTTGGCACGGTCAACTTCATCACTCCAGGTTTGTCCTAGAGGAATTCACAGCTGGGCTGCCTCAAAAACACATCCCAGCATCCTGCTGGCCTCTGGAAAATGCTCGGGGCATGGACTGGCACACCGAGGAAAGCTGTGGTTCTTTTCTATGTGCTGCATGTTGATGTTTTTCCTCTGTGGTTACCAGAGCTTCCCCTGGATTTATCAGAATTATCTGGCTCCAAATTTTCTCAAAGACCCCTTGAAACCTCATTTCTCCTGGCATACACAGCGGGAGAGCTGTAGTAAAGCTGATAAGAGCTGCTTGGAGCTCCCAGCTTTCACAGATACAGCTGCTGACAGCTGCTTCTGTAAAGGTTTAACACCCATTGTCAGTGGCTCCAGCAGGCAGAGGGATCAGAGCAGGGCAGGATGGCTTAGGATCCGTGCTGGTTTGAGGTGAGCAGCTTGGGGATTAGGTGCAAGCACAGGGAACGCCGCTATGGCTCTGCAGGCAGCCCCCGGAGTGGCTGCTGCAGATCCTCATCCTGCTCCAACCCCCTGTCCCTGGGCACTGCTGCATGCCCAGGAGAGGGGAGGCATCCAGGATTTGTCTTTACGGGGCCTGTTTGCCTAAAGCTGGGCTCCTTGGTGTTCAAATGGGAATTTCCCTCCGGCAGGGGTGGGAACCACAGAACAGTTTGGCTTGGGAGGGACCTTAAAAGACCATCTGGTTCCACCCCACCGCCGTGGGTAGGGACGCCTTCCACTAAACCACGTTGCTCCAACGTGGCCTGGAACACTTCCAGGAGTGGGATAAAGCATTCCATATTATGGATACTTTGCAGGACACCCATCTGTAGAGGTTATATGTGACCACGCACCCACACAAGTCCTGGCTGTCCCACCAGGAATGCCATGGGGAGGGGAAAAGGTCTGTTTGGTGTAGAGGAGAGACTGCTCAGTGACTGGGATTGAGATGAGCTTCACCAGGAGAGAGATGCCAAAAACAAGCTCTCCAGCATTCTAAGTTTCCCTCGTATGTACATCTCTGGGTGCCTCCTGCAGTGAAACTCCCTCCCTCCCTCCCTGCTGGCTGGCAAGAGCATCCTGTTTGGCTCTGTTTAGACATTATTTCACTAATATTGTTGTTTATCATGTGTTGGAACTGTGCCTCCGAGCCTGAGCAGCCCTGGGGATGCTGTCTGCCTCGCTGGTGTGTGCTTCCCTGTTCCCTGGGCGGGAGCATCCCCCACGGGAGCAGCGCTGGGGCTCCCTGGGGACACCCCTCAGCAGCTCTCAGCTTTGCTCAGGGGGTCCTTAGCTCGGTGGTGTGTTCACAGCAAGCTGGGCTGGGCTGGCAGCGTGGCTGGGCCTGGCAGGGTGGCTGTGCAGTGACCCCCTGTGCTGTGCTAAGGTCATTTCGCAGCCCTCTGCCTTCACATCCATGGGTCAGATTGCGCTGGCTCTCTGTAAATCCATCGGTTAAAGGCTTGGGGAATAAAATCCAGTTTTTCTGGATGTTTAAGTGGATGGAAAGGATGGATTCCTTCAGACTTGATGATCTCTTCCAGCCTAAATGGTTCTATTCCGTGATATTTTGTGTAAATTCCCCTTGATCAAAGCAGGTCAATTAGGCTGGAACTGCCAAGCCCCAGGACAGCCCAAATGGGCGCATTAGGCACAGTCTGTGAAAATTCCTGGGGCTGCTGAGCTTCAGGTGTTGGGAACAGGGATATCAGGTGACTTTTGAGTTTCCTGGGGCTCCCTGGTCTGGGACTCAGGGTGAGGGTAAGGCTGTGCCTGACTCCTGCTTCTGAAGGCAGATTGGGCAACCTGCAGCTCTTGCTGTCCTGGACCTGACAGGGGCCCCAAAAGGCCCTGGTTATCCTCTGGCACCTGACAAACTTAGTGTGGAAAAGACAAAACCAGTAAATCTTGAATTCTGAGAGAAGTCCAAATTCAGTTTCTAATAGTTTATGACAAACTGGCTGCCTACTGCAGCTGAAGATGCTGAACCACCCCTTCATCTGGTGAAGGTAAATATTTAATGAGGGCAGGGCATGCAACTGATAACATCACAAATATGATACATAAAAGCAATGATTTAGGAGCTATGCTTGACTTGAATAGGAATGAAATCAGGAGAACTTGTAGTGATTAAAATGTTCTCTGGTCCATTTCAGTGTTACTGTAAGTGGAGGAACATTACAAGATGTTTGTTTCTGGAAGCATTTGGGACTCCACCCTAAGCTGTGCTCGTTAAAAATATTTTTAATAATTCACTAATATTCTAATAATGTGAAAAACAACAAAGCTGCTGGTGAGGTCAGCAGCTGGCAGAGTAGATGAAGAGGACAGGAGACCAAAATGCTGATGTTAGGTGCCTGGGGACCTGGACCACTCTGTCACAGCACTTGGGTGGGAAACAGTGGCTGGAGAGGAGTAGGGGCTTTGGAAAATCCAAAATCCTGCCTGAAACCCACCTGGGTGAGCCCTGGCATTGGGGAGGAGCTTGCGAGCAGGTGCCAAGGGACGTGAAAATGTACTTGTTAAATATAGACGCTTTGTAAAGCTGCTGTTTATATTTATCCTCTAGGGATAGCACACCCTGTTCTGCTCTGCAATCAGGGGGATGCTGAGAAGTTGTCTAGGAGCAGATTCAAAAAACCACGACCGAAGGTTTGTTGGGACAAGTGCCGCACAGCCAATGTCCCTGGAATATCTGGGCTGTCACAGGGAGGAGGTGACTTGGTCTGTCTCTTGGGTTGCCATGAGAGTTTCAGGGTGAGGATTTGCCTCTCCTACAGATATGGAGCAGGGTGGCTCTGGGGGGTGCTGTGGGAGCAGGGCAGGAGGAAACTGGGCAGCACAGCAGGAGCAGCTTTGCCCTGGTCCAGCGATGACACCCCGGGGCACTTGTTTGGGTTGGCTTTTCTCTGCGTGTGTGTGGACACCAAAGAGCTTTGCCAGAGAGGTTATTGCAGGGAGCTAATTGACTTTCCATCATCTCCTCGGGTCCTCTGGCGAGCGAAATGACTAAAACGCAGCCGCAGGCTTCCCAGTAAACAATGAGCAGTTGGTTTCACATGGCTCCCTGTCAAAAATCCCAAACTGGAAAGGCAGGAAAACAAACAATCAGATTAGAAAGAAATGGGTTTTTGGCACCGGTTCCCTCTGTGTTGACTGGGCTGTGAGACAGACCCTGAGAAATGGCTCAGATTTGAGTCAAACAGCTCAGGCACGGATGGGGAGGGTGGGGAAGCGGATAAAAATGTCTCTATGCTGAAATCCAGGCACCTGCAGTCGCAGAGGAACAGGGGAAGAGCACAGGTCCCTGTGTGCTTTCCACATGGCAGACATTTTAAACACAGGAGGCTGGGTACTGAAGCAAAACAAGTGCCAGGAAAATATGTGCTCCAGCTAAAGGATGGGATTTGGGAAGAGGAGAGCAGCACTTGTTTCATAATTGGAATATAAACTAAGTGTCTGAGGTGGAGCAGCAGGAAGGGCAAAGGCTTCTCCTCCATGCTCAGGTTTCAGTGACAGCCTGGAGCTGCTGCCTGTCTGGTCATAACCCATTGACAAAATTTGGCCAGAGCATTCAGAGGGAAATTTGCTGATATTTTTTCTTGCAGAGTGCAATAGCTGAGGGGTAAATGAGATT
>VZRL01005853.1:707895-727037 GCA_013397895.1 Origma solitaria | reverse complement strand
TTCGTTTTATCCCCCCTCCCCCTTTCCTTCCTTCCTTCCCTGCTCCTCTCATCTCTCCCTCCCCCCCCTTCCTCTCCCCTCCCTCCTTTTTTCCCTCCCTTCCCCACGGCTCTTTTCCTCCCTTTTCCATTACAAATCATGCCTCTGGAATAACCCCCGGCCGGATCCATGCCTCTAGCCCCAGGTAAGCCATGCCCAGCGGGATGGTGGCCCCGGGCCAGCTCCCGCTCGCTCTCCCAAAGTCCGCGGGGATATCGTGGCCCCCCCCCCCCCGCTCGCTGCTACCTGTTGGGGACGGCCGGGAGACGCCAGTTGGGGCTGTCTCCATCCTCCTCCTCCTCCTCTCTCTGAGCGATTCCCGGTGGACACCTCCTCCCCTCCCTTCTGTCTCCGCTGCTCGCCGGGATGCGCGGGGCTCCGGGGATGGAGCGCGGGGGAAGGAGCCGGCGGCAGCCAGCGGCCACAGGTGGGTTGTGACACGAGGGGAGCTCGGGGGGCTCAAGCAGCGCTTTGGGACGGCACCCCAAGTTTGAAGCCCGGCTCCCGGTTTTTTTTTTCCCATTCCCGAGGTTTCTAGGGTGCTGGGACCGGCTCTCGCAAAGTTTGTATTAAGGGAGCCTCGGCTCTCTGCTTAAGGTGGTTTGGGGGGGCTGGGGGTCCCGGGGGTCCCACCACCCTCGGGAAGGGTCGTGGGTAAGTGGGGCCGTTCCGGGGGCTGCCCACCCTCATGCCCCAGTGGGTGAAGGCGGACTGAAGTGTCACTCCCCTCTCCTCCCCTGCCTTGGGTGCCCTGGGGAGCCCTGGCTGGCACTGGGCTCCTTCAGCTCCAATCCACCTCCCTTGCCAGCCCAATGCTTCCCAAATGCGCGGGATCTCTTTCTTCCTCTCCTCTTCCTGCCCTCGGCACCCAGTGCTCTGTCTCGGGCTGTCTCCCTGCACCCAGTCCCCACTTTCCGTGGGTCCAGGTGCTGCTCCCGAGTGCCTGGGTGTTGCTGGTGACAGTGATGAATGAGTGGGGTCCTAAATCAGGGTTTGTTTGCCTCGTTGCTCCAGCTCTCCCAGCTGCTCCTGCGTTGCAGAGCGTGTGTTTTGGTGCTCGTGGCTCCTGCTGGCTCCTTGTGCGGCTGGAGCGGGGCCAGGAATAACTCTTCCCCCACAATCCTGGGCTCACAAGTGCTACCTGGCCCCTGGACCACCCTGTGTCCCCCACGGGCCACATCCCCCCGCACCCCCGGGGTGATCTCACCCCACTCCCGGGCTTGGTCCGTGCTGCAGACGGGGCGGTTTGGGCTCAGGGATGCGCTGACACTCTCGGCTGGTCCTGATCCACGGCTGGGCTGGTTCGGCACAGGAGGCAGAGCATCGCAAGGCGCCGTCAGTGTGATGAACTGCGCGTTCGCAGCCTCAGCTGCTGCTGCCGGCAGCCTTGGCAAGGCTGGGGCACCGCCACCACCCGCGGAGTGACTGGAGAGACGGAGTGCCATCCAAATGTGAGCGTTTTGGAGGGCTTTCCTTCAGCTCCCTCTCCCCAACGTGTTTATGTGGTGCTGCAGGTCTCTATGCTGGTGGGCTGAGCTTCCCTGGATGTGGGGACAGCAGACAGGGACTACAGGGCTGGGAGGTGGAGGAGGTGGTGGTGGCATCAGGCCCTGGCACTGAGCTCCTCTCTAGTCTCTGCCACTGCCTGGCTGAGTTTCTTCACTCCTCAGCAGTCCTGGAGTACCTGGAAAGTTTGTTCGCTGTAGTTTGGGATGCATTTGCATCCCTTGAGCACCTGGCGGTTTCCTCCTCCTCTGCTGCCACACAGGGCAGTGCAAACCTTTTGCCAGTGAAAGGCTGAGTGACAGCGTGGCCCAGTGCCATTGCACCTTGGCACCGATTTTGGGCAGGTGACAGGTTGATGCAGAGGCAGAGTCTCCCTCTGGCTGCTCATCCCCACTGCTGAGGGCACTAATGGCGACCTGAGCAGGTCTGTGGGATCTCTGGCAGCTGTGCCTCTGACCCCATGCAGACAGCACTGTCCCGTCGGCCGTGTGAGGCTGCAGCCCCCTGTGTCCCATCCGCGGTGTGGCTGAGTCAATGCACCCACCCACTGCATCCAGCGTGTGACTCACACGCTGTTCATGCACTGGTGTGAATCACTCACAGCCACTTCGATGACTTTATTGACAGCTGAAGAGAGAAATCAGTCCCCCCGGCACTCCCCCAGCACCTCTGCTGCTGCCAGATGGGCTCCTCGCTCCCGGTGACCCAAGAAAACTTCTGTGAGTGCACTCTGGTGATGGCAGCCGGAGTTTCCACTCATTCCTGCGCCTCGTGGTTGAGTGCATCCCTGGGTGCTGCTGAGGATGCTCGTGGCCGGAATGGATGGGTGGGCACTGGGCTGATGCAGGCAGGGGGTGGCTCTGCTGCCTCGGTGCTGGGGGGCTCTGCTTGCCTGAGTGGGGTGAATCTGATGGTGTTCTGAGCCCCTCCCTCGGGGCAGGCTGTGTTTCGGGCCGGTTCCCCCAAGGCTGTTCCCCTTCTCGCCTCTCTCTCTGGGCTTCGGTGATGTGGAGCCCCACGCAGCCCCCTGCCCTTCCCTCTCGCCAGCCCTGGGGTGCGGCAGGGCTGCCTGAGCCCCAGCGTGAGCAGCTGGTGATGAGCAAGAGCTGTCAGGAGCAGAGCCAGATCCCCCCCGTAGCTACGGCTGCTCCTCTCCGCGGTGCTGCTGGCTGGCAGATGGTGGCGGCCAGCAGCTCGGCTGGTGGCGGGGATGCTCTTTGCTGCCCTGCCAGAGCCTGGGGCTGTGTCTCCGCCGGCTCCCCCGGGGCCGGAGGTGCCTGTTTGAACACAGGCAAGAGCTCCTTAATTAACCTCCCCGGGGACCGCTGTCTGTCACCTTCCTGCCTCGGCTGGAGACAGTCCAAAGGAGGAGCCTGGGGACACTGCCAGCTCCTGCCTCCCCGGGTAGGGGTCCCAGGCGACCCTGCAGCCCTCCCCAGCCAGGTTCAGCTTGCTGGGAGTCAGTGGAGCATCCCTGTGTCCCCACTCAAGCAGTGTGCTCAGGAGGAGATGATAAATAAATCCAGTGCCTTGCAGCTCCCCAGAGCTCCAGGGAAGGCACAGCCGAGGAGCAGAGGGGATCAGACAGGCTTCCCAGGTGCCTTCCAGGTCCCAACCTGCCCCTCATTTATCTCCCGCGTCTTTTCCGTGCTGCTTTGCTTTATCCCTGCCTGTTGCTCTCGCAAAAGCCCTTCCTGCCCTTCCCTCCCGGTGCCGGCTCCCCACCAGCATGTCCCCTCCTTCCTTCCTGCTCCCTGCGGCTGAAATGAAGAGCTGGAGTATTTCAGGGATGTCAAAACATACCATTAGTCACGGGCGTGAGGCCTCGTGCCTGGGGAGAGGTTGCTGAGCTCTCTGTCAGGCTGAGAGATGATCAGGGCAGGTGGGAAGGGGTGAAGGCTTCGAGCTTTCTCCCTTCCCAGTGCCCCTGGCATCATCCTGACTTCGCTCTGAGCAGCAGGTTGGGGCAGAGGCTCCCTGGCATCAATTACTCCACAATTCCCCTGAGATGTTGGGATGTGGCATCTTCAAAATGAGGGGCTAGGCAGGCCCACCCCTGCTTTGCTGGGGGAAGGGATTCTCCCCAAAAAATCCCATGTCAAGGCGACCCTCTGATCGTGCCCAGCTGTGTTATTTATCAGCTCAGAATGGTTGTTTTTCTCCTCTTTGGCAGAGATGTGTTATCTTTAGTGTTTTCCATGCTGGGATATGTGCTCCCTGCTTCAGAGGCTGTGGATTTAAATCCAATATTGGGTTTTCCAGGCAGTTGTTCAAACAAAGCAGCTCAGGCACTGAAACACCCGCTCCCTGCAGAGGCACCGAGCCCTGCTGCTGCCCACTTTGCCATCCACGGGCATCTGTGCTTCCCAGCCTGGCTCAGGATTATTGTTCTATTTCTTTAGTGCCAAAACACTGATTTCCTTTCACTAAATGAGCAGGGAATGGGGGATCCTGTTAAAAACACCCCGAGGTCCTGGTGTGCAGCGCCTGCCTCCCGGCACTGCAGAGATGCTGGAGATGTCTGAGCTTGATCTCTGCAGGAAAGGCAGCAGAAAGCTCAAAGTTGTCAGGGGGAAGGGGCTGAGCTTCGTCTGCTCCCGCGATTCTCCAAGGACTGCTGCCTATAAATAAGCACAAACCAGCTGGAAAGGTGCCTCAAAGCACTGAGGTGTGGGCAGGCCTGAGCCTTAGCCCTGCCAGCACATCCCTGGAGAGAGCCCCTTAAGCTGCGGCTAATATTTTTGTGAAGTTTTCTGCTTCGGCAAAGAGCATTTGCATCCCCCTTGCCTTGTTTTTCCAAGCTGAAGGTGGGATTTAACTCCTTGTTACTCTGCCTCCATCTGCTGCGTGCCCTCCAGCTGGAACCAGTGCAAATTCTTTTTGCAAATTTGGGTGGTTTGTTTGGCGTTGAGGCGTCCTGTGTGATTTTTGGAGGTGAGTACTGGAGGGTGGAGGGCTGTGTGCAGCCTGGCACTGTCAGCAAAGATCCCTGGGGGGTGTGCAGGCAGTGATCCTGCTCCCGAAAATCCGGGATGCAGTGCCTGTGCCCCCCTGTCTGCCGTGGGTCTTGAGGTGATGGGAGCACACGATCAATATTTCATAGAGCAATTCCATCTCTGGTCTGCACTCAGGGCATGGATCAAATCCTGGAATTGTGTGGGAAAAATGCAAACCTCCCCACTCCTGCCCTCCAGCATCTGTTGTCCAAGGCCACTGTGTGCTCACTGAGGCTTTCCAAGCAGGGTTGGGAAATCAAACCCGGTTTAAAGTTAATTAAACCAGGTCCTTCAAGGAAATGAGCACCTCTTGTGCATGTTCCTGTGTCCTGGATGAGCCCCATGGTGAGTCGGAGTGGTACTTCCACGTTGCTTTCGTGATGAGCTTTAATTGAAACCTCACGTGCTGACTGTGCCTGAGAAAATCAGGCTGTAACTAATGGGAGTCGCTCAAGGTGGTGGCTAATTACTCTGATTAACTGAGCAACACTTTGGGCCACTCTTCCTCCTGCTCTGCATGTCATCCTGGCCCCTGGGGAGTGGCTGCAGCAGCCAGGGAAGGATGAAACCCTGCTTATCTGAAGGACTGGGAGGTGGTGCACAGCCCCCCAGCAGTGGGGTTGTTTGTCTGGCCATCATCGAGCCTCTGCTTTCCCTAAAAATAGGAATTTTTCTCTCTGGTGAGGGGAGTATTGCTGCTGTGGGCATGGCTGGAGCTGGGACCCTTCTTGTGCTGTGATACAGGGTGAGAAGCTCCCTGTCAAAATCCTGCAAGTGTGAGTTGAGGCACGTGGGACATGTTGGGAAGCAGGGGCCAGCCCTTGAGTTTTCCCCACCCTGTTTTCCTCTGTGGGATTTTTCCCTCTGGTGGGGTCCCTCCTTCAGTTCTGCCCCATCCAACGACAGCTTTGGATGTTTGATCATGGCTTACTAAGCAGCCCTAAAAAAGCCCTGTTTACAAAACCTGTCCCTGATGCGAAGTGAGTCTGGTTCCGTGGGCTGCGCTCGCCGGCTCTTCGCGAAATGTGTCACTTGCACCGAGCGTTATTTTTAGAGCTGAGGTTTGCAAAACGCAAAGGCTGGGCAGGTTTTTCCAGGGTGCCAGATTCCTGGGAGGAGGAGGAGGGAGAGGGGACTGGGTTGATCTCTTGCTTTGTGCCAGTACATGGTGGCCGCTGCTTCACCCATGTCCTCTGGTGAGGCGGTGCTCCTGTGGCTTTTCCACATCTGCGTGAGGATTTATGGATCCTTTCTGTGCCTATCCCCTTTCCCTTTCTTTCAGTCCCCCTTGCTCTGTGTTGAGCGGTATTCCTGCATTTCTATTCCATCTTTGCTGGCTGCTGGTGCCCTCGAGGCTGCTCCAGGTCTCCGGTCTCTTTTCCAGGGCTGGCTGCAGTGCAGCCCTGCCCGTCCTTCCAGCCCTCTTCCTTGCCTGGGAGCAGCCGGACTGTGTCCAAGGTCAATTGGCATGGGCAGGCAGTAGGAATGGGCTGGATGTCAGCTGGGCTGGAGCCGGATGGGCACAGTGACCCTGTGGGAAAGACGTCCTGGCAGGAGAGCTTTGCTTTATCCAGGTTCACCTTCACGCCTGTGTGTGCAGCTCCTCCATGTCCTCCCAGCCTGCTGGAGATCCAGGCTGGAAAGCCACCAGCCTTGCACTCTGGACACCAGCCTGTAAACCCTCCCCTGCTCCTCTCTCTGCGAGAGGCTGCTTTCCCTTCCAGCCTGACTTGTCCCAGAGCTGTCACCCCTGGAGCTGTCCCAGGGCCATGCCCTCGGTAAGTCCTGGGGCATCAAAAGCGCTGCTGGCCCTTGGAGTACTTTGCAGTGTCACAGGGGGTGGGGAATGCCCTTAAAGGCCTTTTTGTGTGTTGGGGTGATGCTGAGCGAGGAGAGGAGGAAATCAGCTCCTCAGGGTGCAGGGTGGTGTCCCAGGGAATCCACAGACACCCCGTGTGTTGGACCAGGGTGTGGTCTGGGGACCACAGGCAGAGATGTCCCTGGCCTTGGAAGCAGCAGTTTGGTTGAAGTTGAAATGCTTCTGTGGGGTGCAGCTGGTTTGCGCCAGGCGAAATCGTGAGAACCAGTAAGAAGGGTGAGAAAAGGGTAGAAGCGTTAAAAACATCCGAATTTGATGGTGCATGCTGGAATGGGAAGTTGAAGGTTTGGAGGCTTTAGGTTTGAAAGCCATCTTTTAAATCTGGTGCTGTTTTTCCCCTGGTGGATGTGATATAAAAAGCAAAATTGAAATGAAGTGTGCCTGCTGTGTTGGAGTAGACAGTTTCCACCAGATAAGAAAGAAAAAAGTCATTTTCACCCCCCTTCTTGGCACTTTTCTCCACCAGCAACTCCTGGAGCTGACACTCGGTGCTCAGCAGATCTCTCCTGCTTTTTGCCTGGCTACCACCCCACCCGCAGGGCTGGCAGCACTCCTGTGTGTTATTAAAGGTCTTGCAGGGAGAGTTTCTCACTCTGCTGCAGGATTTTACTCTTCTCCCGCTCAGTTATGGTCCAGGCTCTCGAGCTGTACCTCTGGAGCGGTGTTTCCCTCCTCCCAGCGCTGCGTGGCCGGGTTATAGCCGGCCAGGGATGCTGAGGTGTGCCCTGCCTGCTTCCTGTTCCAGTGCCTGCTTCCAGGCAAGTGCCAAAACTCCCTCAGTCCTTGTCATGCCTCACCCGACTCGCTTGTGACTGTCGTGACTTTGTTTTAGTCACTTTGTATGTTTTGCTCATGCAGGGAGCTGTTAGTGTTGCTCAGAGGGTTTATTAGCCTTGAAGCCGTCACCTATTTCCTACTTGTTATTCCAGGTATTTAATTGTCTCTTTGCTCGATGAGAGCTTGTTTTCCCTACGATTCCCTCTGGATGAAGGTGGTTTTTCAGCTCCTGCCTCGGAGAGGAGGTGATGGAGAGGGCTTTGGTGTGCCTGTGGCTGTGGCTCTGAGCTGGGCTCCGACCTGGCGCTGTCCCTTGCTGGGATTTTGGGTGGCTGGAACTCGCCCAGAGCAAAAGCTGTAATGTGAATTAATGCTTTAATTACGCTGCTCTCTTCCCCGAAGGCTGTTCTCTTTGTTTTTAATTTGGAAAGCTGCTGGCATGCCGTGTCGCGCTCTCCCCGCTCCCCTCGCCGTGCGGCTCATCCCGGGATGCTCTCCCTGGCAGGAGCAGGAGCTGTTCTGGAGCTGCTCCTGGACAGCAAGTGGGGAGAGCTTCCCGCAGCCTCCCCACCCCAAAGAGGTGAATTTCCTGGCCCAGGTTTCCCGAAGAGGTGTTGGGTAATGAGGTGGGAGCTCCCGTGCATGGATCTCCAAGGCAGCTTCTCCCAGCGGTGCAGGGGATGGAGATGCTTTCCCCTCGGCATCTTGGAGGCTCCTCCTGCCCCGGGGGGACAGGGACAGGAAGGGACTCTGGGATTCTGATGTTTCTCCATGCCTGGAAGAGCAGGAGAGGGGAAAGGAGGTGTGTGCACATGTACGTGTGACACTCCAGCCCTGCCACCCTCGGGGAGTGTCCCACCCGCAGTGCCAGTGGAGGGGAGCTGGGGTGAGCTGATGAAAAGCTGCTCTGATGGCTCAAATATGTATTTTACTAATAAAGGCTTACGCTGTGATTGAAGTGCCCAGCAGCAGGAGCAGAGTCAAAGCGAGGATTTAAATGCTTGGAAAAAATCAGGTTGGGTAGATAGGAGAGAGAGCAATTTACGGTGTTTTCATCTCCCTGTTATTCATCAGTTCCCTTAATTATTCAGGTGGGGTTTTTTTATATTAAAGGAGACCAGACTTGGCAAATAAGTGGAATGTGGCTCCTGGAGCTACAGAGGAAGTACTGAGGCTTGACAGCTCTTCTTTCCAGGTGATATTGGATTCTTGCTGTTAGAAAACACAAGTTTCCCTAGACCAGGAATTGATCACCCTGCCTTGAAGCACATTAATATTGTAATTTCTTTATGGGATTGCATTGGGAAATGTTTCCATCTGCCCAGATGATGCTGCTTTGCCGTGGTGGGCTAACTCACACTGGATTGGTGGGGTGGGAATAACCTCCCCATCCCCTGCCTCGCTATGGGGCTTCTCTGAGGCTGCCCTGGGTGGATGTGACCACAGAAGGAGGTGCTGCCTGTGAGATTCTGGTGCCTTGGTGCATGTTCTGCACCCATCAAATCACCCGGGCTGCCTGGCTCCATCACTGCTAGGAGAAGACAAATCACCTCCCTTGGGCCATGCGTGGTTCCCAGCGCAATATATAAAAGCTGTCGTGGAATGTTTAATGTCTTTCCAAAGGGCTGGAGGGTGTGGGTGACTTGAAAAGGTCTCCTCGCCTGTTTGTTGCATTAAGTGTGTTTGTTTGGGTTTTTATCCCTTTTCTCCCCTTGTTTTGGGCTGGATCCGTAGCTTTGTGGATTCAAAGGTTGAACGCTGCAGGCTCTGGGCTGCTCCTGCTGTTTCCTTCAGCCAAGGAATGTAAACATTGCATTAGGATATAGAAATGTGTGAGGCTTTTCGTTTGTCATCTAAAAAATGAGCTGAAAAACACTAGCTCTTGTATTAACTCTTAGCTTCTTGTATTAACTTTTTCAGGCCTGGCTGTTCTCTGAAACTGGGGACAAGGAGGGAGGACTGGGAGGGCCTTCTGCTCCAGTCCTGTTTTGGAATATTTTACTCTGGTGGCCTCTCAGTGTTGCTTGGTGGAGTTGAGGATGCTGTCATCTCTATTTCATATCCTGAATGCCAAATAACTGCATTTGCCATGGTTTTCCACACCTTTCTGGACTCTCCAGTCAATGATCAGCTTGCTTGGTGTGTGTTTTTCCTGCAGCCTCAGTGGCTGGGGCTGCTTTGGGAATCGTCAGGCACTGCTGCTCCTCTGCTTCTGAGCCAGGATTGCATCTCCGTGGCACGGTGCCCTGGGCTGGGCCGGCTGTTCCCCTGGGCTGAGCTGAATTTCCGCTGATTTCCTGCCTGCAGACCCCAGGGTGCTCATAAATAACCAAAGCATCATGAGGTCTGCTGGGTCCCTCGGGCACGCCGTGGTGGACAGGGACGGCGCCGATTTTTTAGCTCTGTGGTGGCACCTGGGGGCTGAGCTTGGGTCGGAGCATCCCTGCATTGGGGCTGGGCTTGTTTGGGTGCTGCAGGGGGGAAGGAGCAGGGCTGGCACCTCCACAACCCTCCCCCAGCCCGGGATGGACTATGCTGGAAAAATGGATGGAGAAATCCCACAAGGAAGAGGAAGGAGAGCTTGATCCAGCCGAACCCCACAGCTCTGCTGCCCACTCTGCCTGTGTCCCTCTGTGTCCCTCCCCAGAGTGGGATGGGGTGTGTTCATCACATCGGGGCCAAGGGCACGACGCGGTGTGAGCTGGGGGAGTCACAGGTGGAGAGTTTCTAACAAGGATCCAGAGGGCATTAATCCATCCTGATGTCTCCCCAGTGGGATTCAGTGGTCCCTGGGGGAAACCCAGCAGCAAGGATGATGTCAGGCCGGTTCTGCTGGGTTTAGGGTCAGCTCTCGTCCCTCATTAAGTCTCCTTAGGTGACACGCGGTGGCTGCACGCTTCCCGCTCTCCCAAGGCAGTGTGGGGCCAGCCTGTGTTTCCATGTCCTGCTTTGGACCCGGGGGTGAAGGTGCAGGTTTTGCTTCTCAAATAATGAGCTGCTGCAGTGCGTGCTGAATTCGATGGCAGCACTGACAGACCGTGGTTGCTGCCATCCTTTTGTCCACAACGCCGATCTGTTTTGGAAATGGATTTTCCCCCACCTCTTCCTTTTGAATTAATTTGGCATTTGCAGCACAGGCGAGTTTCTGGGAGGCTGCTTCTACTACAGGTTGTTTTTTTTTTTTTCCCCTTGCTACAGTAGCTTTAGAAATTTATCACTGCTCTGATTTAGGGCTTTTTTTTTTCCTATTATTATTTTTTTTCCTCCTGGCATATGGAAGTAGCAAACTTGGAATAAATGCAATCCGTTAGCCATTTCAAGCATGCTCTACGTACATGGGGCTCCACGTCTCGCAGCAGGTAGAGATTTTTAGAAACATTCAGCACTGGCCTCGTGTTTACAGCCCCTGTGGGATGTGGAAAGCACCAAAACCTCTTTTAGAGATGCACTGCTTGGTGTGTAGCACCCTCAGTCAAAGCTTATTTAGGGGGTTAGGATGTGAAGTGGGCTCTGTGCTTGCGATGCTTTGATTTCCAAATGGGGTGAAAAGCCTGGAGGTGAAGGGATCTTGACCCAGAGGTGTTGGCTCAGCTCCTGGCCGTTTGCTGGGGCAATGTGGGAGACCTCTGACTCCTGGAAGAGAGGTGAATACCTGGGCTTGCCCTAGGATCCCCACCAGGCTGTGGGCAGTTCAGCACTTTGGCTGGAATTCCAAGGTGGCTGGAAAAACCCTTAAACCACTGTGGATTATTCTTTTTTCCAAAAAGCTTCTCCAGAAGGATATCTTGGGTGCCAAAGCTTTGTTGAGCCTTGTGCCTCCCGGCGCTGCAGCGATGCCGACAGCTTGGGAAGCTCTTTGCAGGTGGCTCCACACCTTCTCTGGGCACTCGCTGGTGCTAACGAGCTTTGCTGCTGAGCTTCTGGGGCCAGGTTTCCTCTGAAAAATAAACCTGAGTAGAGATGAGCCGAGATGCAGCCTGGGTGTGTGTGAGGCTGGAGGTGCAGCCCAAGGGGGTGTGGGGGCAATGTGTGAGGGATGTGCTCCGGTCTGTATTGCCAGGGGCTGTCCAGCCTGTTTCAGGCAGAGGGAAGGGTTTAAAACCCAAGCAATGTGAGTACAGCATTCCCAAACGGTGATTCTGTGCCAGTGATGGAGTTTCAGAGCACCCCAGGCACACCGACAGGCCCTGGAGGAGGACTGGAGCCCTCACAAGTGGTTCAGTCGGCAGCTGACACACAAACAAGGTTGAAAGCAAGAAAATGACCCGGTTTAAACCCGAAATGTTGGATGGGAGTCGTGGATCAGTGCCAGCCTGGGAAGGGTGGATGTGTCAGCGTGGCACCCTTCTGGGAGGGATGGATTTTGGTTGCTGCCACTTTGAGCCGTGCAGGTGGGGGCTGGGGGCCACGAGGGATGATTTTTTGGTTCTGCCCAGCTCAGACACGCTGCTGGCGCTCCAAATCCTGCCGGCAGACGCTGGATGGCTGGCATGGGAGAATCAGTGGCGTGAAGCTATTTAGGAAGGAGCGAGTGGGCAAGAGGAGAGAGAGGGGGAGGGATGCTGCCAGAAATAGCCCTGCTCCTTTCCGAGGGGCTGGAAGCCAATGGGCTCTGCTGGTGTCCGGTGTGGGGGTGGTGGTGAGCAGGGGGCCGTGCTGGACAACTGGGCAGTGCGGGATGGCCGTGCTGGGCGAGTGGGCAGTGCCAGCTGGCCGTGCCATGCCGCAGGAGAACCCCCGGTGTGTGCAGGCTGGGTGACATACGCCGTCAGTCTCGCGCTGCCGGGCCTCAGCCATCCTGGAGATGTCTAAAAATTCCAGATGGCAGCTCCCTGGTGTAAAAAGAGCTCTGTGTGTGTCGCCTGTGGAGGAGCCTCGTCTGGAGGAGCCTCTCCTTGCTGGGGATGGAGGGGGATGGATCGGGGGGGCCACCGGCGAGCAGCCACCGCAGTGTGAGGGCTGATGTTTGCAAATATGGTGAAGTCCAAGCTCCAAGGCTCCAAAAGGGCCAATTCCACGATAGTTTTGAGCTAATTGAGACGCCAGGCTTCATCTCAGCTCTGTCTCCCTACTGAAGAGGGGAGCAGTCAGCTTGGGCTGCAGCAAAGCTCCTTCCCCCTCCCGCCAGGACTGTGGAGGATCCTGGGCTGGGCTGGAGCACATCTTATTTAAAGAATGGTGTAAGAAATGGGATGTGCATTGCTCTTTTCCTGCTGCATCTCCAGCTGCCAGCAGCACCGAGCTCGGAGGTTGGGGCTAGGCTGTTATTCCTGGCTGTGCCTGCCCTCCTCTGCCCCGTGAATTAGTCTCATCCTTAATTTGAGCTCATTTGCAGCACTCTTAGGTGTCCCACAAAGCAGCTCTCTGGCAGGAGGGCTGCCGTGGTACAAATTATTCTGAGAAACGTGCTCTGGAGGGATGGAACAGCAGAGCTGAAATGATGCCACAAAGAGGAGAAGGAGGGAAGGCAATCGCGGCTCGGTGCCAGCGATTGTAGCGAGCGGATAAAGGGAGGGAAAGCAGAGCTGGATGAGCTCTTGTTGAAAGAAGAAACATTTAGGGGAGGAGAGGGAGCACGGTGATAAGACGGTGGCTCTGCTCCAAAGGGAGGTGTGGAATTGCAGGCTGGAGGGAAGCGAGGCAGACAGGGGGCAATGGCACCACTGTGGGTGCGGTTTTGAGCGGGAATTGGCATCAGAGCTGGGGGCAAAGCTGTGCTGCTGGAGGGAGAAGAGGCCTCTGATGGTGGCTGGGGTCCAGCTGGGTGTATCCAAAAGATCAGTGCCCCCAAATGCCGTGCTCCATGCCTGTCCTCTTGCCCAGAAGGTTTCCAGGAGCACAAACTCTTCTCTTGGCGCCTTAGTGAAGGGCTGGGCTCGTGTCCAGGCTGGCTTAGCCCACCGCCCTCTGCAGGGTCCAGCCTTTGGGAGTCAGAAGGACGCAGCCAGGCTTTCCTGAGGGATTTGGTGGTCTCCCCTGAGCAGGAGAAGGGCCCCTGGGACTTCCCGGCAGTGCGTGCGTTAAGTAGGAGGTGAGAACTGGGTGCTTGCTGAGCCAGGTTATTAGTCCTAGTGGAAAAAGCAGGATTGCTGAAATGTTCTTTTCAGCTCCACAATAACATTTATTTGTTTTGCTCCCATCTCCCAAAGTGTGGGAGAAACTGGGCTCAGAGAATGAGCTCTGGGGGTGTGCAGCAGCTTGGAGTGGCTGAGGACGGCAGCAACAGGGAAGGGTTTGGAATGGGAGGAAGGGGAGGGACTGGTCCAGGCTGCTGCCCCAAAGCAGCAGAATGCCCTGGGACATGCTTTCCTAACCATTTGGGAAGCTGCTTGCTTGCTAGAGGGTCCTCAGGGCCTGGTTTGTGCAGGTGTGATGTTGCCAGGCGAGAAATTGCTTTTTATTGTCCACTTGTCCCAGCCCTGCTCAAGCCAGGATAAGGCAAACCCACTCAGCTCTCTGTGGTGTGTGAAAGAGCCAAAGGAAAATCTGCTTTTTCCGCTTAAAGGTGGAATCAGGAAGGTTTTGCTCTGTTTACGAGGGATTTAGGGCTCTGCTCTGTACTTATGCTTGTGGCTGTAGCTGCTGGTGAGGGCCCTGCAGTGGAGGATGCATAGCACGTGCTCCTCATGGAATTCTGGAATGGTTTGGGTTGGGAGGGACCTTAAAGATCACCTTGGTCCAGCCCCTCTGCCATGGGAGGGTCATCTTCCATGGAACGGGGTAGCTCAGAGTGGCTTTGAGCACTTCCAGGGATGGGACACTCACAACTTCTCTGGGCAACCTCTGCCTCACCACCCTCCCAGGGAGGAATTTCTTCCCTGCCGGCATGGCAGGACAGACTTATTCTCTATCCCCTTCCCTTCTCCACCGTGCAATTTGTGCAAGAGAGTGTCTTCATTTTTGCACAAACAATGAGACCTTTTCAGCGACTCTTTGTGCATAATGGGAGCAGAAGTCAAAGAAGAATAAAGCCTGCTGTCACTCACCTTTGCAGCATCCCTTTGTTTTCCCTCTCAGGGGTGCTGTGACTCCTTTTGCCGGGAATCTGCTGTCTCCAGGATGGCATAATTACCTTTGCAGGTCTATTAAGCACTGACACACATTGTGGTTTGTGAGTCACCTCAGTCAAGGCACCATTGGAAATGAGAGCTTGTTTTCCCTGGCTTTGCCAGGTTAAACATTGATTTCGTGGCCACGGGATGCTGTCCCCCTGCGATGCTGCAATCCAAGCTGGGTGTCCTTCCTGCCCCGTGCCAGCTCCTGGCTAAGGAAGGTATTTTTGGAGAAGCTGTGAGCTGGAGCATAAAGCCAGAATTGGGATGAGTGCTGGCAATGCCTGGGGTGCAGGGGGTGCCACTCAGGATGGGGACAGCCCTCTGGGAGCCCAGACTGAGCAGCTCCTGGGGCTCACAGTCACCTCTCCTGTGAGGCCTGCCTAAGAGAGCTGGGGTTGTTCAGCCTGGGGAAGGGAAGGCTCTGGGGAGATCTGAGAGCCCCTTCCAGTGCTAAAAGAGGCTACGAGAGAGCTGGAGAGGGACTTTGGACGAGGGCCTGGAGTGACAGGACGAGGGGGAATGGCTTCATACTGCCTTGACAGAGGGGAGCAAACTTTTCCCAGGGCAGTGCACAGGAGAACTGAATGCTTCATGCATGGTTCCCTATTTTTCCTTCTCTGTCTACACCAAATCCCCTTTACATCTGTGGTTTTGAGCTGCCCTGGGCTCCTGATGTCCCTCAGCAGCAGCAATGCCCTGCTCTCAGCCCCTTCCCGCCTGCTGCCTCATTCCAGGTGCTCCGGAATGAGGAGCCAGGGCTGGCTGCCTTCTGCCAGCAGAGCTTCCCAGAGGCTGCTCTATTTATTTTTAAAAGCATTTTCTTTCTCTGTTGCGCGGCAACTTCCAACACACCCTGGCTCGTGCGGGCAGCTCCTGCTCCTCTCCATACCTTGGCAGCTCTTCAGCTGCGTTAGGGCTCAGGGAGACGGGGACTGATGCTGGACTCTGATGTCACCTGGGTTCACTTGTCCCCTCTGAAACGTGCCAGCTCAGGCTGAGTTATCAGGCTGGGCAGCACTGCCTCCCATATTCCCATTCCTTGGGTGTGGCAGCAGCCGAGGTGTGACGTGCAGAGCCAGCGCTGCTGCTGTGCACTAAAAAAAAATGTAGATTCAGGCTGTCCTGGGGGTGCTGGGGCTCTGTCCATGGCTGCCTGCGTGGACTGGCTCTTGGATTGCCAAATATCCAGGGAATGCCGGGCTGGGATGTGTTGGTGCCACTCTCCCGTGCCTGTGGCTGGGCAAGGGGACAGTTTGAGGCTCGTGAGCCTGGGGCTGTGTCCGTACCTGTGCTTTCCCTTGGGGATGACAGGAGCCGGGGAGGGCTGCTGCACCTTTCCAAGGAGGATCTCCTCGAGGTGGGAGCAGAGGGAGAAGGGCAGCGTAGCTCCATGGGGGTGACAGCCTGTGCTCTTGTGCAGGAGCAGAGCTAATTCCTGGAGGGTGGCCTGGAAATTATCTTCAGGAGTCCTGGCTGTGCCCTTCTTTGGAAAGCAAACTCCGAGGGCTCCCTGGCTGTGCACAGCGCTGTGGGCTCCGCACACTGCCGGCACACGGATCACGCTGCCTTTCCCATCCTGGATCATTCCTACTGCCAAGCTTGGTCCCTGCTGTTTGCAGAGCTGCTCCCACGGGAGCAATCCCTCTCCCCTGCTGGGTGGAAGAGCTCGTATGAGGAAGGGGCACGCTGAGCTGTGCCAGGCGTTGTCCCTTGCTCCCCATTTGGGCCCACGGCGGATGGCACACACCCCCTCAGGTCTGTCTGTCTGCCTTTGCTCTGCTCTCCTGGGGATTTGGGATGCTGGCGCTGGAGTTGGGGGTGGCTGGCTGTAGGTGTGAGGGGTGTCTTGCCTCGAGCTGCAGAGATCTGCCTGCCCTGCAGGGAGAGGAGGTGAGATGAGACTGTCTCAAAGGTGGTGCTGGAAGAAGTTTGGGCATTGGGTTGTTTGTCAGGATGGGTGTTCCCAATCCCTGTGCCTGGTCCTATCCCTGTGTCGGGACAGAGAGCTCTGTCTCTCACTGCCACCCCAGCAGGGATGTGCCTGCCTGTGGTCTGAAAGCATCCTCAGGGCTGGGGTTTGCTGCCTGCAGCAGCCCTGGGGACAGCATCCTGCTCCCCTGTCTGGCTCTGTGTGCCGGAGAAAAAAGCTGATTTCTTTGACGTACATTTATATAAATAGTAGTGGTGTTGTTTAACGGTTGCTCTTAAAGGAGAGATGAGATAATTTCATGTTTTGGTCTTCCTAAAGCTGATCCCCCTGGGAGCGATGCTCTGTAGGAGGGCTCCTGTGCTCGGGGCTGTGCTACCCGAGGTGAGCCCTCGTTCCCTCTGGGGCTCTCTGACCTCGAATGTGCCTCCTGCCTGGGATGGGGCTGGAGCAGCAGCCTGGCTCCGTCGGGGCTTTTCCTGGGAAACAGCAGCAGTGCTGAGCCCTGAGGAGTGGACTCTGCTATTGCAGCATCGCTCCAGCTGTGCAAACCCTGGCATGGCGGAACAAAAGCTGTTTCCCAGACAAAAGGTTGTCTGATGTCTGCTGCTGCAGCTTCCCCCAGCCTGTAGCAGCTCCTGGGTGTTCTGAGCTCTGCTCTTTCCTCCATCTGATCTTCGCAGGTGTTCCTTGGCCGTGTTGTTTCGGTGCCACGAAGGCCCAAAAAATAATGTGTTATTTATGAGTGGGTGCTGAGAAAGGAGCGTTTTTTGAGCCAAGTGGCCTGTCTTTGATTCCACCGTGTCCCTCTTCCTCAGCACACTGGCACACGTAACACTGCATTTCCTCACTCTCCCATTTTGGTACATTTGACCTGACCCTTTCATCCACACCTTTTGCTGTGCGTGGGACTAAGTGTGTGCAAGGAGCCTTTGTCTGTAAATGTCTCTTTTCTTTCTTTCCTTCCTTCCTTCCCACCTCGTTAAAGTTCCTCTCTTACTGCTGTATGAGGCTCCCGAGCCTGGAATGCAGCCCTGGCTCTCGCTGGGTCCCAGGGATGCTGCGAGCAGCTCTTCCCAGCAGAGCCACTGCAAAGCTGACAGTGCTGGGGGCTATGGGAGGAGGCTTTAATCCAACAAACTTTTCCCCAGTACCAATTAAAAATACCCCCCTGGCCGGCTGGCTCCCACAGCCCCAGCACTTGGTGCAAGAAGGGCTGGAGCAGCCGGGGATGCCCAGAGCTGACCCAGGCGGGGCTAACCCACCCCAGCATCCATGTCAGTGCGAGGGGAAGTGCACGTGGCAGGAGAGGAAAAGGCCACGAGGATGAATCAGTCGCTCTTGCAGCCCATCTGTCTCTGTTTGGAAGGGCCCTACGCTGAAATTCTTCTGAGCGCTCCGAGGTTCGGTGCTCTGCTTTTCCAAGCAGCGTGAGCTTCCCTTCCCCCTTGGAGGGGGCTGGGGCAGGGGCTGATAATCAGCAGCTCAGGGCAGGCATGGCTCGGTGGGGAGAGCCTTTTGATCGTCCTGGAAACCAAGTGGCACCTGTGGCCTGGGGAGAAGCAGGTCAGCGAGTCGGAGGGAAGGGGCGGCAGGGGATGGATTCGGAGCATCCCTTGCCTCGGGAAGGATGGAACTAGGCCAGGGAACCTCGGCATGTGAGCTCCCAGGGAGAGCAGCCAAGCTGGGGAGGACACATCTCCTGTGGGTTGGGGAAATGGAGAATCCTTGCCTGGCTTGGGGTGTCCCTGAGGTGCTTGGGAGCAGCATCCTAGGTGCTCTCATATCAATTTATGTTATCTGTATATACTACCATACATGTTTTTCATATATAGATTTAACAGCTTCTTGCTCTGACGCTGCTGCCAAAATCATCCCCCAAATCCCCAGGGAAGGCTGCTGGGGTGCTGAACCACGTTTGAAGGGCTCCAGCAGCTTTGTCACCCGTGGAACACACCACAACCAGGGTTTGTCCATCCTGCCCTCTCCGGGAAGGGATCTCTGCCTCCCTGCTCTCCCGGGGCTTGTGGCAGTGCTGGAGCTGAGAACTGCTGGGCCCTTGTGTTGCCTGGGGAAGATCAGCCCCTGTGGAGCAGCACAGCATTAAGCCTTTTGCTTTAACTCCGGGGGTTTTGGTAAAGGTTGTTCAGATAATGGAAGCAAAGAGCTCACCCAGCGCCTTAAGTGCTGAGCGCAGTTATTATGGTAATGCCTCGTTACTTGGCTAAAGACTTGATTGCTGCCATTGTAACGCAAACACACACACAGAAAACCCCTAAAAGGAATTTCCTCTTCGGAGGGCAGTGCTGCTGCTGGGAACCTGCTTCTCCCCGCAGCTCTTTATTAGTTAATCAGCTGCCAGAGGGGGAAAAAGAATGAAGTGTGGTGTGAGATCTCAGGGTCTCCTGCCTGCTGGGGCTGTGACACGTGGCTGGGGTTGAGATATCAGGGTTGGGTCTCTTGAGGATGCTGCAGAGAGGATCTGTGTGTGTCTCTTCTTCCATCACTTGTGCTCTGGTGCTTGAAAATCCTTTTGTCAGTGTTTTGTGGGGTGGCCATGCTGCCGTGGCTCGTGCTCTCGGTGGTTTGTGGGGTGAGATGCTGCCTTGGGGGGCTTGTGTCCCATTTCAGCCCACACCAATGTAGAGATCAAGGGGCCAGAGCTGTTCTGTGCCTCTTTGGCCATGGCAGTTCCGTGTGGGAGGGGATGGATGGATGGACGGGTGGACAAATGGATGGATGGATGGATGGACAGATGGATGGATGGACGGATGGATGATGGATGGATGATGGATGGATGGACGGAGGGATGGATGGAGGGATGGATGGATGGAGGGATGGATGGAGGGATGGGTGGATGGATGGATGGATGATGGATGGATGGATGGATGGATGGACAGATGGATGGAGGGATGGATGGATGGACAGATGGATGGAGGGATGGATGGATGGGGGGATGGATG
>VZRL01005853.1:688432-707798 GCA_013397895.1 Origma solitaria | reverse complement strand
ATGGATGGATGGACGGACGGATGGATGGACAGATGGATGGATGGATAGATGGATGGGTGCTGGGTGCAGTCCATCTGAGATCCCCATTCCATGGGGTGACCTCCAGCTATTCGAACCCAGCTGGCTGGTCTGTGTCCTCAGCTGTGCCCTGGGCTGAGCAGGGAGCGTCATGCTGTTCCCAGCCCCTGTGCAGGTGAGGGCACAAGTGACGATGTTTTTGCAGCTGAATATCCCCTCTCAAATTCAGTTTGGTCGCTCTCAGTGCCCTGTGGCCATGGCTTTAGCAAGATGATTTCTCCACAGCAGGAGCAGACAGTGAATTTCCTGACTTTTATTGCTTTTAGATTGAACTTTGGAAGGTGAGAGCTTCTAGAGGCTTCATTTTAAGGCATTGAAAGCCTGCTTTGTGTCACAGTGCAGCGGTTCCTTGGCTCTCCTGCATCAAATACAGACCAGTGTCCCATTGCTGGGCAGTGACATCCCTGTTCCTATGGCAGGGGTGGCAGGAACTGTCCCATGTCCTTACTGCATCCCAGTCATGCCACCAGGGATACGGACAGCGAGCATCAGCCAGGATCACCTGTGGGAAACGGTGTGGGACTACAGGGGTGTCATACAGGTGGATATGCTGTTTTCCTTCGCTGTTTTGAACTCCTAATTGCCGTCAGTGGTGGTGTGAAGTGATCTTCTGCCCAGCTGTTAGCAGGGAGCAGTGCAGCAGCCTGGGTTTGTTCCCAGGAAAAGGCTGATTTGCTGCAGGAAGGGCTCAGAGGCACTCAGACCTGAAGGGTGCCTACAAGAAAAATGGAGAGAAGCTATTTGTGAGGGCCTGGAGTGACAGGACAAAAGGGAGTGGCTTCACACAGAAAGAGCAGGTTTAAGTTAGATATTAGGAAAAAATGCTGCCCTGTGAGGGTGGGGAGGCCCTGTACAGGTTGCCCAGAGAAGCTGTGGCTGCCCCACCCCTGGAATTGTTTCAGGGCAGGTCAGACAGGGCTTGGAGCATCCTGGGATAGTGGGAGGTGTCCCTGCCCACGGCAGAGGAGCTGGAACAAGATGAACTTCGAGGTTTTTTCCAGCCTAGGCCATTCTGTGACACACACTGGAGTTCTATCTTATTAGGAAAATCCAGGGTGGACCTAGGGCTTCTGGGTGGCTCTGTGCCCCTGGCTCTGGCCTTGCCTCTTCCCAGCACAGCCCAAGCTCTGGGCTCCCACCAACAGAGGCAGGGCTGGCATTTAAACAGCAGAAGCCAAATTGCATGAGCCAATATGGTGTTTTTCCCATTAATTCAGATTTTGGGTAAAAATAAAGTGTTTGTTTTCAGTGTGAGCAGGGGTCCAAAGGCCAGAAGAGGGGCAGGCGCCCTGGTGCCAGATGCTCGGTACCTGGCATGTGGCATCCCTCGAGCACCCTCGTTAGCATGAAACCTCGTCAGCTTTCCTTAACAAAATGTTCTGGCATCCTCCCTTCTCTCCTTGTCACTTCTCCAGAGGGAACGTGGCTTGTTCTGCTGGCAGCGTGAGCCCTGTTTGCTTAGGTGGAGGCAGAGCTAATTATTTCTATTTATTTCCTCAAACTTTCTCGGTGTTGTGTACGAGGGCTCTGCCTGAGCTTTTCCGCTTGCCCCAAAGCCTGTGTCCCTGGAATGGGAGATGCACTGGGAGGCATCAGCAGAGTCTGTGTGGGTGCTGGATCTGCCCTGGGGATTTATCCTCATTTGCTCTTGGCTGATTGTCCTCAGGCACAGCTAAAACCTGAAGTGTTCACGCCTGGCGTGCACGAAATCCTCCCGTCCTTGTCAAGGAAATGACTAGGAAAGGAACAGGGCTAAATGGTTGTTTAAAAAACATAAAACCCAAAACAAACAAAAGCTAAACAAAACCTAACCAAACAAAAAACTGAATAAAAACGAATTAAAAAATCTCACCAACAACACGAAAAAAAAAGAAACCAAACAAAACCAAACAAAAAAAAAGCCCCCAGAACCTAAGGAAACCTGGAGTTAAACTTTAAGAGGGGAGGGTTGAAAATGAGCAGAGCAATATGAAAAGGAAAAGCAAAAGTTGGGGAAAATGAGATATGATGAGGGTGTCCAGAGCTGACTTGAAAAAGTAATTAATGCTCCTAAAAAAAGTCGCACGGGTAAGCAAAGTAGCGGAGTGAAGGATCCGTTTATAGCTTTCAGTGGGAGCAGCCAAACTCGTCTTATCAATGTGCTAATTAATTTGCCGAGGCTCTTGCTGCCAGTTGCCTTTTCTTTCTGGAGAGCTTGCCAAGGGCTGAGTATCCCTTGGGCTGGGCTGCTTTAAATGTGAGGGTGACTTTGGTGCCTTCTATTTGCAGTGCAGCACCACAGACCTGAAAGAGAAGGAATGCTCCCCTGGGCCTTCTATCCCTTCCCCTCACGAGGAATGTCAGGCTCATTTTGGCCATGATAGAGGCCATGCTCTGTGTTGTCCCCTCAGTGTTGATTTTTTCCCACTATATTTAATTTATTTTTGCTTCTGGTGTGGTTTTCCCAGCCTTTATCCCGACCTCTCTTCTCACCTCCCTGTTTTCTCTGGAGATGTCTCCAAACAATGCCCTGGGAAGGGGTTGTGATGATGATGTGCTCAGTTTGCTGCATGGCTGGGGGCTCCAAATCCTCCTTTTCCTTGCTGGGTTGCTTTCTCCTGCATTATGGTTCTAGTTAGGAAGGGAGTAATGGCCTTGGCTGCCTTCTGCTTTCTCTCATCCCCTTTTTCACCTTCATCATGGGCAAACACTGGAGGGGGAGTTTCTGGAAAGCAAAGCCTTTCCCACAGCAATAACACGCTGAACAGAGCTTTTCCGATACGAAAATCAAGCGTTTCACCACGACAAACTTCGGGTATGGTCTTGGACACGAGCACCTCCTGTCCATAGGGCATCATCTGCTCTGCTTAGCCAAGGAGCACTGCTCCGTGGGGTGTTCCTGGCGCTGTTCCCGAGCCTTTGGCTCCCGTGTTCATCTCCCCACTCAAAGCCACTGTGGTATTTCCACATCCAGCCTCCTGAAATGCTGCCTGGCTGCCATCCCTTGAGTGTGGGGCTGGAGGGGCATCTGGGTGCTCCAGCCAGGGATGCCCCATAGAGAAAAACCAACCAGATGCGCAGGGATGGTTCGACCCAAGTGTCCTAAGTCTCCTCTTTTCCGATCTCCTCATGCTGTGCTGCTCCAGTGAGGGCTGGCTGTGGGGTCAGGGAGCTGCAGGCTCAGGAGGTTCAGGGGTGCCCAGATCGGGAAGGATGAGGAAGGCAGGAGGTGCTACCCCTTGCCCCAACCTTGGGGATCCACTGATGTGCGTGCTGGCTTGAGAAGGTCTAAAAAAAACCCGGGAGAAACAGGGCTTTTGGCTGACATGGCAGGAAGGGAGGGAATTGTGGGGCCAACAGAGCAAACCCCTGAGCCTTCCTCTGTCTCGTTCCCCTGCAGAGTGATGAGCCACCCCAGCAGCAGCGATGCTGGGCTTCGGCACGTGCTCCATGGGCACCGCGGCGCCGGGCAAGGGGGCTGAGCTGGACGCCGCCTCATCCCGCTGCGTCCTGGCCCTGCCCGAGGAGGAGATGTGGCGCCAGCACCGCCTGGGCCTCATGCAGAACACGCAGTCCTGCAACCTGCTGGAGCCCGAGAGCCTGGCCCAGGCCCTGGTGTCCCGTGCCGCCTCCTTCGACGCCCTCTATGATTCCCGCTGCCGGGATGCCAACGCGGACGCCGGCAGCGCCCTGGAGCTGGGGCTGGGCCAGCTGGTGCCCGTGAGCCCGGATGTGATCAAGCGGCGGCGCGGAGGGCTCATCGAGCAGAGGGACATCATCAAGGCACACGAGGCGCACAAGATGCAGAGCACGCCCCAGGCGCGGAGGAAGGAGTGGGAGTAAGTACCGGAGAGCCCCCAGCCCAGGTGGGCAGCTGGGGGGAGTGGGAGCGTTCCCTGTGCTCTGTGGGGCTGCTGGGGGGCTGGGGGTGTCGTGCTGGCGGTGTCACCCCTGTGGGACAGCCAGCACCAGCTGTGCTCCATCTCCAGGCGCTCTGAGGTCAGGCTGCTCAGCTCTGAGCTGGAGGGTGGTGTCCCGTGGGAATGGTGTGTCCCCAAATTGTGAGGTGGTAGAGGAAAATTGGAAGCTCTGTTTTGGAAGTCATCAAGGCAGTTTCCCTTGGCTGTATCTTGGTGTTTAGATGTGCTGGGTGCTGTTGCCTTTCTGCTTTTGCTGTGGCTTGACCCCGCTGTGAAGGGATTGTCTGTAGGTATGGTGGCTGGGGACATTTTCGGTGGGACTTGGCAGTGCTGAGTTGGACTTGATGATCTTAGAGGCCTTTTCCAACCCAAATGATTCTTGGATTTGTATTTAATTTTAGAAAGGGTCCAAGCCTTCCTGAATCAGAGCAAGCCGGGACATTAACAAACTCGAGCAAACAGAAGTGTTTTACAGAGCTAGAACCCACTGGTTTTATTTAGTTTTCTCCTTTCATTGACCTGTTCTCAGTGTTTGCCTGGGTGCTGTGGGAAAAGCCCAGCTCCAAGTCCTGGGTTAGTCTCTCTCACCTGTCATTCCCTGGGTGACCGAGGCTGCGGCCACGTGCTTCAGTCCCACATTTAAAGGACAAGCTTCCCCTCCCGTGTCTGCCCAGCAGGATTGCCTGGGATAAGCTGTTGCAGCACATCCTGCTCCAGTATCACCGGTCTGGAGCAGCTCCCAGCCTCCAGAATTTGATTTGGGGAATGATGTTTAAATAAAACACCCAAAGGAGATGGGAGCGCCCGTATTCATTAGATGTGGCATGTTGCTTTGGCGAGATCTAGGTCAGCACTCCGCTCGTGTGAAGCTGGTAGGGTTTCTTTGGGATGGCTTCCATGACAAAACTGCTTGTGATAACGCTGAGGCTGCTCCTGCTTTTTTTTGGAGAGCAGCCCATCATCCAAGCGGGCTCATCCCTTTGTGCCCGGGGAGCCTCCTGGCCGGTGACTCAGGCAGCTCTGCAGGGAAAATAAATTGCCATATGGGCTCGGCAGGCGCTCGGTGCCTCGTTATCTTTTGCAGCCCACTGGGGATGCCAGATGAATAAATCATGGCGGGGCAGGAAGCAGAGGGGTGGCCTCGTTAATTGTCGGCTGACGGAGCGCGGCCCTCGAGCGGCTGCTCGCTAATTAGCGGCTGCATCTCCGCGGCTCTGCTTGGTGGCAGGGACATGAGGCCAGAGCCCTTCCTGCTCCTGGTGTGGGATGTGCCCCTTTAGCTGCCCTCAGTCGCTGCCTCCAGCAGTGACCCAAACACAAAGCCCAATATTTCTGTCTTTAACACGTTGGGAACGCTCAGGCAGCAATGCTGGCTGCTGCCACCCCGATGTGGTTTAATAGGATGTTTCCCCAGGCTGGTTGGGTCCTATCTCTGCATTTCCCAGCTCCTAGGTTTGTCATTTCATCCTGCTTTATGATGGTTTTTTGGGAAGCCTCTGGATTTGGGGGAACTGGGCTCTGGCCCCTGGGCAGACCTCAGCCCCCGCTGCAGATCAGAGAGCCCCACTCCCTGTCTGTGCCAGGTCCCTTCCTGGGAAGCTGGTGAGCTCCAAAGGGCTTGGTCCATTCCTTTCCCAGGTTAGGTGCCCTGATACCCCATCAATTGGGGAAAACCACATGCCAGAAGTTCCTGCTCTAACATCAGGCTCAAACATCAGAAGGAGAGGGGCTTTTGATGAGGGCTGCAGTGGCAGGATGAGGACGAGTGGCTTTAAACTGAAAGTGAGTGGCTTTAAAGTTAAGAATTCTTCCCTGTGAGGGTGGGGAGGCCCTGGCACAGGTTTCCCGGAGGAGCTGTGGCTGCCCCATCCCTGGAAGTGTTCAAGGCCAGGTTGGACAGGGCTTGGAGCAACCTGGGACAGTGGGAGGTGTCCCTGCCCATGGCAGGGAAGCTGGAACAAGATGAGCTTTAAGGTCCCTTCCAATCCAACCATTTTATCCTTCTAGGACAAACAATCCATGTTCTCCCCAAAAGCTTTGCAAAAGCCCAGATAGGTGTGCAGAGCCAGTAACCCCAGTACCATGGAGGCCCTCTGGGAATAGATGGATACCCTGTGGGGGTGAAAAAGCAAATTAATTTCCTTATGTGTAATTTTATTAGTAATAATGTGATTTCCCTGTGATTTAATTTTCAGAAGGGCCCATTTTGCATGCCTTGGATCACCCTGGGGGCTTTCACCTGGGCAGTCTGGCTCTGGTTAGCAGTGAGGGGGGGGGTGTTTTCCCATAGCTCCAGTGAGTGGTGGGCATGAAATGGGACATGGAGAACATGGAAAATGCCTGAGTAGCTGCAGGAGATCCCCTCGTGCTCCTGTTTGCCAGCTGTGGCTGGGTGCTCTGTGGGGTGGTGGGCTCAGGAGAGAGGCAGAGAATAGAAACCTCTGAGTGCCTGTGGGGCAGTGGCTCTGTGGGAGGATTGACTTTATGGTGGAAAATCAATGTACCAGCCCACCTGGTTCTTGCCTGAGGGACTGAAGCTCAGGACAGACACTAAACTCCGTTTTCCAGAGTCCCAGCCTCATGCCCTGCCCTCCATCCCTGTGTTCACACCTCAGGGTCAGGGATGGAGGTGCATGGCGAGATCTGCTGTGCTCCAAGGTTGAATGGCTGCTGCCTTTGCTCTGCATGCCTGGCAGCATCCTTTGGATAATGTCGAGCTCAGAGACAGCTCAAAAGAAAAGCTCCTCGTCAAAATAAGCAAACGGGGAACCTCCTGTGGCTTCTCCAGGATGAGCAGCTGCTTCCTTAGCTGACGGTAAGAACAGGCAGAGCCACGCAGGGAACACATCCCAGAAAGGCTTCGGGCTGAATTTGAAGCACACAGGACCCAACCCTGCTTTGCACAGCCAAAACCCACGTGTGCATGGGAATTTGTTAAGCTTAGCTTGTGCAATTTGGGGAACGCAAGCTGTGCCCTCGTTTTGGAATGATATTTACAGCCAGGATGCATGGAAAAACCTGATTGCAGGTAGATGTCGGGCAGGGAGCAGAGGAGGCCGGGGGGAAAGCAGCAGAACGGTGGCACAGCGTGAAGGTGGGATGCTGTAATTCAGCCTTTGAGCACTGAGTGATGGGTGGAGGGTCTCAGTGTCCCGTGGCAATCGATGCACTCTGCCCATGACTCCAAAGGATAAGGAAATTAAAAGCGATGCCCTGTCTTGGAGCATCTTAGTTAATATCTCTGGCGCTAGGAGTTTGTGAGATCTCCTTTTCCCGGGAGCTCTGTGCTGCTGGCTGGCTCCGTCCCTGCAGCGCAGCCCGTGGGGAGCCTCTGGGGCTGGAGCAGTCCTGCAGCTCTGCCTCCGCGCGCTTCCAGGGGAAGCAGGGAGAGAACAGAACAGGCTGCAAACGCACAGGGTGTTGCTCACAGATCTTGGAGGCTTTTTACGACTTGGCAGCCTCTGTCTGGTTATGTGCACGCTCTGCATCCCGGATTACAAATGAAGCTGAATTTTTTTTCCCCTCAAATCCTTATTTTTTTAAAAAATTTTTTCACTGGTGCTGAATGAGACAAAGAGCCCCCTTGGAGTGTGCTGGGCTGCCAGCTCTGTCGATGCTTCTCCAGCACCATCTGGGCTGGGCTGGCTGCAGTGATGGAGAGGGCAGGAGCACACATGGGGTGGCACTGCCTGTGAAATGCCCACGGGCTGGGGCTCTTCAGGCAGCTGGACCAGTGCCACCGCCCTGTCCCTCCCGGGCTCTGTTGGAAGGGACAAGCCCCAGGGTGGCTCTTAGTCGTCGTCACTGGTGCTGGCAGCTCCGCAGCACAGTTTTGGGAGAGGTGCTGGATGCAGTGGGTGCTGTGCTGCATTCTGAGCAGCAGCCCTGCTCCCACCCCAGAGGGTTCCAGTGGGAGCTGCTGTCAGAGGCAGCTCAGCCCCGTCCTCCCCACCACGGGCTTCTCTTCAGATGTCCACTGCTGTGAGTCCAGGGGTTTGGGATGGCTGGGAATAGGGTTGGGGCAGCTCAGGCAGCTGGCAGGAGCTCTGGGGGCTCTGGAGGTGAAAACCCTGAGATCTCGGTGGCAGGTGATGCTGGGAATTACATACCTGGGAGCATCCTTCCTGTAGATCCACCCATGTTTCCTGTGCAGGTCTTCTACCCTTAAAGATGCCATTCTTCCCCTGTACAAAGCAATTAACTTCTCTGAGCCTAACGAGTGTCTCTTTGTTAATGTGGCTCTCCCTGCTTATGCTTTACCCTGCACGAGGAGCAATGCAGGTGGTGAAAAGGACTGTGGATTGATTTGCTAAACCTGGGAATGGGGACACTGAAATATGGCTTTTGGCATGGTATACCTTGCCTTGAGCAGCAGAGAAAGATCTCTCCCAGAGGTATCTGCCCTGGACCTCCCAGTGCTCTCCCTGCTTCCCTTTAGTGCAGATCAAGGTTTGCACCCTGGGGAGGAGTTTGTTTTTTGAGCTGGCATGAACTCGAGTTCCACTAAATATCCTGGCAACAGCATGGAGATAGCAGCATCCTTCAGTGAGTTTCCTCAAAGTCTGGGTTTCTGGCACACCCTGCAGGAATTCCCTATCGGAGTTCATTCCGGTGAATGCAAAGCCTCCCGAGGGCTGCCGGACGGGTGGGCACTTGGGGACAGTCTGAGCCTTCCTGCGTGGCTGACCCAGTGCAGGCTCGGGAGTGCTTCCAGGGAGCTCCTTAGGAGCTGAACATGGAAGGACAAGGTGGTTCCCAAGAGATGCCTCCACTCGGGAGACGCTGCCTTGTGTTTTGCCGCTGCATCCTGGCAGCTCCTGCTTCCCTCGCTGGAATCCCGGCTGCAGGTGTTGGGAAGCAAGCTCTGTTGGCACTGTGGACCTTGCTGGGGCTGGTTGTGCTTCCCAGAAACAAGCCTTTGGAAGGAGCTTCCCCCTTGGCATGGGGCTGGCCGTGGCTCAGAAACACAGAATTCCTGGGCGGCAGTGATGTGGCAAAGAACCTCGAGCAGGGTCACCTAGAGCAGGCTCCACAGTCCTCCAAGTCTCTCTCGCTGCTGTGTCCAGGTGGATTTCGAGTATCTCCAAGGATGGAGACCCCACAGCCTCTCTGGGCAGCTTGTCCCAAATGCTTAGTGCCCCTCACAGTGAAGAAATTAATTCCTGGGTACAGGCAGAGTTTGCTTTATTGCAGTTTGTGCCTGTTGCGTCTTGTCCAGTCTCTGGTGCCACAGAGAGGAGCCTGCCTCTGCCTCTTCCCCGCTCTCAGGTATTCTGTGCATTGATCAGAGCCTCTTTGAGGCTCTTCCAGCCAGGCTGAGCAGCCCCAGCTCTCCCAGCTCCTGTCCTTCGGTCACTTTGGCTGGAGCTGCTCCAGTAAGTCCATGTCTACCGTCCTGCAGGGCACAGCACCCTGGACGTGTCACCAGGACTAAATGAAGGGGACAGGCCACCTCCTCGACCCACTGGCTTTGTCTAACACACCCCAGGGGGCTGCTGGCCCCCTTTTTCCAAGAGCACAGTGCTGGTTCAGGGCCAGCTCGGTGGCCACCATGTCCCTTGGGGCTCTCCCTGCCCTGCCCCACCCCGGCCAGGGTGGACAGGTCATTCTTCCTCAGGTGCAGGGCTTGGTGTTTTCCGTGAAGCTGAACTCCGTGCTGCTCCTCTGCCTGTTCCTCCAGGCTGCTGAAGTCCCTCTGGATGGCAGCACAACCCTCTGCTTCAGCAGCCTCTCGTTTTTAGCATCTCCCTGCGCTGGCGAGCGTGATTCGGTACAGCCTGCAGGCACCGAAGCTTCTGATATTCTCTACTCATTTGCACCCTCGTCCTTTCCCTCCCCTGGAATAATTCAACCTCTTCCCGTCCCCCAGGCAGCCCCCAGCTGTCCCTGTGAGATTCTGACAGGGGGCTGGGAGATGTTTGTGGCAAAGGTGTTTTCCAGCCTCTCCAGTTCGTGGGGTTAATGTTACTTACAACTCTCAGTTTCTAAGGTGCAGTGCCCACCTTCCCCCTCCCGCCCTCACATACAGTTTGTATTTCAGGGATGACAGAGTAATAAACTAACTCAGGGACTTCAGGAGGCATCTAGTCTGATCAGACAATCACTAATTTTTCATTTAACTCAGAGCTTTGCATTTTAAAACATAGATGATGTCTCACTGTGCACTCCCAAAATGGCATTTTCTCGACTGTGAGGGTGGTGAGGCCCTGGCACAAGTTGCTCAGAGAAGATGTGGATGTCCCATACCTGAAAGTGTCCAAGGCCAGGCTGGATGGGGCTTGGAGTAACCTGGTCTGGTGGAAGGTGTCCCTGCCCACAGCCGGGGTTGGAATGAGATGATCTTTAAGGTTCCTTGCAACACAAACCATTCCATGGTTCTGTTGTACCATGAAATGGTTAGGAAGTTAGGAACTTTTTAGGTTAAGAAGTTGTACTAAAGCAGCTCTCAAAACGGGACTGATGATTTCCCAGAGAGGCCTTTAAAATATTGAGCTCTTTCTTAGAAGATGCTCTTCCTGTCTCCACTTACCTTTTGTGTGCTCACTGGGAAAGGCATCTCTGACCCTTCAGCCCAGGATTGTGGGTGCTTGGGTCACCCAAAACATGTCTCTGTTTCTGTTGCTTGGCTGGTTTGGGGGCTGGTGCTACCCTCCCCACCAAGGAGTTAAGTTTAACTTAGCTTTTGAAGTGGGGAAAATGTGCTGGTGCTTACCCCCAGCTATGGGGAAGGAGATCAGTGGGACACTGTCCTTCCCAAAAAAGCCCTGAACGAGCTGGCGTTGTCTCATCTCTTCTGGATGATGCCAGCCAGCTTGTTTGGTGGGAAGCAGCTTTGCTGCAAGCTCGGAGCGTGGCCCCACGGTGGATGATGAAACCTGCGTCATCTCCGTGAGCTCTGCCACAAACCACAGCTCCTTCATTTGCCATCACAGGAGCTTCACAGGGGTCGGCTTTCCCTCCCCTCATGAGGCACTACCTGATATTTTCACGCATTTGCTTGGGTGGAATGAAGCCTGAAAATTCTTCAATGAACTTTTTCCCATTGAGGAATTGCAGGAGCCGCACTCAGCCTTGGCTGCTGAGGGTGTTTGCCTTCACGGAGGCTGCTGAGCTGCCGCCCGCCTGTCGCTGCAGCAAGGGGGATGCTTTTTCACACCTCCCAGCGCTGAGTATCTCTCGGAGAGAGGTTTTGCTCTTTGGCCTTTTCTCTTTCACAGGTTTGGAAGAGGGAAGCAGCATCTCCTGCCTGGCTGCGCTCCAGGGAGGGGGCTTCTCTGGCTCTCTTGAGCATCAGCTGCTCAGTGCAAGTTCAGACCTGCGGGAAAAATTTTTCAACAGCTCCATCTTCTCCTGGCGCTTGTCCTGACAATGTAATTTTGTCAAAGCCACCCTGTTTGCCAGCAGGGATGCTTTGGAGAAAGCTGAGCCTGTAAGTTTGGCTTCGTTAGGTTGGGGATGGAGTTGGTGGCGTTCTGGTCCAGCTTTCTTTTTATTGCTGGGGGTATTTCCAGCCTGTAGGCAGGAAGGAGGCTCCTCTGCCATCCCAGTCCCTGGTACCGAGTGTTTGGCTGTGTTTGTCCAACTGGAGCCTTGCAGGGAGGGCAGAGGATCAGAGAAAGCACCGGATGGTCCTCAAGCCTGGACCTGCCCCTTGGAGGGGTGAAGAGGAGATCTAAAGAAGAAAATCTCTGATGGCTTTGGCAGGAGCTAACACTGCTGTGCCAGAGGGCCCATGAGGATGCTGGGGGCTTTCTTTTGCTTTGGGTAGTGCAGCGGTTGAAAAAAGGCTTTTAGAAATCCCTCTCCAACCCTTTGACAGGCTGGAAATACGTTTTTTTCCTGTTGACTGTCTACGGATGGCTCTGGGGATGTCTTTTCTGAGCTTGTTCCCACACCCATGTAAGATTTGGCAGCTCGTGTCTGGCTCTTGCAGGGCTTTGGTGATGAGAGTGGAATATCCCCCCAGCTCTCTGCTCCGTCCCTTCCTCCTCTCTGTGGTCTCCCTTTATCCATGCTGCTCAGTCCCAACGTTTTGGGCAGGGTCATTCTCAAATATCACTATTTTTCCGCCATTGGATCTTCTTAAATGGACCTCTCTGGAAGTGCCTTGCCCAAGGCTGGACCTGCCTGAGACGGAGGAGGATGCAGAGGTGTGATCTCACCTCCTGCCAGCTCGCTGAGTGCGAGGCTGGGATGCTCCGCAGCTCTTGGCTGAGGGGAGAGGTTGTGTTAGAGGCATTTGGGGGCTGGAAACGGGGCTGGAAATTCGCTTTAATGTGATGGCAAAGCAGGGGAAGGCGGGGAGCTGTTCCCTGGGAGGTGGGATTGCTGCACGCCTGCCCAGAGCAGCCACGGTGTGACTGCTAATGCTAATTAGAGCCTGGCTAGCAAAACTAAATAAAGAGCAGGGCACTCCAGGCCATTTACTAATGGGTGATTATTCCAGGGCTCTTCAGTTGAGCCACAAAGCCTCGTGGCCCAAGGCAAAGTTGCCAGGATCCCTTGGAGTGGGGTGTTTAGGTAGGAAAGGGGAGAGGGGGCAGTGTCAGGATGGGGGATCCCTGCAGCCAGCACGGGGAAAAGCAATGCTGTCCCTTTTCTTTGGTGATTTGGGGGGGATGGGGTCTCCCCTGCCTCTGCTCGAGGTGTCAGCAACCCCGTTGTGCTTGTCTGGGTGCTGCAATGCCCCCACAAAGGGGTGCTGGTTTTGGTTGGGTGTTTTTGGGAGTACAAAGTCCTGAGCAGCCTGCGGAGGTGGGGGAGTGCAGGCGCTGAGCTTCACAGTGAGAGTGCCAAAATCAACTCCCGTGAGTTTTGTGGGGCTGGATGCACATCCCTACTGTGTCCCCATAAATACCCAGGACTGGAGGGTCCTTTTCTCTCCTTTAAGCCTCTCCCAGCTCCTGCAGCCTGCCATCATTTCAAGGCCGGGTTGGAGTGGGCTCTGAGCAACCTGGTCTAGGTGAAGATACGGCAGCGGAATTGGACTAGATGATCTTTGAAGGTCCCTTCCAGCCCAATCCATTCTGTGATTCCATGATTTGGTTGCTGAATCCCCCTTTAATTCAAGATGCAACAACATTCTGCTGTATCAGTAGCTCTGATTCACGAGCTGCTCCAGCCCCACAGCGATGCAGTGTGCGGCCACGTCCAGCTTGAAGGGTCAGTGGTGTCTTTGGGCATTTTTGGTGGCTCCAAGAGCTGTGTGAGGAGTTTAGTCTCGGGCCATCTGAGCAGGCCCTGGTGCTGGGCTGAGCTCTGTGCTGGCAGAGCACTTGGGGAATCATAAGAAGCACATTATACACAGCTCCTGATCCCTGTTCTCACATCCCACCCGGCTTGTGAAGACACCATTAATGTGTCTCCCCTCTGCCTGCACAGAAAGATGTCACCACAGATCACTGTGAGGCATCTGCATGCAGGGGAGGAGGGAAAGGGATGGATGCTCCCTAAACAGCCCTGGCTAATCAGCCCTGGCGTTTCACCCCGAGGGTAGCTGGAGGCTGGTGGGCCCTGCTGGGTTGTGATGGATGTTGTGGGTTTGGGGACCTTGAGTGGGACCTGCTACACTCATGTTTGTGTGTTTGCTTCAGTTTTGTGTTGTGTTGCGTTTTGCTTGGCAGCTGAGAACTGGGAGGCATTTTAAGGAGTGGGACCAGAGATGCTCTGGGCTGGATTGTCTTAATGCTTGCAGAGAGGTCAGGAAAAGAGATTCCTGGGGTGGAAATGCAAGGTGTGCTGTAGCTGGGCTCTTGGGAAGGGGCTGCAGGGGGAAGGCTGGGTTAGAGCTGCTCTGGCACTGCTCCTTCTGCACCTCCATCACCTGCAAAATCTTGGCTGGGGGGAGATCCAGCCACCAAAGTCTTCATTTCCAGAGGATTATTCGCTTATCCCAGTGAGAGGGAGCTTTACAAGATTGTTTTCGTATTGAATTTAAAGATGCCAAGGCTGGATGTTGGACTTGTTGGTCTTGATAATTAAGCCAGCAGTGCTTGTGAACGTGGGGATGTTTTAGGACAGGGTGCAGCTGATTCCACTTCCAGCTCCACACATCCAAGTCCTCCTGCCACGGCTGCTGTGTGACACCTGCAGTGGCTGCTGTGTGACACCTGCAGTGGCTGCTGCAGCCCAGGGACTGGAGGAGGGTGGGGGAGTGGTGGCAGTGGCTTAAATCTGGAGGCCGAATTTATAGCCCCATGTGAGATTTGCTGGCTCCTCACTTCTCTTCCAGCCCTCTGGTTCCTCAGTGGGTAAATCTCAGTGCTGACCCTGCGGATTCCACCTCTGGGTCGGTGTTGGGAATGTGTCCTGGTGGTTGTGAGGATGATGAGGATGAGGATCTCTGTCAGTGCTGGGGAAGGCACACCCAGGTGAGGTTGTTGGGAAGGAGTGGGAGGAGATGGCAGAGAGGAAACACTTGCCCTGGTTTGGGTGAGAGCTGCCTTGCTGCGAGGTGGTGCAGAGCCTCTGCAGGGCTTTGTTGCCACAAGAAGTGCCACCAGGGCTGTCCTGGCCTGTGCCACAACTGCCACCATCTGCAGAGATGGGAATCAGGCAGAGCTGCTGTGGTGCCCTCCTCCAGAGATGCCATCCTGGAGCTGCTCCACCTGCATCCCTGGGTGAACAGTTCCAGCGCAGGGATTGTCTCTCTGCTGCTGCAGAGGGGCTTGGCTCAGCAGGACTTCTCCATTGCAAGTGGGGAGAACATCCTCCTTCTAATCCAGCAGGTAATGAAACTGTTCCTGGAAAAAACTTGCATTCCTGCATGGTTATAAACACACTTCTGAGTCACAGCTACTCAGTCCCAATTTGAAATTTGGCCAGAGCACCACCATAAATGATTCTCATTTGATCATTTTTTCATTTATTTATTTTTTTCCTCTCAGCATAACCATATTTTAAAAATAAATCAGGATGCCAAAAGCCACTTTCTAAGATGAGTGCAGTCCATCACAGCTCCTGGGAGCATCAGTCATGGAAAGGAAGCCTGGCCTCCCTCTCCAGACCCTGGCTGGGCTGCATTAGTCACGGAATGGTTTGGATTTGAAGGTACCTTAAAAATCATCTGCTCCTACCCCTCTGCCATGGGCAGGGACACCTCCCACTATCCCAGGGTGCTCCAAGCCCCATCCAGCCTGGCCTGGGGCTCTTCCAGGGATGGGGCAGCCACAGCTTCACTGGGCACCTGTGCCAGGGCCTCCCCACCCTCCTAGCAGGGAATTTCTTCCTAATATCCCATCCAACCCCACCCTCTCTCAGCGTGAAACCACTTCCCCTTGTCGTATCACTGCAGCCCCTTGTCCAAAGTCCCTCTCCAGCTCTCTTGGAGCTCCTTTAGGCTCTGCAAGGAGCTCTAAACTCTCCCTGGAGCCTTTTCGTCTCCAGGCTGAACACCCCAGCTCTCAGCCTCTCCTCAGGGGCTTGTTCCCTGCCTGCTGCTCCCTCCAAGCTGCGGAGCAGCCTCTGGCTTTCTGAGCAACCCGCGGCTTGGCAGAGGATGCTTTTAACACCATTTCCCGTTTTGGTTTTATTTTTTTTTGGTGCCTGTAGGCAGCAGTGCGCAGACAGGAGATCCCGGGGAGCCCGGGCTGAGCCGGGGCTGCGGGAGATGCGCGGGGGTTCGCATCCGATCGAGCATCCCGCGGGAAGGGTCAGCGGGGGAGCCCAGCCCGGGCTCTGGGGAGGCTGGGGGCGCAGGGAGGGGACAGCTGCCACTAGATGGCAATGCCGGAGCGGCGGCGGCGTTGGTGTGACACAGGGGGATGTCACAGAGGGGCTCGGCATCCCCCGGCAAGGGACAGCCCTGTGTCTCTGGAGATGTCCTGCCCTGCAGGGGAGGTGGCGTGGCTCGGAGAGGTGCGGGGAGAGCAAGGAGCGGGGCTTGGATGGCAATATTGGTGTGGGAATCGTGGAATTGTGGAATTGTTTCTGTTGGGAAAGGCCTCTGAGCTCACTGAGTCCAACTGTGAACACAGCACTGCTAAGGCCACCACTCAAACGTGTCCCCAGGTGCCACATCTGCACATCTTTCAAATCCCTCCAGGAATGCTGACTCCACCGCTTCCCTGGGCTGCCTGTGCCAGGCCTTGACAGCCCTTCTGGAAAAGTTTTTCCTAAAATCCAATCTGAACCTCCCCCGGTGCAACTTGAAGCCGTTTCCTCTTGACCTGTCACTTGTTGCCTGAGAAAGGACACCAACCCTCCCCTTGCTACAGCCTCCTCTCCAGTGGTTGTAGAGAGCACGGAGGTCTCCCCTGAGCCTCCTTTTCTCCAGGCTCAGCCCCCCCCGCTCCCTCAGCTGCTCCTCCTCGGAGCTGTGCTCCAGACCGGAGGAGTGTTATCCTGTCTCGGTAAAACCAAGCGCATCCCGAGCGCCTTCCTGTCCTGGCACCCGCTGTTCCTTGTCTTCTCGCGTTTCCTCCATTCACAGAAACCCAAACAGCCCCACATGGCTGGCTCTGAATCCTGTGCCGTGTTGAATCATGTGGGCATCAGCCACACTTCTCCCTGACTCACAGATCCCAGCGTGCTGGGTGAGGGTCAAGATGAGAACAGCAATAAACATCCTGGGAAACAGAGCCTGCATCTCTTGGCATAGCCGGAGACTTTTTTTTTTTCTTTTGGCTCTCAATCTTCTCTTAAGGAGCTGCTTTCTCATAAATATCCCATCCTTTAGCACCGTCTGAGCAGGAGAGAGGCTCCCGGCAGGGTCATCCTGCGCTCTGCTCTGCAGCAGCGAATGTAGAGTAGAGAGCAAACTCCGGGTTCAGGGGACAGCCTGCTGCCCCACAGAAGTGTCCAGGTAAGGGGTGCATCCCTGCTAGGAGGGAAGGGAGGAGGAAGGCTGCCTTCCTCCCCCTCAGCCCTTTGCTCTGAGCCAGGCAGGGGATGCAGGGGCAGACCTGGGTCCAGCCTTCCCCACCCTCCTCAGGCTCTGGGTACCCCCCGAGAGCCTGAACATTTAGGCTGGGTGGGGCCTCGCCGTGCAGGCAAGGATGGGAGAGGGCTGGGGGAGCAGAAGCAGGAGCTCTGCAAGGCTGAGGATCTGCTCCTGGCAATCGGCCCAGCCTCGGGCTTAATTAACAGTGGCTTAAGGGGCTGAAAGGTGGGAACAGTGGCAGTGCTGCTGCTGCTGCTGCTGCGTTGGTGGTGGGGAAGGGGAGGAGGAGGAGGTGGGGTGAGCCACGAATAATAATTGATTCGTTTAGGGCAGTGTCTTGCCCGGACTGAATCGAAGGCACTGTAATTAGTCGGTAGCTGCTGTGGCCACCTCCTCGCCTGTTGTTAGTGGAATGAAAACCCAGGGTCACTCCGGCTGGCTGGTGGCCTGGGAAGTGGTTTGGGAGGGATCTGTGCACCCCTGCTGCACTCTGCGCTGCAGGGTGGCAGTAAGGGAGCTGGGGCCTTGGTGAAAACCCCCAAAACAACCCAGTTTGGTTATAAAGGTAATTGTAAGGACAGAATTGAGAAGGGATGCAGCAGCTGGGTCTCGTGAGGAGCTGGTGGGCTCTCAGTGCCTGGCTGAGCTTGCAGCAATGATCCCACAACACTTTTTGCAAACACTCCTCTCTTATCCTGCTGATGAGAACCTGGTCCTTCCTCTTCCTCACCCAGCCAGCCCAAGGGCTCCTGGCAATGCACCCATGAGGGCCTGGGCCAAAAAACAAAGCTGTGTGGGCCTTTGGTCACAGAAGTGCCTGCACGGTGGGGAAGGCCCTGGTGAGGTGTTGCCAGACTGCACTGAGGAAGAAGCCCCAGCCCAAATGAGTTAATGATTTCTGTAATTAAGAGCTTGATTTTTTTTTTTTTTTTTTTTCATTTAAATGCCTCAAGCATCTCTGCCTGCCCCACAGCAGGTGTGAGGGACAGGGCATCAGCCACTGTGTTTTCAGAGCAGATTGTTGGTGGGATGAACGAGGGAAGAGCATCACAGGGACTCAGGGTGTCTTGTGCTGCTGGCTGGAGCCGTGGGGGCTCTGCTTGAGGAAAAGGCAGGTACTGAGTGTCAGAGGCCCGGGGGAGCTCTTTGGCCTCAGGTTCAGTGGGAGGGGTGGGGGACCCTGCGTGTGAACAGTTCAGAGTGTGTGCTGTGTGCTGTGTCCTGCCCTGCCTGGTGGGCAAAGAGGCCTTGGGGACATCCCTGGGGATCTGGGGGTAGCCTGTGTGTGCCAGGAGGGCAGGGTGGGTTCTCTAAAGGTGGGTGGGGAGGCATCCCCCACTCCCCCACCAGGGCACAGCCCAGCCCAGGGGACCCTGTGCATCCCTGGGTGACCTTGGCACACTCATGGCTGTAGCATCAGCAGTGTCCTCAGTCCTCTGCCCTTAGCAGGGTGCCTGGAGGGGGTGGGGGTGGGCAGCAGGGTCAGAGACCCCCCCTTTCCCCATGGAAGCTGCTGCAGGGACACATCCAGCCCGGGTTGTTTACACCTCTCGTATGAGCCTCTGCTTCTTCCAGACAACATCGTGTGTCAAAAGGAAAATACCGAGGTGTGGAGGCTCATCTGTATGCGAGTGAGCAGGAGGGCTCTCCCCGGGCACCCGCTGGCATCGGGCGGCTCCGGCGGGGAGCCGGGAGCCTCGAAGTGTCCTAGGGATGGGGGGAGGATGATGCATGTGGCCGGAGAGAGATGCTCGGTGCGGGCTGAGGTGGGGTAGGGGAGATGCCGGGAGGGGAGCCCCCCCTTGCTCCCCAGTTTAGCCACTCACCTAAGAGCACCCGCGTGCTGGAAAGCCCTCTGCAGCCAGGGCGGGGGGGTGTGTGTGCTCCTGGCAGGGTGGGGGCTCCCCCATTGCCTTTGTTCCCTTCAGACCCACCCCTCGCCTCTGATTTTCCTTTGCGGCAGCTCCCGTGCTTGCCAAAAGAACGCGCTGGATGGAGCGAGGGAGCGAGCCGGGCGTGTTGCGCGTGTGTGCGCGCTTGTGTGCGCCTGTGTTGCTACTGACTTCATTAAAGCGAGCTGTCCCCGAGCTGCAGAGGCGCGGCAGCCTTTAATTTTGTGGCCCGGCTCCTGCGGGAAGCCGACGTCGCCTTGCGCGCTCCTGCCCTGGCAGCGAAGGGCTGGGCATCCCTGCCACCGCAGGTGCCCGCCCGGGGGCTCAGCCCTTTCCGCCGCTGCCCACTGCCCCAGCCAGCCGGCGGATGGGTGGCCAGGCTCCCGCAGGATGCTGAAGATGGAGTCGGGAGGAAGGAGTTGGATACTTGGCTCCAACTAGGCTGGACCACGCTGCAACCTGTTCCCCCGGCCGCGGCTGCTGCGCTGGGTGCTGTTCCGAATTGTGTCTTCCTTCCTTCGCGAGGGGGTAGCTGCAAGGACTCGGATCGCAGCCCTTTCCACGGCTGCTCGCCGCTCGCCTTGCCGCGGGGGGGGGGGTAAAAGGGGCCGCTTGGG
>VZRL01005853.1:672186-683775 GCA_013397895.1 Origma solitaria | reverse complement strand
GGGTCAGGGTGGGGTAGGGGCAGCCAAGAGGAGCCACAACTCCACGGATAGTCTTGTCAGTGGGGCAAAATCCCTAGTGTCCTCAGGGACAAGCCAGGGAGGTGCTATGGGGATGGGGAATCCCAGAGTTGAATTAGGGCCACTCGCAGGCTTTGCTCTACTTGGCACTTTCGTTTTTTTTCTTGGAAACCAAAAACCTCACTTGCCCAGAGAGGTTGTGGCTGCCCCATCCCTGGAAGTGTCCCAGGCCAGGTTGGACAGGGCTTGGAGCAGCCTGGGGTAGTGGAAGGTGTCCCTGCCCATGGCAGGGGGTTGGAATGAAATGACCTTTAATGTCCCTTCCAACGCAAACTGTTCCATGACTCTATGAAAACAGCCTTGGAGGGGAGGTGCTCTCTTTCCTGCTGGGGTGTGGAGCTCAGAGGAGGAGGATTGAGGCATCCTAGGGGTGGATGTTGAAGAGGTGGGCTTTTCTTCCTGTCATGCCGTGTCTGTGTGGGAAGGGCAGCAGTGCTGGGATTGGGACTGGCAAGATGAAGTCCACAGGTGTAGGAGCTGAGGCTTTTTCTCACTGACACCTGGGGAGAAGGGAAAGCCCCTCAGAGCTGCAGGTCCCCAGGGAGGCAAGGGGAGAGGTGGGAAATGGAGACATGAGTTTCTAGGTGATGTTGGAGCTGGGCTGGATGATGCAGGCAGGGAGACGGGTTAAATTGCTCCTGCTTTTTTGGTGGTCTCTCCCAATCCCACTGGAAGGTAGGATTCCCCAAGGCCCATGTGGCCTCACTCCTCTGGCTCCTCTGCTCCTTTCCCACCTGCCTGCCCAGGAGTGGGGAAAAGGCACTGGGAAGCAGCAGGATGGAGGGGAGCTCTCCATAGCTCCCATCCTTGCCTGCATCCGGGGAGGGATTTATCTCATATCCCACCTCCTGCGGAGATTGCGTCAATGTCCCATCAGCACCATAAATCCATCTCCAAGGATTGGAGCTGGGTACGCTCCCTACCTTAGCAAGATGGGCGTTCTGGGTGGGCTAGTTAGGGCTCCTGGCTGGGGAGGAAGGTGAAGAGGAAGGTCACAGCTGGAAGCAGGAATCCGCCAGTGGTTGAACATCTCCCTGACAGACCCACCAAGGAGCTCCAGCTCCAGGCGTGGGGTTAGCCCACAGTGGTCTGGGGATGCCCCCAGGGCCTGGGGTCGCTGTCCCCACCTCAAAGACACTGAGAGGGAAGCGTGGAGCTGCAGGTGTGGCATGCACAGGGATCGGCCGAGTTGCTAAGGAAACAAGTCAACGGTGCAGGGGAGAGAGCATTGGGTAAAGGAGATAAATCAATAAGAAAACCTATTTTTATCGGCTCCCTAATGATCCTCCAGGAGAAGCCAGACGGAGGAGGAGGAGGAGGAGAGGCTGGAGGGAGATGGGCTCTCATTGCTGGACTTGGAGGGACCGAGGGCTACTCTGCGTTTTGGGTGGCTGGAAGGTTGTGTAATTATTCATCTGACGTAGGAGAAAACAAAGCACTGATAGAGGATTGTCCAGTGGGCTCCAGCCCCGACTAGAGGATGCTTGCTTGACAGAAGTACAGAGTGGGGAGAAAACATCCCTCGGTTTGGCCAGATGTTCCCACTGTCCCTTGGGAGGTTTTTTCCCTCTTGGTCCCTCAAAACCTGGCACAGCTGGAGCTATGGGGGCTGGTTTCCATGGGACTGATGTCTCACGCAGCGCTGGATGTGATAACCCAGGCTCAACTCCTTGGCAAACTGGGCCAGTGGGGTTTGGAGAGTCACTTTTGGCAGTGACCTCGTGCTTAGGTCAGTGCTTCGGGGAGCGATTGCCCTTTTGGACTCGGCCGCGTTGGGTGGGGCTCTGAGTGCCCTGGTGTAGCGGAAGGTGTCCCTGTCCATAGCAGGGGGGTTGGAATAGAGATAGTCTTCAGGTCCCTTCCAACCCAAACCATTCCTTGTTTCTGTGATATCTGCTCACCCACATGCCATGCATTTGCTGGAGGTGGAGCAGGAACGTGGTCCTGTGCTGGGATGTGCACTGTCCTTGAGCTTTGAACCAGATCTTGGAGGCAGCAAGGAAAGATAGGGGCGAACTGAACCATTGTAGGTGGTTCTGAGCCCCCCAGGCCCTTCTGAGCAGGGCCTTCTCTTTGGAGAAGTTGGGTTTTTCCCACCTGGATGTCTCTCCCACGGGAGCTGTGGCAGGGAGCGGTGCGGGAAGCTGAGCCGCGCCGGGGCGGACAGACGGACTCTCCGCGCCGTTCCCACACTTCTCATCTAGGCAAATATGCCTGGTGCCTGGGGAGCTGCTGCCTCGCCCCACTAACACGCTGTTTGTCTCTTAAGCCGGCGCTAATTGCTCGCAGACTTTCAGGAAAATGATACCAAAAGATCCCAAATAGGCTGGTGGCGCGGGGCCAAGCGCCGCGGGCGGCTGCAGCGTGCGGCCAGAGGTGGGAAGCAGGGAGGGGACGTGGCCTTTGCCGGAGCCATGCAGTGAAATACTCACTTGTGTTAAGCCTCAGAGGAAAACTTTTGGAGCCTGGCCCCCTCTCCTGAAGCACAGGGAGTGGCTCCTGCTCCGTGCCTGGCTGGCAGCGAGGTCCGAGCCGGCAGCAGGGAGCTCTGCAGCCTCTCTCTTTGGGTTTGCCTCTAACTTAGCGACCATTAATTTCACTGAGTGGCCTTTTAAATGCCTTGGCGGAATCTTTCCTGGCTCTTCTTCCTACCAGGCTAAATACATCCCAGCTCCTGCAGGTTCTCCTTGGCTGCCTCTCCTGGCCAGCTCTCTGGGGACCTGCTCCAATGCCTGTCCCTGCTCCCAAATTGCCAGCGTGCCACAGCGTCACTGCTGCTGGGGTCGCTTCATGCTTTCCCATTCTCATAGCTGGCACTGGGCTGTCTTCTCTTGCCCATGAGCTCAGCGCCACAGGTTGAAAGCATTTCACTGCAGTTAGTGGCCAAAAGGCGAAGTTGGAAAAGACAAAGTCATCCCTTTTCCCAGGGGTGATGGGATGGGCATTGGACACCTCCTTGCCTGAGATATGACCCAGAGAGTGCTTCTGGAGAAGCCTGGTGTAGTGGGGAAGGGCATAGCTGGTTTGGGATGGTGGGAGCGTGGATGATTCCTTTATGGGCAAATCCATCCCAGGTGGGATCGCATCTCCTTTTGACAGACATGAGCTTTGGGAAGGTGGCAGTCCTCTCCCAGGGTGGCTGCTGGTGCCAGTGGTGACAGTAATAGAGCTGTTTTGGCACAGAGGGAGCAGAAGCAGGGGTGTGCTGCCTGCTGCTGTATCGCTCCACATTTTGTTATTGAGGACAACGGGGCTTTTATTGTGAAGAATTGGGAAGGATGGATGGGAAGTTGGAAAGATATAGCCATCCTGTCATTTGGAAGTGCTTTGTTTTCAGAGCTCAGGCAGTGGGCCAGGCAGGAGGAGAGAGCTCCATGTCCCTGCCTTGATCCCGTGAATCAAAAGGCAGGAGGGAGCTGAGTTTGGGGTGCTTTCCTGGGCGTCAACCTGCCCTTTCCTTCCTCAGGTCCTCAGACACCACCATCTGCTGCCACTTGTCCTGGCTCAGGGTCGCTCCTGGGGAAGGGTGTGTAAGACCTAGACGTGGATGTAGGATTTAGGATGCGCACAAGGGTCCAGCCAGATCCTGTTGACAAGGTACTGCTGCCCCTTGGGGTCTTCCCGAGGTGTGGCTCAGCAGGGGTATATCCCTAGGGAGTTTCCGCCCTGCCTGAACTGAAGCTCAGCCCCAGGTGCCATCAGTGTCTTGAGCTGTGAATGCTCAGCCAGGTGTTCTGTGGCTCCCGGTGCCACCTGGGCTCATCCTGCTGCCCACAGGGTGGGCTGATCCAGGTCACATCCCCAGGACCCGCAAGGGATGCCCCATCCTCCTCGGGCTGCGCAGACTGTCCCTCCCGTGGGGATGTTTTAGGACCGAGGCTGTTGATACCCTGTGACACCTCCCCTTTCTGGGCCCCATCTCCTGCCGATTTGTGATGGAGAAGAGAAGGAAAGCAGGGACTTTTCAGCACATGCCACACCAGAGACACTCTCCCTGATACTGCTGAGGACCATGCCAAACCTTCTTCCAGGCTGAGCCCAGCCTGGCTGTCCCACCTCAAATCTCGTGCCCTTCTCTGGGCTCCCTGCACGACAACCATCTCTCTCCCAGGGGAGTTCTCACCCCAGCAAAGCTTCCTGGCTGATGTCCCATGAACTCGGGCAGGAGGTGATGAGGCTCCGTAGGTCTCGGGGGCTCTCAGTTCTCTGTCCTTTCCAAACAGCTCCAGGGTGGGCTTCACCCTCCAGCCTGGGAGCAGCGGGAGGTGGAGGCTGGGCTGTATGTGGATGTTCCCATGGGGAAAGTGCAGCAGTGGCCGAGCAGGGGAAACAAAGGGTGGGCTGGAGGGTTAGGGGTGTCACCCACCTCTTGTCTGCTCCTTAACTCCCGCCACTCCCTTCGAGTACATGATCCTGGCGACCATCATTGCCAACTGCATCGTGCTGGCCCTGGAGCAGCACCTCCCCGAGGATGACAAGACGCCCATGTCACGGAGATTAGTGAGTACCAGTCCTGCCAGGCAATTTCTTCTGGTTTCGGGGTGGCAGCGTGGGAGGTTTCCTCTGGGACCAGCTCCTCCAGCCTTCCTGAGGCTGCTGTAACACATTCTTCCTCTATGCAAAGAGTTCAGGAAGGTCTAAGCCCCTTAAAAAGTGGGGTAGGGAAGGACTGGGCTACCTGAGTGTGTCATAGCCACCCTCTTTTAATTTCTGAGGTTGCTTCTGGCTGAGAAAGGGCTGGGAAAGCTCCCAAAGGAGATGATGGATCCGGGGAAGGTGGGATGGGACATGAGTTGGGTCAATGTGAAGCGCCTGGCGCTGTGTTTGCTGTCTCCCCCTCTCACTGGGTCACTGATTTCGCTCCACAGGAAAAGACAGAGCCCTACTTCATTGGGATTTTCTGCTTCGAGGCTGGGATTAAGATCGTGGCCCTGGGGTTCGTTTTCCACAAGGGCTCGTACCTGCGCAACGGCTGGAACGTCATGGACTTCATCGTGGTCCTCAGTGGGTGAGTTGGGTGCTGTGGGGCCGGTGCTGGGGTTGGTTGGGTGTGGGGGCTTGTCCTGGTGGGGACACGAGCTCCAGGACATGGGGAGAGACCCTGGTCTGCTGTTAGTGGTGGTGTTTCTTTGTCCCACTCAGGGAGGGGAGGATGGTTCTCCGTGCTGGAGTCGCTGTGTTGGCTTTGCTCTCATCTCTGATGGTGGGATGAGGTTCCCTATGGGGTGAGGAGAGCTGGCTCTGAGGCCACCATGTCTAGCTTTCCTCACTTAGTGGCCTGTCACCCACCTGAATACAAGGCAAGGTGAGGACAAGGTGGTGGCATGATCTGATAAGAAACTGAATGTGATGTGGGAGAGATTTTGGTCAAGCCCTTCACGGGGAGGGGGAAAATCTCTTCTCCTCTTGCCCTCCCAAGCACTTTCCAGGCATGCCCTGGGGGTTTTGGAATGAGGTCTGGGTAGGGTCACATTTCAGCACGCAGCAGTGATGCTGGGGTGGCAGCACACAGAGCTTCACGAGTGCTGCTTGTGTCACTGGTGGTGTCACTTGCCAGGGACGTGGCCCAGATTTGAGTCCTGCTTAGGGTGTGCTGGGCTGTCCTGGTGACACAGAAACGAGCAGGGGCATTTGGGCTTGTGTTAGCCAACAGTGGCAGCCAGCTTGAGCAGAAGCCCCCCAGGCTGACCCCCTGGGCCCCTCTCTGTGTGGAGGGCAGGTGGATGCCTGCATTGTGGCTGGCTATTTATTTTTGCCTGCTGATGGAAACATCACATTCAGAGGAGCTGGTTTGATGCGTACAGAGAGATGGTGCCTGTGGGTCTCTGAGTGCTCTGTGAGCTTTGCTGGGTGCAGGGCTGGCTGGGAAACTGAGGCACGGCAACCAGGTGGGATGCCTGGGGTCTCTGCAGAGTTTCCTGCTGCACAGTCCTGTCTCTTGGCCTGCAGGGCAGTGGCACCGTGTGGGATGTGACCCCCGTTTGGGTGTTTGGAGGAGGAAGGGGAATGCTGAGGTTCTGCTGGGGTGTGGTGATGGGCGCTGCTTGTCCCTGGTGGAGAGGTGCAGGTTGGGACTGTGGCTGCGGGGAGGCTCAGGGAAAGCATGGTTGGGTACATTTTGACCCCTGTGGTCCAATGGGGACCTGGATGGCCTTGCTGGGGAGTGGGGCTGTGTCAGCTGGGAATGGAGGGTGTGCTGGTGGTGGGCTGACGCTCCTGGTGGGCAGCAAACAGGCAGCCTGTGGGAGGTGCAGCCTTCGCACGGGATGCTGCTGCTCCTCTCCCGCATCCAAAGCCACTCACGGGAAGGGTTCTGTGGCTCCTGGGCTGGGCAGAGGTGCCCACATCTCTGGGGACAGCATGGGACACATGTCAGTGGCAACAAGAGGGGCTGCCGGCTGCAGCGCTGAGTGTGCAGGAGGCAGCCGGGGGCTGGGCAATGCCCGTCACCTGTGTCCCACCTGGCCACCCTTTGGGGTGTGGGCCAAGGGAAGCGCTGGGCTGGCAGGAGGGGTTCAGCAGGGTCCCCTCCCTCGGCTGTGCTGTCACCGAGCCGGTGCTGAGTCAGCACCCGGCAATTACTCACTCGCACAAGCCTCGCCAGCTCCTCTCGGTGCCGCGCTGAGCCGGGCCCCGTGCCAGGGAATCAATTGGCTGTGAAGGGCTGTGAGCACCGCGCCGGCCGCCCTGACAGGAGCTACCCATGTCCCCCCGGCACTGCCAGCCATGGGGAACAGCCCTCTGGTGTCTGCTTCCCCACCCTTGCCCCCCTGGCACCCTGATGTTAGCTCCAGCGAAATGGAGCCCTCCCCAAGGAATGCCCCTTCACCTGCTGGCTTTGCCCCAGCAGTGCCTGCTGGCGTGGCCTCGCCGACCTTTTGGGGCAAATTCTATTGTGTCACGGGTGGAGGAGGCAACCCACGGGTTTTCATCCCGGACTGGTTTTGGGGTCACTGGGATGAGCTGCACCAGGTCACGGGCTCCTCTGGAGCCCTTGCATTTGCCCCACGGTGCTGCCAAAGCTGCTGCTCCCCGGTGCCGTGGCTGTGCTTCCCTTGCAAGAAACTCTTGCCTGTTTAATCTGCTGAATTATTGGCAAATTCCCGCAGCAAATAATCCTTGGCTGGCAAATGACTTGCAAACAGCTTGTGGGAGAAGGTTTGCACTTGGCGGCTCGTTCTGTGTCGGTTGCGTAAGGCGGGCGCTGGAGCCGGCACGGGGGGATGTGCGCGGGCCACCGGCGGCTTCGGGATCGCCTTTGCGGACTCAAACTTTCTGCCTGGACGGAGATCTGGGAGATTCGGTGGTCGTGGGGATCTTGTTGTGGCTCATCGAGAGGCTGTGGCTGTACTGGAGGGAATGTTGTGAGCAGCAGAAGGGGCAGCGCAGCGCTCGCCTCGGGATGGGCTCAGTGGGTTTGGGATGCTGGTGCATCCCATGATGGGCCAGGGAAAATATCCGTGTGAGCAGGACCCACCCCAGGATCCATTCCTGAAGGACCCAGAGCGACCCAGCATGACACTCGCTGGCTTTTGTCCCTCCACTTGTGACAAAGGGTATTACTCCTCATTTCTGGACTTATTTTTTGCCATGTATCTGATGGAAGAGGTCCTCAGTGCAGGTGGCACCAGAGTCGCAGACACCACGTTGGGATTTCCATGAGCAGTGGGATTTTCTGCACCCTCTCCCTGGTGTAAATAAGCCTAATGAGGGGCTTCTCCCATGGGCAGCCTCCTGGGACCCTGTGCAAGAATGGATGGCACTGACTAGGGTTCAACTGGTGCTTGCTTCTTGTGTCAATACATCCATTTTTTTTCATCTCAGTGGAAATCAACGCCCACCTAAAACTCCCTAATGCTAAAGCTTCCACTGGGGAACTAATAGTCACATTTGTAAACCTGCTCTGTTTGTAATCTGTGGTTTCCAAATCATCACTGCTGCCTGAAAAAACAGCCTGTTCTCCCCCTGCTAAAAATAATTTTATCTGAAAGTGTGCATAAAATACCTTTATTCATTCTGAGGCAGAACCAGGGAGGGGAACATCTGTGATTCCCCCAGGGTTTGGGGATGAATGATCACCTTGTCTCTGCATGAACCAGAGCCAGCTGGGTGCTGAAGCTGGACTTGTGACCTGCTTGATGTAGTGTGACCCGGACCAAAAAAGGGGAAAATGGCTCAGAAATGGTCAGAAAGGGCAGAGGGAGGTTGACAACCTCCTAATTGGTGGTCCTGAGAAGGTGAGGCTGAAAGAGCTTCAGCCACCAGCAACTGGAGCATGAGCTCCCTGGGTGCCATTAGGATCGGGAACAAGGACCCTACAGCTGCCTGCTTTGTCCTACACCATATTTGGTGGAATAAGAAGGGTTAAACTCCCTCTGCAAATATCCAGGTGGGTGTGTGCTTCACACACTCCGGTGCCTGAGCATCATCAAAGCACCATTGGCTTTTTTTTATAGCAGTAATACAATAACACGTGAGAGGTGAAGGGGTGGGGGAACGCTGCTAACAATGGGGAAAAAATCCAAACGGGAATCAAAAGGGCCCTGTGAAGTTGTGCTGCTCAGGAGCTGGGGAAGCAGCCGCTGTAAAAGCTGGATAAATACGCTAGGGTCACTGAAAGGAAGCGCTGCCGTCAGGGTTTTTGGGAGAGTTTAATAACAGCTGCTACACCTGGGTGCCTTTTGTGAAGCCCTTGGGCATGGTGGTTTTCATTAAAGGGTTTTGTGGGGTGGAGTGCGGCCAAGGGAAGCAGGAAGGAAGGATGGCTGGCACTGCCTGCCATGCCCTCAGCAAACCCAGAGCCAACCGGAGGGGCACCAGCTTGTGCTGGAGGAGGAGAGCCGGGCTCTGAGACCTGTCCCAAAATCCAGTGTCCTCTCCCCGCAAAGCCAAGCAGCAGCTGTGAGCCTGGCCTCTCTGTCTGACCTCCTGGGGAAATCCCGTGCACACTTGTGCCCTGATTTCCTGCTCTGGCTGGTGGGAAGCAGAAGAAAATAGTTCCAAGGAAGGTGTTTCCTGCTGTGCTGCAGGCTTGCAAGGTGAGCCCAGGGATGAGGAGGGCAGGTTGGCTTTTTTCCTCTTTTTGGTGCTGCCTGGATTTTGGGATGACAGTCCTGGAAAGTTTTTCCTTTCGCAGTTGCCCCTGGGCTCCCCCACGGCAGAGACAGGGATGCTTTGCCCTCTGGTACTCAGTGCACCTCACACAACCCCAGTTCTATGTGTTTGGGTGGTATTTCTGATCTTGGAGTTCCAGAGATGGAGGGGAGATCCTTGCACAGGCGCTGGCAGCAGCTCATCTGGGAATATTGATATGTCCCATGCCCTGGTGGTTTGGGGTGCTGGCCCCACAGGTGCTGGGCACACCATGCATGTGTGAGAGCACACCCGGGCTGGGAACAGGCTCTGCCCACACTCGCCTTTCCCTAGCCCAGGGAGTGCAGTGCACCTCCAGGCGAGGAGGCTTGGGGGAGTGGATATGAGGCTTGGAGATGAACAAGTGCTAAATCCAAGCACAAGTGCGGCGCCCTGACATGGTTATCCTGCTGGAGCCTGAGATATTCCAGGGAATGTTGTCCTATAGGGATAAACCAGCCAAGAGACAACCCCAGGTCCAAAAGCCCAGCAATACTTTGATCACACCAGACAAGGCTTTTCCCCCTCTCTTTCCTCCTTTTCCTTTCATGAATGTTGCAGTCTCCAACCTGATGCCTGTCCCCTCTCCCACCCCTTTCCCAGCTCTTTCCTTTCAGGACAATTAGTAAAGTGTTTGGTCTTTCGTTTGGATGAATAATTAATTTCCCAGCTTGGTGAATGATTCATGTGCCATATGCCACAGCCCTGGGACGTGCCCGACACCGGCACCTCGTACAAAGGGCAGCACCGCTTCCCTGGCTTGGCGAGGGGACAGGGTGGGCATGAGGGCTGCTGGAATGGGGGTGGGGATCCCTGGGCAGGCAGAACTCCGGCTTTGGCTTTGGGGGGACAGGCATGCCGCCTTCTCCCAGCGCGGGATGCGGCCCGCGTGCCACTCACGCGATTCCTGGCTCCATCCTTCCCCGCTCCTCTTCCCGCCGGTTGGCTTCCTCAAGCCGCAGAGTGAGTCAGTCCCTCCCACGTGGCTGCTGGTCCCCAGGGGCACTGCCTCCCCTGCCAGGCACCCCTCCGTGCCCTGCGGTGCCCAGGGGCTCCCGCTGCACCCCGACACTTAGCAGAGCTCCTGGTCCTGTGGGGTAAAGCCTTGGGCTTCTTGGCACTGTCACGTACCTCGCGCTGGGACAAGAGTTGGGGGTCTAAGGCTGGCCTGAGGGAAGGGACCATGGGTTATTCCTGCCTCATCCTCCCATGGGAAGGTGAGGTCGCACAAGGGGATGCCCTGGGGTCTCATGCCTACCCTTTGGTGTGAGCTCAGACAGGTCCTGCTGTGGCACACACTCTCCTGTGCTCTGTTCCTCTTGTGGGGCCAGCTCTCTAAAGTCTCTAAAGTCACCCATCAGTGACCTTAGGTTTCCGCGAGGTCCTGTTTGTGCAAAAGAGCTTTTACCAGCACCACCTCCCCCTGCCAAATCCTGTATCTGCTGAGAGGCAGTGCGGGGAGAGAGGGCAGAAGGGAGATGTGGGGTTTGGCCAACCTGCAGGGTCCAGAACAGGGGATACTCCCTCATGCACCAAATCCTGGAGGCTTCTCCAGGATGAGGTGGCCTTGGGGGATCATTTTCCCCCCAGGTCAAGGGCTGGTAAAGGCAGATTTTGTCCTTCAGTCTCATCACACCACGCAGGGAATCACTTGTGCCCACCCAGAGCTCTCCAAGCTACTGGGAAGGGCAGGAGCAGGAGCTTTGCAGCAGCTCAATCCACCTGGGTCACAGCCCCAAAACCTAGAAAGAGCAAGCCGAGGTGATGGAGGCTTTGACGTTGCTCTGAACTGTGCCAAGGGCAGGACTTGGCCCTGGTGTCCCTGTCCCCTGGTGTCCCCAAGGCTGTGCTCTGCTGTGGCATCCTCCGAGTGGGTGACCTGATCCTGCTGGCCCTGCCTCGAGCCAGGTTTGGACCCAAGAGCCCTGAGTCCATCCTGCTACCCATGATGCTGTCTGCAGAGGCGGGAGGGCTGGATTCACCCCATTGATTCAGCCCCAGAACGGGGCAGGAATGGGGTGAATTCATCAGGTAACTCACGTTGTGTGAGCCGTTTGACCAGTGTATTAATTATGAAGTAGTCTCCCTCATAGAGTCAGGTGGCAGTGCAAGCCTTCAGGGGCCTTTCCACTTAATTATAAATATTAATTTGCGTGCCAGCCAGCACCCTGCCTGCCCCAGATTTTGGGCTGAGATTAGTCTGTCTGAGCCAATGCCTCTCTCCACCCTTTGCTGGGACAGTTTGTCTGTGTGAGCTTCAGCAGTGCTCCCTGAGGGGAATGCTTGATGGGGGCTCAGTTTGGGGTGGGGGGATCAATCGAGGGTCCATCTGATCATTTGGGGGGGGGTCAGCCTTTGCTTGGGGTCTCTGGTGTGAAA
>VZRL01005853.1:608971-671184 GCA_013397895.1 Origma solitaria | reverse complement strand
AAAAAAAAAAAAAAAGGCATGATTGGATGGTTAATAAGCAATTGGCAGGTGAGATGCTGAAGTCCGAAGCAGCAAGGTGTGTTTTGAGCATTGGATTTATAATTAGCGCTAATATGACAGTGATGTCTGTGCCTACTGGCAAGGTCTGGTTATCCCGGAGAGGGGATGGCTCTAACTTCCAGCCACAGGAGGGCTTGGGAAAAGCAGCCAGCAGCCAGGCTAGCGTGCCTGGAAGCTTGGTTAGCTTTTCCCAGCCACTTTATTAGGCCTAAGGGTGGTCCGGGGCTGCTCAGAGGCTCTGGGCTGGATGGGTTTGCTGGGAGCAGCTCCAGCAGTGCGCGGTCAGCTTTTTGTCACCGGGCGGGTGACAGGTCTGAGTGCAAGCGCCTCGGTCTGGTGATCTGTCCAGACCTCCTCCCCAAGGAGCTCGTGATGTCCCCTGTCTCCCAGCGAGGACAAGGAGCATGTCACCTTGCCATAGAGGAGTCCCATTCTTAGCACCTAATTTGGAGCGCAGGGAAGGAGTGCCCTGAAATCGCCCGAGCCTTGCCTGGAGGCTCAGCGCGGCGGCTCCGGAGCCCTTCAAACAAATCTGGGTTAGCCGAGGACTTTGCAGCCGGGGTGCTCCGGGTGCTGCTCCTGCCCCGCGGACGGGAGGGGGGCAGAGGCTGCGGCTCCCCCTCCGTCCTGTCCGTGTAGGGCCACGGTGAGAGGAGAGAGGGGAGAGCTGCCCATCCCAATCCTGCTCTGCTGCCAGGAGCCTTCTGGCTGGCTTGGCACTGGCAAGCCCTCGGGAGAAGGGCTGGAGGCTCAGTCCTGCCTAGGAGCATCCCCAGCCTGCTGGAGATGCTCAGTCCTGGCTGGAGGCTCAGTCCTGCCCAGGAGCATCCCCAGCCTGCTGGAGATGCTCAGTCCTGGCTGGAGGCTCAGTCCTGCCCAGGAGCATCCCCAGCCTGCTGGAGATGCTCAGTCCTGGCTGGAGGCTCAGTCCTGCCCAGGAGCATCCCCAGCCTGCTGGAGGTGCTCAGTCCTGGCTCAGTCCTGCACCTGCCCCTTTGGGAGGACACGCACAGCAAAAGTGAAGGAGGGTCTTTCGGGGTTTCCAGCACGACGTTGGTGCAGCGTGTGCCCTACGCTGGCATTTTGGGTGCCCTGCTCTCGCTGGCAGGGTGTGTGACAGGGCTGGAAGTGGCTCTTCCCCCTCCCTCGTGCTGCCAAGTGGCCGTGCTTTATCATACTTATTGATTTTGATCTTACAACCAATTTACCAGCGCGGCTCTCCCCAGCCTCTGGGTGCTCCTGACTTAATTAAGTCCCTTTTCTGCTCTCCTCTCAGCCCTGTGGGCAGCAGGGGCTGGACACAGGCTGGGGCACGGAGACTGTGTGGAAGGGGCTTGGGGGAAAGGAAAAGTACCAGCAAGGGTTAAATATCCCTGTAAATATCAGGGATACACAGGGAGTGGTGGGCGATGCATCCCAACTGCGGCTGGGGCCAGGCTTTGGCCCCTTGCGCTGGGGCAGGGAGGAAGAGGAGACTGGGAAAAGGAGCTGAACCAACCTGGTTTGCAGATGTGAGAGCGTTTCTGCTGCCAGGGTATCCTAGGAAACCCAGCCGCCTTTCTGGAGGGACAGGTTGGTACCTGCTGTACCTCAGGGAGAGGGTGAGAGAAAGAGTGCTAATTGCTCAGCGCGCCAGAGAGCTGCTCGGGCCTGTAATTAGATGAATTAGTGGAACAATGACCCAATTTCCCTCGGTTTTTGGATTGCTGCAAACAACCCTGAGGTTGCTGCCTCCCTCTGCCCCGTTCTCCTCCCCATCCCCTCCTCTCCCATCCCCTGCTGCTCTCCTGCAGCTTCCCTGCTCCTCTCTCAGCACCTGGGGACCAAGCCTGGGTGGGAGAGGGTTCTGCCAGCATCCCTGAGGCACAGTATCCCTGTCCCCAGAGCAGGTGCAGGGGCCCTGAGTGTCTCCACTGCTGGACTCGGTGAGCACCAGCTCCCTTCTGCCCCAATTTGTTTTCCAGAGACGGGCTTGAAAAAAATCTTTGTGTTTTAAAAGAAAGCCTCTGGAGCCCTTCCCGTGCCTGCCGGTTGCCTTCCAAGGTCATCAAACTTTCATTACTATAGATTTTGGAATGTGAGCGAGGTTCTGGGCTCCTTCTCAGCAATCCCAGAGGTGGGACTCTGAGGAAGCTCCGTGTGTGGAAAAAGCCAGGGCAGCTGATGGCTGCAGGTGCTGCCACAGGAGTGCGGAGGGGAGCGGCTCACATCTCTGGGCCGCTGCTTCTGGTCCCAATGGCACCTTCCTGGAAGGGAGGTTGGTCCTGTGCAGCCGGGGTGAGCACAGTGTCGAGACCCCAGGTGGGATCCATGGGTGGGGTGTGGCTGTCCCCAGCCATGCTGGCATGTGGGGGGCACCGATGTGGGGCTGGGGTCCCCTGAGTGGCTTTGTCTGATCATAGTGGCTCATGAACTTGGGTGCCAGCACCCGCCAGGACTCGCTGGCCTCTGGGAGGTGTTGGCTCTCTGTACCTGCCCAGGGGCACTGTTTTCCTCATGGCTTCCCCCAGCTGGGCACGAGAACACGGCCCTGAGGTGGGCAAGGGCTTTCCCCGGGATAACTCTGCTCTGTCCCTGTGTGCCTGCAGCATCCTCGCCACGGCCGGGACACACTTCAACACCCATGTGGACCTGCGGACGCTGCGGGCCGTGCGCGTGCTCAGGCCTCTGAAGCTCGTCTCAGGCATTCCCAGTAAGTCGGATGCTCCTGGTCTTCCTCCGTGGGTGTCTGCATCCATCCCTGATGTCCTTGGAGTGAGAGGGGTCCTTGTGCCACCTTATCCCGCCTCTCCATGTAGTGGGAACTCAAAAGTGGCAGCTCTTGGTGTCCCCGGGTGGCATTGCCCCCTGCCCGGCCCGCTCTGTGCTTGGCAGAGCCCGCTGGCAGCTCCTCTTCCCTGGCCAGAAGGCGGTGGGTGGATCTTTTCAGGACCGGGGTTTATTCAGGGGAGATTTCTTGGTTTGTTTCTTTTTTTTTTTTCCTTTTTGTTGCAAGATTTCATCTGTTGGCACGGGGATAAATAAAGAAACTAGGCTGCTGCTGGCACCGGTCCCCGTGTCCCTCCTGCCCTGGGCACCGGCAGTGCTGGATCTGTGCCTCGGGGGCAACAAGGGGCACAGAGCTGCACAAACTGTGTGCCACCAAGTCCAGGTGGGGCGAGGACAGGCAGGACAATAGAGAGGGGACCATCTCCAGAAACAATCTCTCCTGGAGCCTTGCTCTGCAGCTTGGCTTTCCCTCCCCTGGCATGGTGCTTTCCTCCAGGATCCTCCTGCCCAAAGGGATCCTCCAGGCTGTGCTGGCCTCCTGCATCTCTCTGACTGTCCAACCTCTCTGTTCCCTGTATTCCTGTTCCCAGAGGTGGGATGGATGTGGGGGGGGTTTGCATCGCTGCTCTGAGATGTGCCCTTTCTTCCCTCTCCCAGGCTTGCAGATCGTCCTGAAATCCATCATGAAGGCCATGGTGCCTCTCCTGCAGATCGGCCTGCTGCTCTTTTTTGCTATCCTCATGTTCGCCATCATCGGCCTGGAGTTCTACAGCGGGAAGCTGCACCGAGCCTGCTACACAAACAATTCAGGTGGGGCAAGGGCTCTGCGCCCTCTTCTCATCCCACCAGTGGAAAAAAGCTGGGATGAGCCGTCTCTCACCTCTGCCTCCTTTGGCTCTCTGCTGTGTGCTCGCAGGTGAACTGGAGGAGCTGGACCCTCCCCATCCATGTGGGGTGCAGGGTTGCCCCCCGGGCTACGAGTGCCGGGAGTGGATCGGTCCCAACGATGGGATCACGCAGTTCGACAACATCCTCTTCGCTGTGCTGACCGTCTTCCAGTGCATCACCATGGAAGGGTGGACCACAGTCCTGTACAATGTGAGTAGTGCTGCCCTGGGGGCTCTCTGAGCAGCTGGGCGTGGGGGTGGGGAGCTGGAGATGGTGTTGGTGCGTTCTGGAAACTTGGAAGGTCCCGGGTTTTGCTCGTGATGGGAATGGGGTTGGTCCTTCCCATTTGGGCAGAAGATGGGGGACGGATGGTGTGTTCCATGACTCCAGACACAGGGAGCTCTGGGGGCTTGGACTCCATCTCTGGGTCACACAGCTTATTGCAGAGAGCAGAACCTCGTGGGCATGTCCTGCAGTGAGGGCTGTCCCTGGGGAGCCATCCTTCCTTCCTTCCCTGCTCCTCCCGTGCTCCCCAGGGCAGCTCTGTGAGAGTGGACATGTTTTCTGTGCATTGCACACTAGGCAGAGGATGTCTGGTGGCCTGGGAAAGCCTTAGAGCTGGGCTCAGATCCCTTCCCTGCGGCAGGGACAGCATTTCAGTGTCTGACAGGGAGCTGGGATCTTTGTGCTGATGGAGAGGGAATGGCTGGGCTGAGTTCCTGTGGTTTGCAGCCCCTGGAAGCTGCTGATGCCCAAGCCCTTGGGGTGCCCAGGGAGCAACATGGGGGCAAAGCTGAAAGCAGGAAAAAAGGTCCAGGCGATCCCAGAGTGCAATATCGCCGTGGGCGACTGGCCATATAAGCGTGTTTGAGTTTGTGGGCTAGAAGCAACCGTGCCTGTTCTGTTCCCAGCCTAATTTCAGCATCAATTTTGGCGTCATTGCACCGGGAATGTTTTTATACCCTGGTTCCCATAACGCCTGGAGATTTGCGGAGTGGCACTGCTCTGCGGGAGGCAAATTGGATGGCATGTGGTGGGGAAACTGCTTCAGGAGGGACTCTGTCATCGGGGAAAGGCTGTTTTTAAACCCCAGGCCGACACCAGGCTGTCAGCATTGGGGCCCCCCTTTCTTGGTCAGTCAAAGGTCCCTCTGGGGGTGCAGGATGGCGTGCGTGGACAGATGGTTTGGGAAACCTAGACGGGAGTAGAAAGGGGAGAGTTCATTGCAAAGGCTTGACCTTTCCATGAGGATTTGGTTCTCCTCTTCCTGAAGGAGACGGCAGTGTCAGGATCTTGCTGCTTCAGTGGGGGAATTGGGCAGGATTGAAGTGGCTGAGTGTTCAGACCAAAAAAAGTCGATTTTTTGTCTGCTTCTGGTGTGTCAGTGGGTTTAGGGACTTAACCACAGCACCTATTGCCCAGGTATAATTGAATATATCAGGGAAAGTGATTTTCCCTGATTTTCCCAGCACCCTGGGCAGCTGCTGCCTGCTCCCACTGCTGTGCATGCCTGTGGATGGTGCCAGCCACCTGCCCTGAGCCCTGCTCTTGTGTTAATGACTGTCTCCCTGCAGAGCCTGTTCCATCAGCGCTCCCCTCCCCAGCCTTTGGCGCCTGCAGCAATTAGCAGCAGCACTCCCCGTGCTGGTGGGGTGTGAGGGACGGGGAACAGACGGGCAATTTATGGTCTGACTGACCTCAGGGGCTTGTTTGAGCCAGTCTGGTGTCCTGCTGCTCGGGGTGTCCTTGCGGGGAAGGCTGGAGCGGATCCCTTCAGTGCCTGATTTGCTGATTCATCACCTGTGTCCTGCTGGATGGGAGCGCTGAAAGCTGTGCCGACCCTACAAGATCCCCTATTTACCACCAGAGCTGTGAAAATGGAATGTCTCTGGGACCCCTGTGGGGCCACAGCCCCGGTATCTAAATTATCCCCCCAGCACCATTAGCAGAGCCGGGCCGACGTGCTTTGTCACCGCTGTCACTGTCATGCTCTGTCACCATGTTCCCAATGGCCAGGACCATAAATAAGGTGCCTCCCTTCCCTGTTCCTCTGCAAAGAGCCAGCTGTTACTGACCAGTAATGGAGAGGAGCAGAGACCTTCCTTGGCTTTTAATTGAATGAGGATTTGGGGCCTTGGTATCATTAAATGCTGCTGATTCACCTCGGGGGGTGGCAAGAGCTGGCGTTCCAAGCACCTCCTGTCCTTCCCAGGGGCACAGGCTGTCTCTCAGGGGCCCTCATGGTGCACAGGTTGTGGGTGCTTGGTCCTGTTGCTACTTGGAGGAAGAAAAATGGGTTGCTGCCATTTTTTTTAAATAAAAAAGTGAGGAATGCGGTCCCTGGGGGATGCAGGAGGAGGGCTGGAAAGCCACAGGGATGCTCTGCCACCACCTTCATCACCTGGAGCAGCAAGCCAGGGCAGGCTCCTGCTGCTAGCCAGCACGGACCTCCCCCAGCCCATGCCCCAGGTTTGGTGGGGGATTCCACTTTCCCACCGGGATAAAGCTATGGGAGGCTGAGTCCTTGCGGATTAACACTGCAGGGGAGAAGGAGATGGCAGGAAAACCACTTTAACAATCTCTCAAAGAAATTGCCTACTACAGAATTCCCCCGTGTGACTGTATCATGATTTTAAGATCTGTTTTTCAACTGTTCTACCAGGTCTAGGAGTGTGGCTCCTGGAATTTGCAGGCAGCATTACAACAAGCTAATGCCATCATGGGTTATTTCATTTATGTGCTTGCTTTTTGCTTTCTTCATGTCAGCTTCGTCTTCAGGAAGTAGAAATAATAATATGGGTTAATAGAAAAGAATTATGGGGTGTTATAGCTTTTCCAACACCCATCCCTGGGGGACTTTGATTTCTTTTGGAGGGGAGTTTGACTTTGAGACTGCCTCTGTGGTCTGAAACAGGGGCTGAGGGGTATTTTGCTTTTCTTATCCTGGAGCAGACACCCTTCCCCTGGGCTGGCTCCAGACCAAACCTGATTTCTGTAGGGACCAGAGGGAAGCACAGTGCTGGCAAAGAGACTCACTGTCCTACTTCTCCGCCTCTGCAGCCGTGCTGGCGTGGGGCAGGGGCTGGGATGCATTTTGCCATTAATCAGTGATGCTGGAATTTGGGGGGATGGCAGGGCTGGTGAGGGGCTGCCCAGTGAGGCACTTGGTGATGCTGGTGGCTTCGGATGCTCAGCCCAGCTCCCATGATCCCAGGAAGCAAACAGGCAAGGAGTTTGAAATCGATATTTCCTCCAGAACGCCAACTCGGGAAGCTGTGTTTATTCACTGCGATTGTTTATTTGTGTTCCCGTTCGGAATTGCTCCGCTGCTGTGCTTGCAGGTAGCGAGGAGGAGCCTTGGCTTGCTGGAATCTGACACTCTCCTCTTCCCCCCACGCTGCTGGGAGCTAAGCTGGGAACAAAAAACCATGGCAAAGATGTGCTGGGGGCAGGTGGGCTCTGCACAGAGATGCAGGCAGGGTAGGCAGGGCTGCCTGCTCCTCCTAGAGCAGGGCTGGAGCATAGCTCCAAGGAGGAGCAGCTGAGGGAGCTGGGAGGGCTGAGCCTGGAGAAAAGGAGGCTCGGGGGGACCTTCTCACTCTTTACAACTCCCTGAGAGGACGTTGTGACCGGGTGGGGATTGGTCTCTTTTGCCAAGCAACAGAGTGAGAATAATTGGCCTCAAGTTGCACCAGGGGAAGTTCAGATTGGATTTTAGGAAAAACTTCTCTGGAAGGGTTGTCAATCCCTGGCACAGGCAGCCCAGGGAAGTGGTGGAGTCAGCATTCCTGGAGGGATTTGAAAGCTGTGCAGATGTGGCACCTGGGGACATGTTTGAGTGGTGGCCTTGGCAGTGATGGGTTCACGGCTGGACTCGATGGTCTTAGATAGCTTTCCCAACCTAAAGGATTTTATGATTCTTGCTGGTTTTGCTTTCAGGGTCTGAGCCTTCCTCATGTTTCCCTGCATGGATCTGGCTGTCAGGTTGAACTCCTCATCCTCTCGTGGGGTAGGAACCACAGGGAAGCAGGAGGGCAAAGCAGCACAGGGAGCCTCAGGAGATGCCAGGGCTGAGTGCTGAGAGCCTTCTGGGCGCTTTTGCAGCAGGAGGAGAGTATTCGCTGGGGGAAAGAACATCAAGCCCTTGGCAACTTCCAAAACACCTCCCAAAACACAGTGGTGGTGGGCAGAGCTGTGTCCACGGCCCTGGGGGAGGTGGGCTCTGGGTCTTGCAGGTCTGGCTCTGGTGCAGAGCTGAGCAGCTGCAGCAGAGCCAGGAGGCTGCAGGGGTGCGGGATGGGTGCCGAGCGTGAGCTGTGTGCGCGGGGATGCGGCAGGAGCGGCTGGCAAACAGGAGCTGCTGCAAGGACAGGGGTTTGCAGCATGTGTGACTCAACCCCCACGTGCTTCCAGCGTGCTGGAGGTGCTGGGGCCAGGAGGGGAGGCCATCTCCTCGGTGTTTGGGGTCTCCTACATGTGGGGTGAAGAAGGATTTTGATGAATCCCATCATGTGCAGAAATCGTTTCGTGCTGCTGTGTTCAGGGCTGGGTTTGTCTGTGAAGCACCAAACCTGAGATCACAGAATCACAGAATGTTTGGATTGGAAGGGTCCTCTTAATGATCATCTCATTCCAACCCCTCTGCCACGGGCAGGGGCACCTTCCTCTAGTCCACGTTGCTCCAAGCCCCATCCAGCCTGGCCTTGAACACTTCCACCACCTCTCCGGGGAAGCCTGTGCCAGTGCCTCACCACCCTCCTTATAAAATATTCTTCCTTTTATCTAATTTAAATCGACCCTCTTTCAGATTAAAACTGCTACCCCTTGTCCTGTGACAACAGGCCCTGCTGAAACGTTTGTCCTCACCCTCCTTAAAAGCCCCCTTAAAATACTGAATGAAGATCTTGTGCTGGAGCCTGGCTTTGAAATGGGGTGACACATGCATCCTTTTTGGAAACAGGGACTGTTTCAGGCAGCCCTCACTTGGGACACTGGGAAAGGGGGGTGCGTTATATCACTGGCCATGCTGGATTTGCCCCAGCCGGTCTTGGAGAGGGTCAGACGAGGAATCTGTTGCAAAACCGTTGTTTTTCCATGGGTGTGTGTACAAAATTGCTCATTGCATGCTGGCATCAATTCCTGGGGTTTCACAGTCGTCCCTTGGGATGCTCAGGGCTCAGCTGCCCTCCCCGAAGCACCTTTGTGTGAACAGTGTGAGCGAGACCTGAGCATTGTGGAGATCTGGGCGGATTCCTCCTCATCCTTTCAGAGAGCGAGGACAGTCCCTGGCTTTCCGTGGAGGCAGCAAAATTAATGCCTTGACCAGAGAGGGTTTTTTTGGGGGCAGATTGCTCAGACCTGAGATGAGTTGGGAAACCTTCCTAAGCCCCATAGCTTCCAGGAGCTCCTCTGGACCTCGCTGTCTGTCTCCTGGGGTCCCTGGTCCCAGGGCAGGAGCTGCAGCAGTGCCAGCCTTGTGCCAAGGGTTCTGGGAATTCAGCAGTAATGCTCACGGTGCCAAGGTCCCCAAAACAGCGATGGGCAGAGCGCTGGAGGAGCTCAGTGCAGCAGGAATGTGATGGATAACGGTGCAGGGAGAGGGAGAAGGAGGAGGAAGAGAGGCTGGAGAGCGGGGGAAGTGGGAGGGATGGCAAAAGAGGGAAACCACCTGGCTTTTTAGCCCTCTGCGCTCTGGGACGGCGCCAGGCTCTCCAGCCGGAACGCTTGCAAAGGGAACAGGAGTCCCTTCTCATGTGCTTCAAATTAAAACACAGCGCACACAAAATATCCTGTCGGGGAGGTATGAAAATTTAATCAGCACCCAGAGCTCCAAGCGGCTCGGCAGCGAGCACAGCCCGTAATGCCTCTGCAGCTATTCCTGGCGGCTCCCACAGCGGGGTGGGCTCGGGGCTGGGGGCTGCGAAAAGTCCCCAACACTTGTGACACCGCAGGACAGAGAGCCCTTTCCTCATCCTTGTAAAAAAATGCTGCGTGTTTTAAACATGGTTGAGTTAGAGTGAATTCGGAGAGGAGGCTTCAGATTCCATCTGGGAGGTTCAAACCCCTCCGAGCTCAAAAAATGAGCTGTTTTGCCCCAAATGGCTGCAGTTGGTGCTGGAGTGGGTGCTGGAGCCCGGCCCCGGCAGGCACGCGTGTGGCAGCCAGCCTGCTGTCCCCTCTCCCCCTTTGGAACAGCGGCTCTTTCTCCGCACTCAGCAAAGCCAGACCCTCGCCAGTTTGCCAAATGTTCCTGCCTTTTTCTTTTTTTTTTTTTTTCCCTTCCCCTTTTTCCCTCCGTGTGTGTGTGTGTGTGTGTGTGTGTGTGTGTGTGTATGCGATGAAATGACACAGCAAGAAACAAACTGTGTCTCCTGGATCACAGCTTTCAGGCATGTTCTATCAAAAGCTCCCTGCCCACACCCTCCTCCCTGCCCGCGCGGGAAAGTCTCACTCCAAGACGGTCTGCTGGAAGCACTGGAGGAGCCTGGAGAGGGCTGGTGGAGGTTCCAGTGTTCCAGCAGGGATGCTCTGGCACCGCCCGACAGCTCCGGGCTCAAGGGTGGGAGGTGGCAGGGGGTCTCAGTGCTGCCTTGTTCGGCTTTGTTAAGCCCAGGATTTGTAATTCCATGGGCGGTTTTGGTGCTGGGAACTGTGCTGGCGAGGTGTTGGGAAGCTGTTTCAATGCCTCTTGCACCAGGGCTGGGTTGTGGGGCCGCTTGGGGTCCGTGAGTGAGGTTGTGCAGGGATTTGTTGCCCCAGAGCAGCACAGCTGGAGCTGGGGATGTTCCTGCATCCAGGAACGCCATACAACGATGAAAATCGTATTTAGGAGCAACATATCATGGGGCCTGAGCTGCCTCTCTGGGCTTGCAGCGTGCCCAAAACAAAGCAGGGGTCCAGGCTGGAAATAACCCAACCCCACAGCTGATCCCGTGGAAGCCATGCCCTGCTGCAGAACCCAGGGTCTGGGTCCAGCTGGAGAGAAAGTGGGGCTGGCACATGAGTCTGCACTGGAGAGAGCTCTGAAGCTTTGCAAATCCATCAGGAAAAGTTCTTCCTGCCTTCAGGGTGGTTATGGGGGTGCTGGGAAAGGCACGGGAGGGGTCTGGGCAGGGGAAGGGGGAGGTTTGGCAGCAAAAGTGGAGGGATCCCAGTGAGGGGTGGCCATGGGGAGAGGCAGAGGAGGAGGCACACACGGGGGCTGGGTTTGTGGATCGATGCTGGGGCATCTGGGTGCAATTTCTCGGTGGGCTGGAGGAGAACAGAACCAAAATTGGTCTCAATGCCTATTTCAAAGATTTCGAAAACACTGGATTTTCAGTACTGCTTCTAGCAACGCATTTTTTACATTCCATTTAAGAAACAGAAAAATGAAAGGCATTGTGTCCTTTGCCTGTTTCCCCACTCCTTCCCTGCACACACACAGACACCAGCGTGCCTTGGGTTTTGCTGAGCTTTCTGTCCCCCTCTGGCAGGATTCCTGCCTGGAATTCTGGCACCCCAGAGCATCCCAGGGCCAGGGAGGGGCAGCGCTGGAGGAAGGGAATGGGGCAGGAGGTGCCCACCCTGCCTGGAGACGCTGACACTTGGCCGTGGCAGGATATGTCCCACCCCAGGCCAGTCGTGGCCTTGCAGAGGAAATGTACCAATTTCCTCATTAACCTGATTTGGAAGAGCAAAGCATTTCCATTCAGATCTTGTCCAGTGCCGGGGTCGCTGATGGATCCCAGGCAGGGAGCGAAGCATGGCCCTGCATGCAGGAGATTCAATTACTGCTATTAAAGGGAACAAGGAGATCTGTTACCGCGCTGGGGAGAGCAGCAGCGGGTGTCAGGGTCTGCAGGGAACTGCTTAGGCCAGGGAATCTGCTGTGAGGTATTTTTATAATTAATTCTCTCCCGTTTTTGCTGGGGCTGTGCCTGCTGACCTGCATGTGTTTCTCAGCTGGGTGCAGCTGTGGTTTGCAGGGAGGAGCTGCTTGGGGGTGCAGAGATGATGCTGGGGGACACCATCGGCCATGGCAGGGGCACGATGGGTGTCACCACCAGGCAGAGACCATCAGGAGTTGCCAAGCCATGGATCTGGAGCACAAGGCATGGAAGCTGTGGTGGTCTTGCACCCACTGTCCTGCTCTGCGAGCACCTGAGAAGTGCTAGGGAAGGCAGGCACAGCCCCCAGGGCAAAGTCCCTTGAGATCAGAGCTTTCCCCATCATCCCCAAAGCCTATATCCCTGAGCACCCCACAGCCAGTCCGTGAACATGTACGAGACACTGGAGAATCTGTGAGGGTGGGTCTTGATAGGACATGGGGGAATGGCTTTAGACTGAAAGAGAATAGATTTAGATCAGATATTAGGGAGAAGTTCTTCCCTGTGAGGATGCTGAGGCCCTGGCACAGGTGCCCAGAGAAGCTGTGGCTGCCCCTGGATCCCTGGAAGTGTCCAAGGCCAGGCTGGACAGGGCTTGGAGCAACCTGGTCTGGTGGAAAGTGTCCCTACCCACGGCAGGGGGTGGAATGAGATGAACTTTAATCCCTTCAAACCCAACCCATTCTGGGAATCTCTGTGTGAATGAAATCCAGTGGCTCCCCACATCCTGCTGCTCCCCAAACGATTTGGGTGCCCACAGGCCCCCAGTTCCTCTCCCCAGGCTGGTGAACAAGGAGTGGCCATTAAGGCTCCCTGCACAGACAGAACCTGCTCTCTGTATATTTTTAGCTGGGAGAGACTGAGTTTGAGGGGTTTATTGAGGTTTTCCCCCCTCCCTTCCCCTATAGCAAAGAAATCCTGAAGGTTCCCATGCGCCGCAGCCCGAGGGTGGGGACGTGTGGGCTGTGCGCTTGTGCTGTGCATTCAACTTGAGGATATATTTAGATTTCTTTAGATTTCTGGCCCCCTGAGCGAGACCTGCATTTGCAGCTTCCTGCGCCTTTTCCTGCCCTTTGGAAAAAAAAAAAAAAAACAACCAAAAAACCAAACAAACACCACAAGAGCTGCCTAAAGAATAACTTTGTGCTTGGGGGTTGAGAAGCAGGAGCTGGTGGGGGCTCTTTCCCTGGGTGAGGGCCCATCGTGCTGGCCCTGTTCGCTCAGGAGGATCGGCTCCCACGCCCTGGTGGGGTGATTTATTGGCCCAGAGGGCTTTCCTGGCAGCAGGATGGGTCATGCCAAGATTAGAGTGTGGTGGTTCTTGGTCTGGTGGCCACAGAAGAGTTTTGGGGGTGGTGATTGAGGCTGGCGAGGTGCATAATGAGAAGGAGGTCTCCTAAAGGGAAGGGAAGAACTTGCAAAGGCATCAAGCAGCTCCTCCATTTCCCGAAGGGCTTGGGTGAGTGATGGGGCCTGGTCAGCTGCACAGGGAGCAAAGGCAGGAACCAGGAATTTCTTCATTAAAGGAATTGGTGTAATTTAGGGATTAAAATCCCCGTGTCTACCCTGAATTCCGCAAAGACCTCCTGGTCCCTTCAGCAAAGGCCAAAAAAAACCTAAGGGAAGGCACAGTGGACCAAGGTGACGAACTGCTGCCTATAGAGGGAAATCAAGAACAAATGATGCCCCAATGGAATGGGAAAAGAGGCTGCTCAGTCAAGACAACTACATCTGGGTGCCAAAGAAGTCGGGAAGTGCTATGAGGGCCACCAAAAGTCGCGTTGACACAAACTTCGTGGAGGAGCACTGAGCGATTCCCCACCTCTGCAGATGGAAGCAAGGCCCAGTGAAATGACACCTGGAGGTCTTTGGGCACGGATGGATATTTCAGCCCGGCTTTTGGTCAACACAAAACGACAAAAGGCTGGATACCGGGAACGAGGACATGGCCAACGTGGAACCCCAACGCTGAGACCACCGCACCCACCAGCCCGGGTGCTCGGGATGGCTTCCCCCCCATGCTCGGAGGGAGCTGGCACATGAAATGGCAGGTCTGGTAACAAGTATTTTTAACAGCTCCATCGAGTTGGGGGAGGCACCATCTGACTGGAGAATAGCGAATGCGATGCCTATATTTAAAAGCGGGGGGAGGAGGGGAGGAAAAGTAAGGCAGGCAGGAATAGGACTGTGAGGCTGACCTCGATCGCATGCCATTTCGGAACAGATTTGGGAGGCAAGAGAGGGAAATGAATCATGGGTTTGCCAAAGGTAGGTCACGCCAGGCTAACCTGGCATCCGAGGCCTGGAAACGTTGTGGAGCTGCTCCTTGTAGTAAAGGGTTTGCTATGGGAAAGTGGTGGTGGGGAGAGGAAAAGGGGAAGGGGATGAGGAGCTCTGTGAGGCTGGCAGGGAAGTGAGCAGTGCTGGCATGTTGCTGGGGGGACACAGGGGATGTCATCGGCTCGTGGCGTCCTTGGGGCTGAGTCATGAGCTTTCCTGCTTCAGCATCCATGGGCGTCCTGGAGTGGAGGGACAGAGGCTGCCATCCCGGGCTGGGAGGCTTTTGAGGGCTGGAGGAAGAGCTGTGGGACGCAGTGAGAAGTGGAAAGCCAAGTGCTTGCTGAGGAGCAGCAAAGATGTCTCCTTGGATCTTGGGTCTTGCAGCCTGGGAAGGAGCAGTGTGGAGGAGGAGGGGACGAGCGGGTTACATCAGGGTGACTGTAAGGTGACAGCAGGACAGTGGTGGTGTGAAGGAGGAGGGAGGATTGCTCTGTGGCATCATGCAGAGATGGAGAGTGACCCATCAAATTGCTCGCTCGGGTCTCCTGTGCCCAGGGATGATGGACTGAGCCTGGGCTGGAGCAGGGAAGGGGCTCCCGGATAAAATAGGGCAGGAGAGCCAGTTGGGTGAGAGAGAACTGGAAGAACCTCGCTTTGGCCAGCAAAACAGAGGCTGGAGATGGCTGTGATTGCTGTCTAGAAATAGATCAGGATGGGAAAGAGGAAGGAAAAGAGCTATTTCAGCCAAAGGCCAGTGCTGGCAAAAGAATGGAGTGGTATAGAAAATGACCACAAATAAATTTAGGCTGGAAATTACAGCAGCCATTGGAACATCTGCTTGAGGAGGCTTCCAGTGGGGATAGTGAGGTTTTGGCAGTCCCAGTGGCTGAGCAGGTACCAGATGATGGTCTGGAGCCACTCCCTCCTGTCCGGGCATCACACAGTTCTGGGTTTGCTGGGATGTATCCTGGGAATTTTCATGTTGGGGCTGGGGGATCCCAGCAAAGCTGGCAGCAGCCAGGAGGACCCGTGTGGCTGCTGGTGGCAGGGCTGTTCCTGGGGCTGCTGGCATCAGCCTGGGTGGCTGGGACCCTCCCTGAGCTCGCTGTGGCCAGTGCTGTGTCCTTGAGGATGTGGGTCCATGGCCGCAGCTCCCCATGCCCTCCTCTGCCCCACAACTGCCCCTCCTGCAGCTGCTGTTCAAGTGGGGCTGAACATGTGACCTCCCAAATCCCCTTAAAAATCTCTCTAATCCCCTTTGCCTTCACCTCCATGGGCGCTGGGCACTCAAACGCACATAGGGGTTGGGGTCACGGTCAGCCCATCCCATCGAGGTCCTGCCAAGCCCCTGCCTCAGCGTTCCCAGCTGCAGGTCCCCAGTGCCACCAGCTTTGCTGTGCCTGCGAAATGGAGAGGGAAGAGGTGACCTGGGCACTGATGACCCTGAGGAAAGTGCCATCTCCTGCTGAGATGGCTAAAGGAGGGCTGGTGATGGCCCAGTTCTTGTCTTGCTCTCCTGTAGGAAAGGAGCTCATCTGTTTTGCATTCCCTGGGACAAGGACCTCAGGGAAAGCCTGAGTTTTTTTGGGGCAGGAGCCAGTTTCAAAGGCGAGCAATCCTGACACGGGTACCCAGTGGCATCTTGGCAAGGAGCTGAAGCCCAACTAAGCTCGGGCTGAGGGTTCACAATGCCTTGAAGGCTGATGCCATGGGAGATGGTGCTGTCACAGCAGAGCACAGTGGCCTGGGTGTCTCTGGAGGGCTGTGGTGAACATTGGCTGTCCAGGATTCTCATGCATCGTTCCTTCCTTCCTGAGCTTGCTTCTCCCATGGCCCTAAAGAAAGGGGCTGGAGGTGAGCTGGGGCTCTTGAAAGAGCAGGATCTTGAGAAGATTTGTTTGGCTCCCCCAGTGCCAAAGGAGGAAGGCACTGAGTCCTTCCAGGTGCTTTCCCAACCTCAGAGCTCTTAATGCTGTGGTGTTGAGCCGGGTGCTCCTTGTCACTGAGGTCCCTGCCCACCTCCCTGTCCCAGCGCTGCGGTCAGTGCCCGTGTTGGGCTGGGCTGGTGTCACCCTCCCTGCCTTGGGCTTGGTGTCGGGGTGATGGGGACACCCAGCTGAAATTCCCCCTAGGGGAAGGCTCCAGTGGCTTTCTTTCCTCCTCGGATCTGCGCTTCTCCCGTTGCAGAGCCTCGTCTCAGCTCCTGCACTGGCCGACCAGGAGATGTGGTGCCAATGACTCAGATGAAGATGAGGGCTTAATTAGCACAGGGAGAGGGGGGAAGAGAGAGAAAAGAGAAAGAGTCTTTCATTGCAAGAAGATTGATACCACCTCCCCCAGACAGTCACGTTCTGCCGCATCACCCTCAGCCCGGCGTCATGCGCACTGTGCCTGACACCAGAGGACAAATAAATGGGGCCTGCGAGGCGGCTGGGAGGGACAGAGGGGCACTGCTTTATTAAAACCCCTGGTGAATTAATGTCTGGAGGTATTGAGCAGGGCTCATCAGGAGCCTTTGCTGCTGTCTTACAGTCTCTGCAGAGATGGTCGGAGGAGACAGAGAGCGGTCCGGCCTGACGAGGGCTGGAGACTGTGGAGATTATGGCTGGGGCAGGGTGCTGAGGGGCATCAGGGCCCTTCTGGTGGGGTGTAGGGTGCCCAGCAAGGCTTGACAGGCATGGCCACATCCCCCTGAGGGGCCTGGTGCGGTCAGCCTGGAGTGCTGAAGTTAACACACTCTCCCTCTGCCCCATTGCTGGTGTTGAAGGTAACGTCACTTGTGTCTTTTTCTTTCCCCTCCAGACCAATGATGCCTTAGGAGCCACCTGGAACTGGCTGTACTTCATCCCCCTCATCATCATTGGATCCTTCTTCGTCCTCAACCTCGTCCTGGGAGTGCTGTCAGGGTAAGCGAGATGTGGTCATTCCCTCCGAGCTGTGCCTGTCACACATTTCCGAGACCCAAGGTCGGTCCCAGTGTTGCTGTGTCCCTCCATGCCCTCCATGCCTGCCTGCCCCACAGCAAGGGATTGCTCCCTGGCTGTGCTGGTTCCTGCTCTCCCTGGGGAGCTGGGAAGGGGCCAGCCTTGAAGATATTTATTATTAGTTATTTCACCTTGGAGATCTGGTGGTTTTGGTCACCTGGGAGAAATGGTCACTGGGGATCTCCTGGACCTGTGAGAGGGGAGAGACATGGGGAGGTCTGTGAAAATGTGTTTGAGTCTGGGGTGAGCGTGGCTTGGGATGTGTTTGGGGAGCAATTCGGGCACCTCTGTGCTCTGACCAGGAGGAGGTGCCCAGCACTGAGGGGGATGCACACTGGTGAGGATGGGCATGCTTGGGGTGCCTGTGGACAAGCCAAGGAAGAGGGACAGCGCCACTGTCCCTGCTCTACACTTCCCAGGGCAAAGGCGGTTTTAATCCAAGCCATCGAGCTGGGTTTGGAGACAAAAACTCTTCTTGTCTCCATGACAATGAATTGTGGTTGCACCAGCACATCCTGAACTGCTGGCAGGGGCTGGGAAATGGGGAGAACGTGCCCTCTCCTGCACTGGAGGGGATGTGGGCTCCTCTCTTCCAACTGAAGCAGGTCAGTTTTTAGCTAATTACCCATCGTGGCAAAACCCAAAAGTCATCGTAGCACTGATTTGGCCAGATGGAAAGCCCTTAAATGCAAGGGCCAAGGTGGAGAATGGCCCTGGCCATTTCTGTCCCTGTCCTGAGTGTCCGTGAGAGTTCAAGTGTGATGGTGGTCGTTTCAGGAGTTTCTAGAGTGGCAGGTTGGGTTTCTTTGGGGTCTGTTGTTGGGTTGAATTTTTCCAGCACTCATTCTGGGGCTTGACTGAGTCCAGGGCCTCTGGGGCAGGCTGCAGGGAGGGCTTCACATTGCCTTGCAGAGGGGGAATTCTCACAGGGGATGAAGATGTGGAAGCGGCACTGAGTGGAATTTGTATTTCTCATGCCACGTCCAGCTTGGCCATTTTGGACAAAGTCCATCTGGGCCTGTGTGTCAAGCAGGAGCTTTCCTACAAAAGCCCAGAGAAGGAAAGTTAGGAAGCTTGGGGCTCATCAGGTGAGAAACCCCCTCATTACAACGTTGAATTGTGTCAGTGTAGAGTGTTGTGTGGACACTGAGGCTTTTGGTGCTGGGGTGATGCTGAAAGCAGCCGAGGTTGATCCCAGACACTGGCCAGAGGGCCACAGGAGGGCTGATGGAATGCCTGGCCATGCCCTGGTCCATCTCGGTGCTTTCCTGCACCAGGACTGTCCGAGGCAGCTGTTTGCAGGCCCACTGAATTGTCTGCAGTTGTCTAGGGCTCTTCCCAGGCACCGGCTGGCATTTCCACTGTTTGTTTATTGCTAATAGGGTTTGTATTGGGGAAGGATGCAAGTGGGCGGGTGGCCTAATTGGCAATGGAGATGCTCTCGTGGCGTGCCAGATATCCAGGGAAAAGCAGGACTGCTCAGCTCCCCGGAGGGCTGGCCGAGGTGAGCGCGGGTGGCTGGCTGGGCTCTGCTCCTCCGTGGCGAGGCCACCGTGCGTGTCTTCCTGCCCGGACACCGCCACATCCTCTGTGCCTCGGTGGGTGAATCGTCCAAAGCTGCTGCTGGAGCTGGGCAGGGGTAGGACCTAAGGCAGGAGAAGGCATTTCTGCACACAAATAATGCGTGTCCTTGAGTGCAGCAAGAAGGGTTTCGTTCTTTGCTCTGTTTGCTGAGCTCTTCTTGTTTTTAGCACTCTTGTGCTGGAAGAGAGTGCTTGGCTCTGCTGGGGGATGGGAGGGGTGACCTTTCCATCGCTCAGCTCGGAGCTGGATGAACAGGCAGGGCCAGGCTGGATACCCCATATGTCCCTCAGCTGTGCTGAACGGAGAGGAGATGGTCATTTTGGGAATGAGCTCCATGGAAACACCTCTGCCGGAAGGAATTATTTCACTGGTAGTCACACCACTGTTCTGGGGGAAGACAGGCCGTGCTCAGCTGAAACCACGGCCACCGCGTTAATGTGGGACACAGCAGTGAGCCCTGGGAGCCTCCTTGCACAAACCTGGCCCCACATTGCTTGCAAACTGCACCATCTGCATCGGTGGATAACAAGGTCCACTTGGGATTTCCAGCACTCTCCCCGAAGTTCACACTCAGGAGCTGCTGCTGAGCCACCTCTGCTCTCGCCTGGTCTCCCTGTGGGGAAGCAGCCACACACCCCAGGTGGGTCCCGAATGCGAGGAGGCTGCAGGAGGACATTTGTGTGTTTCGTTTGCCACCAGCAGAAGTTTGCCGGAGCCCAGATTTAGCAATCTTCTGGTTGCGATGAGCATCTCTCCCAACAGTCAGTTCCCCAACTGTTAAGCTGAGGCATGACCTCTGTGATGTAAACAGCCTGGATCCATCTGCTCCTTAAGCACAAAGTATGTGGGAGAGGAAAAGAAATGATTTTCATCCTAGCGAGGCTCCTCAGTTTTTCTCCCTAAATACGAACAGGCACACATGCACCAGAGTCGCAGGCTATTAAGAGGAGATGGAGCTGCTCCAGGCAGGGGCTTGGAGGGCCAGTTCTGCTGTGGCTTTGGCATTTATTACTGTGTCTATTAACTTTCCCCCTCTGTGGGTGCATTTATGGATCAATTAATTCTGACTGAAAGCAGGAAAAGATTTTTAAAAAATTGGCCCTGCTCCTCTTCAGGAGCAGGTACGGAGCCCAAAGAGATGTGACTGCGTAGCTTTTAAAGCCACATGAGCTACTGAGATAATCCTGCCAAAAGAGACTCAGTGGGAGTGAGCAAGGATGGAGCATCCACTGAAACACTGAGGTTTTCTACCTGAGGCTGCCTTGTGGCCTGAGAAGTTGCGTTTGCTGGAGGTTTGCAAAGATCTGCTCTCCCTTTTCTTGTGAAATTGCTGGGGTTTGGGTTTTTTCCCCTCTCAGCTGTTTCTCACATAAAACAATTGAGATGCGTGCTTGGCCTCTGTCTCTGGAGCAGCAGAGCCCTGAGGAAAGCTGCCCTGCCCCATCCCTGCTGCCCTGTCATGTGCAAGAGTGCCACTCCAGGAGTGACCACAGCCACCAGGACTGGTCCTGTCCTTGTCACTGCAGAGGCTCTGCCTGCCCTCCCTGGCAAGAAGATGGCTGGTGTCGAGCTTGTCACTGGGAGCCAGAAGATGAAAGAGCGAAGATAAAAAATAAGCCGTGCTCGGAGGTGTAGCACTGAGGACTCATGCAGAGCTTCCTGAGGACTCATGCAGAGCTTCCAGTACCAAACAGGCTGCGTTTTGACTCTTTCCCACCTCCCTTTCCACAGCCTCTGCAGAAAAAATTTGGTTTGCAATCACCCTCCTCCATTCATTGCAGCATCTTCCTCCTGTTGAAGGCTGGGAGGCTCCATTCCCATATCTAGTCTTGTACATCCAGCCGCTTTCCAGGGTGGCAGAGCTGTTATAATCACTGGCATAATTTCTGGTCTGAGTGGGTGCAGAGTGAAGAGGATGCTGCCTGACCTGGGAAGACTGGGCCCTTGGGCCAGCCAAGGAGAAGACCTCTGGAAGCTGATGGCAGAGCACGATGGCAAGAGAAATGAAATCCATCTGCCTTGTACCAAACAAGAGAGTAATTTAAATCCTCCTAATTGCTTCCACTCATCCTGGTGATGCTAAGTCTTTTCTCCCTTTAAGTCTTTTCTGCCCCCCACCCCCAGCTCTTACGCTAAGCCTTTGAAAGAAACGACTAATGTTATAATTAAAGGATCAATTTGGCAAGATTTCTTTGTCTTAAGATCTTTCTTTCAGGTTGGGTTAGCACTGCGTTCCGAGTCTCCAGAGAGTTTTCTTCAGTTCCTTCAGGAGCCTTCTGTACCATCTTCTGAAATCTTTTCACTTCAGTTAATTTGAATTTTTTTCCCCATCCAATTTGGATGCATAACAAACGATGAATAAAATTAAGTTTTATAGCAATTAATAATAAGGGTGTTGAGGGAACAAGTGTACATTTTCAATGGAGAGATGGTTCTTTTTGCCAGTTCCACACAAAAACCTAGGCCCCACACAGTTGAGCGGGATCTGGTGCTTTGAAGCCAAAAAACAGCAGGCAGAGAATTAATGTCTCAAAGATTCACGGAGAGGGAAGTGGAGAATGAAGGAAGGCTTGTGGGGAGATCATGAGATCAAGCAAGATGTCAACAAACAAAATATTTTGCGGTAAGAATGGTCAGGCATCGGACCAGGGAAGCAGTGGAATCTTCATTCCTGGAAGCGTTCAGAAAACGTGTGGATATGGCACTTTGGGACATGGTTTGGTGGTGAATGTGGTGCTATTGGGATAATAGCTGGATTTGAGCATCTTAGAGGGCTCTTCCAACCTGAATGAGTCTGTGATTCCGCACCCAAGAAAAACGGAGTTGGAAGCGTGAAAGCTTGGGAGCATCACTCGGCTTTTTCCTGGAATGGTTGTAGGATCTCAAGGTGTGGCTCGGATGAGATGCGAAATGCCTGCGCTCGTGCTGTGCTTGGGAACTCGGTCGTTGAAGCCCCGTTTGGATGGAGGTGTGGGTGTCACGAGGAGGGGACTGCCATGTCCCTCCCGTGTCTCCCAGTGCCACCACGGGCCGCACGAGCAGCGCCTGTGCTCGGCACTGTGTTCTGGGGAAGCTCTTTGAACACGGGCCAGGCAGAGGAGCCCTGGAGACCTTCATCTCTACTCAGCAGGCAGGTGGGCATCCATATTCAACGAGTGCCTCTGTGCCGTGCTCTGCTGGGCCACCTTTCTGCCGAGGGCTCCAAGCCCCGTGCAAACAAGCTGCCTGACAAGAGGCGCGTGGGGCTGCTGTGCCGGATCCTCTGCTCTTACAGGGAATAATGACTCCTCTTACAGCCAGCTGGGTGAGAAGGGAAAAAAAAAATCCACAACAAAAAGATGACTCGCTGACTTTCCCCTTTGATTTCTTCTGGCAAATTATTTGCCAGCATGTCTCCGCTGCTTCAAAATTGCTCTTATTCGTGCCTCCTTGCAAATCTGCTCCGTGGACTGCCTGTGGTCTGCGGGCTGTGGGTGAAAAGGCTCCGTTTTGATCCTCTCGACAAAGCACTCAGCAGACAGTGCTTGCTTACAGATTGCTTTCGGAGTTGTTTGTTCCAGATTATTGTAATTTCTGTCCTCCTGGCTGATGGTGGCAATCGCGTGGCCGCGGCTGCAGCGATTTGAGTGGTTGGATGGCTCTGGAGGTGCCCAGTTCCTCCAGGAGCAGCTCCACTCTTGCAAGGGCGTGCTGGGCGCTGCTGTTGGGTGAAGCTGCCGGCACTCCAGTGGTGTCCTCAGTTCTCCGAGCGCTGTCGGCTGCTGTTTGTTTGTTTGTTTGTTTGTTTTGCAGCGGCAGAGTGACCCATCGAGCGGTAGCATTGCGGGTTTCACAGCTGATGGCTGGTTCTGAGTTCATTGTATCCATGTGTAGAAGGCATCAATTGGAGTGCTGGAAGCTCCTGGGAAGTTAATGTGATGAAAGGTTGAAAATTGGTGTGGTTTTTTTTTCCCCGTACTATATCTCACCTGCAGTAGTGACCACACACCTTTCATCTGCAGATCGCTGTCGCATGCAAAAGGAGACTATAAAGATGTTCTCTGCTTACAGAGGATAAAAACTGGAGCATAGGAGGGAAGGGGAGGAGTGACATTTTCCCAGCACTGCATGAGCCAGTGGGAGTGATTGTGAACAAAGCCCGGGGCTCTTGAAGCAGTGAAGCTGCGCTGCTCATGCCAGCCCTGCCTGATAAGAGTGAAACACAATCTCGAGCTTCCATCTCTGCTCCTCGCTGCTGGGGCTGCCAGACCCTGTGCCACCCTTCTGCAGCTTCCTAGCGGCGTGGGCTGAGCGTGCTGTCGCTGCCTTCGGTGCAGCATTGCAGGCAAACAGAGTTCTCTGGGCAGTGGGGACAGCGATACAAACCTTGGGGGTGTCATCTTTGGAAAAATGTTGAGAATGAGAGCCTACAGCTAAAATGTTGGTGGCTGTCCTCTCTGCCGGCGATGCCCTCGTTGGTGCAGCCCAGCCCTCTGTTGGCTTTCTTTGCTGCAGCAGCACACTGCTCACTCACCCTGAATTTGTCCCCGGGACCTGCAGCTCCCTTTCCACAGAGCTCCCCCCAGCTGGGTAGATCCTGGCCTGGGCTGCCTTCCTGGATTTTGTTTCCCCATGTCCGAGACCTTACACTTGGATCATAGAATGGCCTGGGTTGCGAGAGACCTTGTAAAGATCATCTCCTTCCAGCCCTCCTGCTGTGGACAGGGGCACTTTCCACCAGATCAGGTTGTTCCAAGCCCCATCCAGCCTGGCCTTGAGCACTTCCAGGGATGGGGCAGCTTCTCTTCATTAGGCTCTTGTCAGCCCCTCTTCCAGCCTGTCCAGGTCTTCCTGCAGGATTGTTCTCCCTTCTGAAGTGTCCACTTCCCCGCTCAGTTTGGTATCATCAGCCACACCTGGCCTCGGAGAAATCCAGGTGGACAATCGCAAGCTTTCTGCACGGTGGAAGGTACCCATCAGCATCTGCCCCTTCTTAACTGGGACAGTGATGTAATGGGTAATCTCAGGGCTGGTATCTCCCAGCTCCTTCCCATTTTACCGTTCCATGTCACCAACAGCTTGTCAGCTTTCCCTTCCCCAGCTCGTGTGACTGCCAGCGCTCTATAAATGTGCTGTCTTTAGCAGCGTCAGCTGTGCGCTCCCACTGCAGGTTTGTCACACCGCGGTGACACAGAACTCCCGCCCAAGTACACGGGGATGATCAAAGCTGATGGACAGGGAATACAAGAAACACTGTGTTTCTGTTTGTCTTCTTTTTTTGTGTCTTTTTTTTTCACCACTTAGTGCTTGATAGAGACAACACAGCTTCGTTAAAGACTCATAGAATGGTTTGGGTTGGAAGGGACCTTTAAAGGCCATCTGGTCTCACCCCCTGCAATAAGCAGGGACATCTTCAATTAGACCAGGTTGCTCAGAGTCACATCCAGCCTGGCCTTGAATCTTCTCTGGCTTTGGCAGGTCAAGAGAACTGAAATCAAGCAATCACCCTTGCCAAAAAACTTTCTGTCTCCTTCAAAGCCGGCCTGCGAAATGCACCTTCCCCCTGCAGAGGTTCTTGTACCTTTTGGACACGCTGCTGCTGCCTCTGCCATGGGTTTGGTGCAATAATCCCAGTCAGCAGTGCCAGTTCTGCCTGCCTGTCACCGTCTGTTTCAGCTGAGGCTCCAGGTTACAGACTGCGCAGTCAGTTCAACACTCTCACTTCAGTTCCTTTACACCTCTTGGGTAAATACCATCTGATCCCCCCGGTTTGCAGCTGTCTCAGCTGTGTTTGCCGCGCCGTCTGTTGTCAGTTCTGTCCCATAACCTTCTCTGACACCCTCCTGGAGTCGCAGAGGTAGGTTTTTCCTCAAACTGTGGTGCCCAAACCTGAAGTGGAGCCGTGATCTGAGACCCGAGGGAAGCAGTAGTGTTACCTGATGTCTTACAGATGGTCTCTCTTGTTATGCATCCCATTATATTTGGGGTTTTTTCATGGCAGTGTGGTGCTGCTGCCTCCTCCTCAGCATGTAATCCAGTATTTCTCTGCTTTCCATCCTATCCTCTCTGTTGCCTTGAGTTGTTTTAAGACCGATTTGGTCTTAATAGAGGCAAAAAGTGATGAATTGATGGGTTTGACGATAGATGGTTTGTTGTTTCAAAGCATGGAGGCTGCAATATTGATGTGACCAGCACTATATACCTGATTTGGACTCAAAGATGGTCTAAAAAGTGGAAAAGTGACTGCGGTATTTGTGATCTCTTTTTTTCTTAACTGGTTTCTGGTTGTTGGTTTTCTTGTAGTTGGTTGTTTGGGGTTTTTCCCTGTTTTCTTGTGGTTTTTTTTTCAAAAAAGGGTATCCATTTTCAAGCTGGATGGGTGCTTCTCCCATTAAAACCAGACCTGGGCTTTCCAGGCTTGGAGGAAAACACAACATTGCAAAAAACCCCTCACTTCCCTGGTGTGAGGGTGGCTATGGGGGCCTGGAGAGGAGCATGGCTGAGTATGGTGGTGCCCCCAAGGGTGTCCTGCCAGGAGCAGAGATGCTCTCAGGCCACTTGAGGTGAATGCCGAGGCTGTGGAAGAGAATTTTCAGGCAGAGGAGTGACCCCCTCTGCTCCTGTTGCCCCAGTGGGCTGGGCATGAGGTGTGGAGGAATGGTGCCCTGGGGAGCAGGAGGACAGACGGCACTCTGGTTCCCAAACCCCACCAGGGCCTGCAGCACTTGCCTGTGGAGCTCTCTGAGCATCGTTGGCTTCACGAGGCTGGGCAGAGAAGGGCTGCAGTGCCATGGGGTTGGCATGGTGGAGCTCGGCTGTCGTGGGTGAATGTTTTCATGCTGGAGCCATGAGGATTTGGGGCCAGAAGACCCAAACAGAGGTGTTGCTGGCGGAGACTGTGCAATCTGCTGGGATGCTCTGAGCCCCCTCGCAGGGACCCTGTGGGGCAGCACCTCCCTGGGCTCTTTGCAGGGCACAATTGGACCATCCCTGGCAATGTAACCCCAGGAGCAGGAGCAGAGCCCTTCAATGGGAGGCAGGCGCCTGCACTCTGGGCGATGCGAGGCTGCCCTGCCTGTGACTTGGAGCCTTCCCAAGCGGCTGTCAGTCACCATGGCTGGCCCTGTTCTCACTCACACACAGTATTATCTCTACCCGTTGCTGCAAATTGGCTCTGAGCAATCCTTGATCTGTCAGCATCGCCTACCCACTCTCAGATGTCACCAGCCCCCGCTGCTGCCCTGCTCGGGAACGTGTCTCTCTGAAATGTAATAATTCATTAAGTTGAGATCAACTTTTTTTTCCCCCCTCCCCTTTCTGCCACCCCTTCCTCCTTCTAAAGGACAAAAGCAATTAAGCTCCATTAGGGATCAAGTGAGTGGGAAGTGACTCCCTCGGAGATGCTGCCACAGCTGCACGGACCTTGTCCCTGAGCGCGTGTGGCACCAGCTGCCTGCAAATTAGTGCTCCAGGAGCAAAAGGGCTAGGTAGGGGGAAAGTGGGGCACTGGAAAAGGTGGTCCCATTCCCTTCTCCAGGAAAAGGTGGCCTGAGGCTCAGCTGGTCCTTCTGGATGGCTTTGGCTGTGGGCACATGGTGATGGTTTCTCTTGGCATGCAGTGAAAGCAGACACCAGCCTCACCACAGGAGCTGGATGACAGAGGGATGAGCAAGCAGGAGGCAGCAGAGTGGCCAAATTCCCAGCTTGAGTAAAGCAGGGGAAGCTTCCCAAGTGCTCCCAGCTGCAGACAAGCTGAGAGTTGGGGTTGTTCAGCCTGGAGCGGAGAAGGCTCTGGGGAGGCCTTAGAGCTCCTTCCAGTGCCTGAAGGAGCTCCAAGAGAGCTGGAGAGGGACTTTGGATACAGCTGTGGAGTGACAGAACAAGGGGGAATGGCTTCCCACTGCCAGAGAGCAGGGCTAGATCAGATGTAAGGAATTCTTGGCTGTGAGGGTGGGGAGGCCCTGGCACAGGGTACCCAGAGCAGCTGTGGCTGCCCCACCCCTGGAAGTGTTCAAGGCCAGGTTGGATGGGGCTTGGAGCAACCTGGAATAGTGGGAGGTGTCCCTTTCCATAGCAAGGACTAAGATGGTCTTTAAGGTCTCTTCCAACCCAAATAATTCTAGGATTCTGTATCTATGGGGTCTGGCTGGGAAAGTGCGGCCAAGGCTGGCATGGGGTTATGGCCCATGGGGCACAGGTTCAGCACCTGGCAGGACCAGAGGACCAAGCCAGAGGAGGACAGGCAACTTCCCCTCCAACTCTGACTCCACATGGTATCTTCTCATTCCTTGACTTTTCAATTTTGCAAACAAAGGCTGGTGAGGGGTGATAGCACAGCCAAAATGCTCCTGCCTATCCTCCAGCTAGAGCAAGGAGAGCTTTTGCCCAAAACTGAGAGTGCATTTCACTCTTGGCTGGGGAGGTCCTTCCTTCTCCCCCATCTCCTCCCACCCTCCTTCCCTTCACTTAGGCTGCTTTTCTCTTCCTTGCCTTTTGTTCTCTCCCCCTTCCCTGCCCTGGGAAGAAAGTCTCATTTCAGTCTGAAAGCCAGTGCTGGAGGGGGAGTCATTTGACGCTTAATGCCAGAGCGGCAGGAAACTTCACCTTCCTGGGGTGGAATTAAAAACGCTCGAATAGTCTGGGGATCTTAAACAAGAGATGCAGGGAACGTTCCGGGCTTTCCACACAAACACATGCACACACACACGCACATGCAAAAGCCCACACAGCATCAGGGTGTAATAGCTCAGCTGGGGTAATGCACTTGAACGCTCTCTGCAGCAGACAGCAGCTCTTTCAGCTCTTTGGAAGCGTTTTTATGTTTTGAGGCCTGAGATTGCTGCTGGTCTCTGGGGAGAGAGATGTTCCTCTCGCAGAGAGAACAGTGCTATTTGTTATTTGTAATCAAGCTTCCCTTGGAGCATCCTGGGACCCGGATGGGGCTGAGGGCGTGGGCTGGAGTGATGTAGATGCTAGGGCTCAGGCATGGGACAGGGAGTCTCTGTGCTTGTCATCACACTCGGACAGTTGCTGTGAGACACAGGTCCAGAAGAGAACAACAGGGATGTCTCAAGTCCTGGGAAAATACTCTAAGGAGACCCTGGAAAGGAAAAGGATTCAGAGGAGGAAGTAAAGGCAGGGGACAGGACTGTCCCCTCACTGCCTCTTCACAGTGACCAATTTATATTCCCTGAAGGGACACACAGAAGCTGAGCTAGCTCTGGAGTAGGGTGGCCCTGGGAACATCCTCTGGGATGCTGAGGCATGCAGGACTGAGCAATCAAGCAGCGGGTTTGCTCCCATCCATCCATCCATCCATCCATCCATCCATCCATCCATCCATCCATCCATCCATCCATCCATCCCTCCTTTTCCCCTCCCTGATCATTCACCCATCCCCTGGCCGTGCTTTGGTCAGGGATGGCCGTGCACATGCCCACCTTGTCCCCTGCCCCTGATTTCTGTGCCATGGCTCCCCAGCCCCCTGGGCATCCCGCTGCCCCTCGGCCCTGCTCTCACCCCTCCCTTCTGCCCTTCCCCAGGGAGTTTGCCAAAGAGCGAGAGCGCGTGGAGAACCGCCGAGCCTTCATGAAGCTGCGGCGCCAGCAGCAGATTGAGCGGGAGCTCAACGGCTACCGGGCGTGGATAGACAAAGCGGGTAAAGGATGGTGGCCTGGGGGACATGCGGGGGGACAGTGGGCACCACAGGCTGCCAGCCCTGTGGGGTGGTGGGGTCAGAAAGGAATCCTTGAGCTCCAAAGTGTCCCAGGTGCTCACACGGTGGTGTTGGGTGAGCTTGGTGTAATGGGCCCACCAGGCTGCAAGCAAGGACATCACCAAGCTCTGGTGAAACCTCATGCTCTGTGGCATGAAATTGTCACATTCTGCACATGAGGCACGGAACATCTCCGGGGGGCTGTGGGCAACACAGCTGTCAGCTGTGCTCTGACATGGTTTCCTTTCTCCTGGCCTTTGCTGGAGTCCCTTGCAGTGGTGGGCAGTGGGGAAGAAGAGCAGTGAAGAGGGAGAGGCGTTTTCCAGTTAAATCTCCTCCTGGAGGGGATGCACTTACTGGTTCCGACCTCAGGACTCCCGGACCCGGGCTGGGGGTGGTGGAGGTTCCAGGCTTCCTCCTGACACCAGGCATGACAGCCCGTGGGTGTTGGTTCCCAAACTGCCACAGCCCATGTCCTTGCTTGCCCCTCCTAGGAATCAGGTCAGTGCGTTCAGCTCCGGGAAGGGAAGATTTACACTTTCATCCAGCGTTCAGACTTGTAAGAGATGGGTGTCTCAAAATGAACCCTGAGCACCAGACTCAGCTTTAGCCCTGGGCTGGGTTGCTGAGCCCCAGACCTGCCTACTGTGTTCAGCTTCTTCAATGAGCCTAATGACAGTGGAGGGAGAAGGGCTGGTTGCAAGTAATTTTTCTTTCTAACGCAATGTTTGGTAGCTGCCACTTGCCACGGTCCAGAATTTGCTTTTGGGCCCTTAACCAATACTTGATAAGAGTTTGCAATCTAGATGCGGCCTCTGGGCTGGGGAAAGTTCTTAGGTACAAGGCAGTGACATCTGACAGTGCCTCGTCTCCTGATGCTGAACTGTGTGTTTTGCATAGAGGAAGTCATGCTGGCAGAAGAGAACAAAAATTCGGGGACCTCAGCCTTAGAAGGTAAGACCAGCAATGCCCTTAAAATCTGCCTGCCCTTCCTTCTGCCTGCCTAGATCTGGAGGCTGAGACCCTCCAGCTGTGACAAAAGGTCTGGGAAGGCCCCAGTGGGATCTGCAGCCCAAGAGAGGGGTGAGGGGAGGTGGACTGGCAGCATAACCCCTGAGAGAACGCAGAGGCTGGGAGGTGTCTGATCCCACCCAAGGGATAGCTCTGGGCTGGGATCGCCTGGGCCTCTCCATCCGGTTACCAGACCTGAGTACTGATCACCAGGTCCAGTGAGCTGGCTTCTGGCACAGCTGGGCCACTGAGACTCCAACAGCTACTCCTCTTGCCTTGCCAGTGCTCAGGCGAGCCACCATCAAGCGGAACCGGACGGATGCCATGTCGGGTGACGAGCACTGTGTCGACATCTCCTCCGTGGGCGAGCGGAGGCTGGCGCAGAGAAGACGTCTTAATCCAACCTTGGGTCAGTGCAGCCTGCAGCTTGCTTCCCCCAAACCTCTGCCGGCTGAGTGAGTTCCCAGAGTCACACCCAATGCGTGGAGACGGTCCCAGACCAGCCATCTCTGCTGCCCCCTGTGCCGCATAAAAACTCCCTGGATAAGTTGTGCCCCCTAAATCAATGTCCATGAGCTATCTGTCCTGTCTCATGTTGCAGGAGAGGCTGGAGCATCCAGCTCCCTGTTCCTCTTCTTTTCCTGTAGGTAACCCCTCGAGTCAGTCTGGCCTCAAAGGCGCCAGGATGGACAGTGCCTCCTACCTACGGCACAAGGAGCGGCTCCTGCGCATCTCCGTCCGCCACATGGTGAAATCCCAGGTCTTCTACTGGATCGTCCTGAGCCTGGTGGCTCTCAACACTGCCTGCGTGGCCATCGTCCATCACAACCAGCCAGCCTGGCTCACCCATTTCCTCTGTGAGTCCCTGGGCTTGGTGTAGGTGGGAGAGCTCTGCCTGGGCAGGAAAAACCTTCTTTTCTCCTGCAGTTTCTGCTGCAGCTTCTTTTCTGCTGCAGCTCACCCTCACTCCTTGCCTCAAGGCACACAGGGATGAGTCCCACCACAGTCGTGCTGCTGTGGAGATGGGTGGGGAATAGCCTCAGCTCCATTCACTGTTGATGACAAACGGCCTTGTACAGATATTTAATTCAGCTTTGCCCATGGCCCCGTGGCCACTGAGAGCTGTCTCAGCCCTGTGAGCAAACGTGGAGGAGTTGTGCTGGCTTCATGTCCTTCAGGTCTGGTGTGTTTGTCATGAGAGAGAAACAGACTGACAGTCTCAGGGGAGTTTATCCCAAAATTGTGAGCAGTGGTGATGGAAAGCTTGCTGGAGAACCACCTCTGAATGCGCACAAGCCATTGCTGGAAAGGCGTGAATTTGCAGGGGTGGGACTGCTCATGGCAGAACACCCTGGTTAAAAGCTTTGTGCAGAGCATGGTGAGGAAATCCCAGGCTTGAAAAGGGTTACTGGAGCCTCCCTGAGCCCATCATGGGCCAGGGCACAAGGTCAGGTCTAGGAAGCACCACAGCCATGTCCTCTGTAGCGTGGGCTACTGCAGAGCAGCGTGGTCAGCCCCACGCATGTCATTCCTGAGCTGCTGCAGTGGGGACAGCGCTGCTTTCTGAGCCATGTTGTTCTTACTCACCTTGAAAATGTCCCTGTCACGCCCTGGCTCTACCCAAATCTGCAATAGTAGGCTCAGGCCTGCCGGGCTCCCAGCACGCCACGGTGGGGTATGGCAGCTGGTCGTGGTGAGAAGCATCTTCCAGGCAAGGTGAAGAGCCAGGCTCTTGCCTGCTAAATGTTCATGAAATAGCTGGAGAGCCTTTTCACTGGCTCTTGGCTGTTCAGCTCTGTTTCCCTGGCCAAGATCCAGGCCTGCAATGATTTTAATCCAGGTTGATAATATTCCCCTACAGTGTCGTGTGGTTGATGCCTTTGCAGGCTCCTCAGCCACTGTGGTTCAATGCCAAAGAGCTGCTGTGCTCTGCACTGGCCATTTCTGATCCTCTGAAACTCCTGGGACACTGGTGCATCTCCCCTGAACTATTAACTCATGGGCTTGATGCTCTCTCACACACAGTTCAGCTCCTTACAGATAAGATTCCCTCATCCCAAACCCTGAGAGCTCGGGGATGCAGCGTGGCCCTTGACTTGTCTCCTCTTTGTGGTGTGCTGTATGGCCAGCTAGTGGGTGCATGCAGGATGTCCCACACAGCTCGGTGTCCCAAGGCTGGGTTTTGTCTTTCAGACTATGCAGAGTTCCTGTTTCTTGGGCTCTTCCTTCTGGAGATGTCCCTAAAGATGTATGGGATGGGGCCGCGCCTTTACTTCCATTCTTCCTTCAACTGCTTCGACTGTGGGGTGAGCGGCCCCAGGGATGCTGTGGATGTGGGGGGAGATGCTTGGCAGGGGTCTGCAATGGGGGAGAACGGGATGGCCCTCACAGTGGGCAGGGAGCCCCTTCTGCCAGGACAGCCTGACATAACAGGTCTTGGAAAGGGTTGTGGGTGCCTCATCTTCGGGGATGTTATGTTTTCCCACTCCTGTCCTGAGCCTGTCTTTGATTCATGGCCGTGTCTGCTTCTCAGGTCACAGTGGGAAGCATCTTCGAAGTGGTTTGGGCTATATTCAGACCAGGAACCTCTTTTGGGATCAGTGTCCTACGAGCCCTTCGTCTCCTGCGGATATTCAAAATAACCAAGTGCGTACCCACTGTCAGTGCCTGTCATCCTCTGCCTTGGACTGCCCAGATCCAGTCGCTCCTGCTCTCCTGCTGATGGTGTCAGCACCACTGCCAGTGCTCCAGCAATGTCTCTGTTTTCTAGGTACTGGGCATCCCTGAGGAATTTGGTGGTCTCACTGATGAGCTCCATGAAATCCATCATCAGTCTGCTCTTCCTCCTCTTCCTCTTCATTGTAGTCTTTGCACTGCTGGGAATGCAGCTGTTTGGAGGCAGGTAGGTCGTTTCAAGGCTGAGGAACAGGAATTTCTCGGTGTTAAAGCCAAGTGATGACAGCCTCTTTAGGGGCCCAGCAGGACTGTAGCCTTCACCCTCAGTCTGCTCCTCAGAGTGGTATTTCTCCCACACCAAAATCCCTGCTCGAGGGGTGCCTTTGGCCTCTGTGGTCCTTCTAGCCAGGAGACCTTCTGGATTCTGGCACCAAATGCTCGGGAGACCTTTTCTGGAGTGGAGAAAGGTCCTCCTAAACACAGAATTGAAAGCACAGCAGTCAGGATTTTGGTGACCTTGGCATTTCATCCCATTTATGTTCACCCTTGTGGTTCCCCTTCCAGGTTTAACTTCATGGATGGGACTCCATCAGCCAACTTTGACACCTTCCCTGCAGCCATCATGACGGTGTTTCAGGTAGGAGCTGGGCTGCCGGGAGGCACAGCCAAAGGGACTTTGGGACCCCCTGCTCGCTCCCCCATGGCTGGGAGGGGCTCTTCACACCAAACAAGTTCCCCTCTATCAGCTGTCAGGTTGAACTCACTTCCTCCCTCTCCTGCGTGACAAAGTGGATGGAAAGAGGTGGAAACAGTTCCACCTCTGTTACAGCAGATGAAGAGTTCCAAAACTCTTCTGGGGAGACCTTAAATCCTCAGCAGTGTCCAATGCGATCTCCCTCGGGTGCTGCAGCTGCCGAGTTGGGTTATCCACTGCATGGGCTCTCTGTACTTGGCTCCTGTGTGTGGGTGGGATAGCTCCAGGGGGCTGCCCAGGTGATGGGAAGGTGCAGGTGACAGAGTTGCTGCCTTCATTTCCCTCAGATCCTGACGGGTGAGGACTGGAACGAGGTGATGTACAACGGCATCCGCTCCCAGGGAGGCGTGCGCTCAGGGATGTGGTCCTCCATCTACTTCATCGTCCTCACCTTGTTTGGAAACTGTATCCACCGGGCTGCTGTGCTTTTGGGGTGACATCCCCATCTCCTCGCCACCTCTGGGGGCATCCCCTCCCCACCTGCTGCTCCTTCTTCCCCTCCCCACTGAGGGAGACCCGCCCCACGCGTGTGGCATCCCAAAGGCAGAGAAGGGGCTGTGTGGAGGTGCACTGAGGGCTGTTTCTGTGGGGTGGGTGAGGAGTTTGTGCCTTTGGCTGAGCTGGACAGGAGCCATCAAGGCCACCCTCTGGGAGCTGCAGATACACATGTCCTTAACACACGGCTTGTGCATCCTTAGCTGCTCTCAGATACTCTGCTGAATGTCTTCTTGGCCATTGCCGTGGACAACCTGGCCAATGCTCAGGAGCTCACCAAGGTACATTCCTGCTGCTCCTTTTCCTTCTCTCGTGGAGAGTGTGGGGGCAAAGCCATTAAGGCTTTGATTTAGGAAAACGTTTAAACCTGCTGGTCTTCCCAGGAACACCCACACTTCAAGTACGGCTTTAACTATTTCTCCATTTAAACTCCTCAGTTTCATTTGCCATCGGTCAGATCGAGATAACCCTCATCTGTGGGACAGATCTGACATGGGGACTGTTGTCTGCCCGAGCACTCTGGAGATGTTGGAGTGGGAAGCATTTTCCAGTGGTGCCAGTATTTATTCCCCATCTGCCTACAGGGCAGTGGATGTGATTTAGGATGCAATTTAGGCTGGTGCTTAAGAAGGTTATTGGGCTTAGCTGCTTTTAAGACCATGCTGGGAAATATTTGGGAAATGCTAAATTGTTGGGGCACCATCTGGATAACAGTGAGTAGGAGAGCGCTGCAAGGGTCGTTGCCGCTCTTTGGAGCGGACCAGCGATCCTGTGGCACCCGGATTTTTGTGGAGCCCCTGGTATTACTCATGTCTCTGGGGCTCACTGGGAGGCTTCCACACTAGTGTAAATCTGGCCTGAAACGGGGCATGGTGCTGGCTTGCCTGAGGGACGTGTGCGGGGGTCCCTGTCCTCCCTCGGTGGGTGCAGATGGCACTTCCAGGGGCTGCCGGCTGCTGCTGGGGTGCGAGGGATGGGAGAGCCCCGGGGGTACCAGCAGCATCAATTAAGAGAGCGCTGAGTTTTTGAACAGGCTGAATGCTCGCTAATGACTCCTAATGACATCCTTTGCTCCGGAGACACAGCCATGCTCATTAAAGCAAGCCGGTCTCCGCCGGGGTCATTCGTGGATGCCTTACCTCCCACTCTGTTGGGGGGATGCCTGTCTGGCCCCTGTGGCTGTGAAGAACGGAGGGCTGAGCTGGTCTGCGCCGTCTGGGGCTGTTCCATTGTGCTCAGCCCAGCTCTTGCCCGGAGTGGGCTGGATTCACTTATTTAGGCAGCGCTGATGCCTTCGGGATGATGTGTTGTACGGGGGAACTTGCATCCCCACAGCACAGGGACAATAAAATCTGTCTCTGGAAATACCTCTGGATAAAGGTCCCCCTCAAGCCTTGGCATCGAGGGTGGCCCTGTGCATCCCTTGCTGCTCCTGATGGCTGAGCCTTCCCCTGGAGCCCCGGCACCCCTCTGAGCAATGCCCTTCTTCTCTCCCTCTGCAGGATGAGCAGGAGGAAGAGGAGGCCTTCAACCAGAAGCACGCCCTTCAGAAAGCCAAAGAAGTCAGCCCCATGTCTGCCCCAAACATGCCTGCTATCGAGTGAGTGACCCCCCAACGCCACCCCGGTGACCCCCCGAGCCAAGCCAGACCCAGGAGGGCACAGCAGAGCCTGGCATGGCTGAGTGTGGGGGCTTCCACAAGAAAAGAGTCCCCACATGGGTGACTCCCTCTCTGGGCATCTTCCTGAGGAGGGATGGAGGTCCAGGAGTGTGCTCCCCACGAGCAGCAGTGCCTTGAGAGAGGTGACAGCGTGCGGAGCAGGTCACCAGGGAGGACCTGGAGTCGCCAGCCTCTACACCAAGCTGCAGCCTCAGTGCTTGGGCATGGCAAAAATATGCTAAAAGAGGCTTTCTGCCCAAAATGCAGAGCTCAAGCACTCAGGGCTGATGGTAGGAGGCTGGGGAGGAGGAAGGTATCTCGAGTTATTCTTGAGGAGGGGTGATATTTGTTCCTGGGGAGTGTTTCTTCATGGCAGAGCTGCGGGAGAGCAGCCAGGGCTGGGGGAGAAGGAAGCAGCGGTGTCACAAATCTCCCTCGGGCTCCTTCCTTGGGAGCGAATGCAGTTAGGAGAGATGGAGCAGGTTTGTGAAACCATGTTTGATCGAACAAAAATTTGATTTGGGCGAGAAAAAAAAGCCCCAAACCACATAAACCTCCAGCATGGTGTTAAGAAGCCTTGTCTCTGCATTTCAGCAGGAGAAAAATCTGTTTTTTCCTTCCTAGTTGCCTTTTTTTCTCTTTATTTTGCGGTGTCATATGGTCTAAATCACATAAAACTTTCAAAGTCAACATTGGAACGAGGCGTTTTGGTTTGTTTCCCAAAACAGTACATTTCAGTACAGCTGAAGGGATTATTTTTTCCCCCCCTCTTTTTTTTTTTTTTTTTTTTTCTTTTTTCTTTCTTTTTTTTTTTTTTTAATAGAATCCCTTCCCAGGGAATTTTAGGTTTCGTTATGCTTTGAAACCCAGCCAAGCTCATACATGGCAGAATCTCTTGCAGATTTGCTGAGAGAAACTGCTGTCTTCAGGCGAGTGCTGATCTGGGGAGGGGGTTCAGAGGAAGCCTTGGGAATGCCCCCCTCCCTGGTTTGGCAGCACTGGATGCTGTGGTCCCGCATCCTGCATGGTTTTGGGGGCAGCAGGAACTGGGGGTGCTTGTAAGGCCTGCCTGTTCCCCCAGCAGCTGCAGATTTCGCCCTGGTTTGGGGCTGATGGGATGTTCACAATAAATCTGTGTCTGGCCAAGTGCTAGGCGGGTTTAGGGGAGAGGTGGTGGAGTCTGTGTGTTGGCTCTGTTTCTGGATACCAGTGGGAATGTGTTGGATAAAGCGAGGGAACAGAGAGCTTTAGGCTGCAGAAAAGACTGAGGAATGGACAGATAGGAGAGAGGAAGAGGGGGAGATGGAATATATTAGGGCAGTAAAGGATTTGCCCATGCTGCACATCCCTGATAGAGCTTTCCAGTCATTGTTAGATAGAGCTGGTTGGGAAAACAGATCCCTTTAACCTTTCCTTGTTGTTCTGGTGGCGTTGAAAGGAGAGGTATTGATATTCATGGAGCTGTTTTCCAGCTCCTCCCACTCCCCAGGATGGATTGGGGCAGGGAGTGCGAGGCCATGGGTTAAGCTTGGTGAATCTCAGGTCCGGTGTGCTTTTGGTGTCAGCGGCGGGGGAGGGACGGTGGGGACACTACAAGGCAGAGCAGAGGTGGCACAGAAGGGCTGCTGGGAGCTCAGAGCCGGGTTCTGCCTTTGGGAGTGCGTGGACACAGATGGCTCCATTTCCATGTGGGCACCCGGCGCAGGCAGGCTGGCGTGGGCGTTCCTGCCCGCGGAGAGCTTCGGCAGCGTGGGGACGGATGGGTGCTCCCACGTGGGCAGGGCTGGGTGCTCCCACGTGGTCGGGCTGGCGTGGGTGGCCGTGGCGCCCATCGGAGCGTTGTGTTCGTGGCCGGGCGCAGATGGCGCGGGGCCGTGGGCGCGTGCGGGCGCTGTCATGCGTTGGTGCCCAACGAGCTGCGTGGATGCGTCTGGAGGTTCGGCTGCTTGCTGTGGGGATGGGGGTGGGTTCCTGCAGCTTCATCCTTGCCTCGAGCGTGGCACTGGGCCTTTCCCATGCACGGGGCTCCATGGAGATTGTAACCACCAGTGTGGCTGGAGCACCTCTCCCATGAGCTCAGGGTTGAGGTTGTTCAGCCTGGAGACCTTAGGGCACCTTCCAGTACCCACAGGGGCTGTGAGGGAGCTGGAGAAGGGCTTTTGATGAGGTGTTTTTTTGAGAAGTGATAGGATGAGAGGGAATGTCTTCAAAGTGTTAGGAAGTGGTCACAGTACCAAGCCTGGCGGAGCCCAAGAAGAGTTTGGACAATGCTCCCAGGCACATGGTGGGATTCTCGGGGTTGTCCTGTGCAGGGCCAGGAGCTGGACTCAATGATGCCTCAAACTCACGATATTCTCTATTTCTACGATTGCGTATTCTCGGGGTGGTTTGCTTGGAGCTGCGTGTATCCAAACCTTTTCTGCGCTGGCACGAAGGATAAAGCCTGGAATCTCCCCGGCTGCTAACGCGTGTGAAGGACTCTGCCAGCCCTGTTAACTCGCTCCGCGTGGGGGCTGCTCAGGCGGCAGGAGCTCTGTGGCATTTCAGCCTGGGCTCATGGCTTGTGTTTGCTGGGGAGCTTCACGATCCCCTCTGTGCTCCCGGGGCAGCATCAGCCCATGCTGATGGCCCCGAGCAGCTCGGGGCTGGCCTGATGCACAGCCTCCTCTTCCCATTTGCCGTGTGTTTCTCGGGAGAAGTGAATTCGGAGCAGTTCGAGACAGCTGTTAAGTACCCGAGGATGTGTCAGAGCTTCGGAAAGACTGGAGCCTGCACTGCTCTGCCGGTGCACGACGTGGGGAAGGCTCCCGGGGATGGAGAGTCAGTGTGAGTGCCGGCAGCCCGTGCCCGGTGTGCCGGCAGGGGCTCAGGGCCGCAGTGCCGGCTGCTGCACCGATCGGCCACCCAGGGAGGGGGGACAGCTCTCTGCGCTGCCCACAGCGGTGCAAGGAGGCGATTGAACCCGTTTGTTTTTCCTCCCCAGAAGAGACAGGCGGAGGAGACACCACATGTCGATGTGGGAGCCACGCAGCAGCCACCTGTATGTGGGCGGCGGGGGCGCGTGTCCGTCTGTGGCTCCTGTGCTGTCTGTGCGTCCGCGGGGCCGGGGCACAGCCCGCTCCCCTCCGGCCCCCCGGCAGGGACGGGAGTGGGAGCTGTGTGTGTGTGTGTGCTGTATCCGTGTGCCCCCGTGCCCCCCGTCCGTGTGTGCGCGGCTCGGTGTGTGCCGGTCCCCGTGTCCGGTGCCGCCCGCCCGCGGCTGTGCCGTGCGCTCCGAGCGCTGCCCGTGCCCCTGTGTGCTCCTGGGTGTTTCCCTGTGCCGCGGGGGTGTCGGGAAGGGCACGTCTGTCTTCTCCACGGTGTTGTTGTGCGACGCGGCAAAGGTTTCGCGGCATAGCCCAGTTGTCCACGTAGAGAAGCCCAGTGCAGCTCCTTCCCCTCAGACAGTCAAATTCGCTGCTCTCCAAGCCTCAGGCAGCCTTTCTACCCGGGGTGTGCTGGGAGAGAGGCAAGGAGGGGTCCCTGGATGCAGGAAGAGGGCTCGGCCAGTATTTAAGGTGTCCCCAGGCAGTCACGCAAGAGGAAGGTGGTCCCTGCCTGTCTGGGATAGGGCGAGCCAGGATGCTGGCTGCTCCCAGAAGCTGGGCGTGCTGCCTGAAAGCTTCAAGGCAGCACTGAGGCTGCTGGGGCTGGTCATCCACCAGCCTGATTCCTTCTGAAGGTGCAGAAGCTCAATCTCAGCCCCATTTCCAACCCCTGCCAGCGCCAGAGGGACACAGACGAAGTCTTAGCACAGCCTGTAACCCTGGCAGCGGCACTGCCTTCTCCCTGGGACTCCCAGATTAAATCCAGGGTGGGTGCTTCACCGGGGGATGGTGTGGTCAGCCAGGACGGTGACCCCTCGCTGTCCCCCGTTGCAGGCGGGAGCGTCGCCGGCGGCACCACATGTCGGTGTGGGAGCAGCGCACAAGCCAACTGCGCCGGCACATGCAGATGTCCAGCCAGGAGGGCATCAACAAGGACGAGCCGCCCCTCATCAACCCCCACGCCAGCATCTTCCGCAGGAAGAAACCCGGGGATGGCGTCACCCTGGAGAAATGCGCTGAGGAGCAGGGCAAGGGTGAGCGGCCGCTGGCTGAGGGGCCCGAGCAGCCGGCCAACCCCGGTGGTGGCGAGGACAGGACATCGCCCCGGGCCAAGCGGGACAAGGACATGTGGCAGCAGAAATCGTGCCACGGCAACTGCGAGCCGGGTGAACAGGACGGAGCAGGAGGCAGCATCGAGGATAGGGCCAGGATGAGGCCGAGCCAGCGGCGCAGCCGGCACCGCAGAGCCCGCATGGAGGGCAAGGACACGGCTAGCATCTTGGGGAGCCGCTCGGCCAGCCAGGAGATGGGGCTGGAGGAGGCCAGCACTGCGGAGGGGGCGCAGGACGGGGACCGGCGTGGAGACATGGCTGCAACAGAGGCGCTGATCCCCGGGGAGCCGGAGGCAAGCGGCGAGTCCATCAGGTTGGTCCCTGCGGAGGGCATCTCGCCATTCCCACAGCTCCTCACCTTCTCCTCTTCTCATATCCCCGTATCTCCTCACACCTCTTTTTCTCCCCCTTCCCTCCTGCAGGACAAACGGGGTCCCTGCCGGCGATGCCGATCTGCTTGGGACCACCAGGAAGGGGAGCCCCCCACACGCCGTGGCTGAGGGCAAGACGGGCAACCTGACGGAGCAGGACTGCAGCAGCCCGGACACGAGCGAGCAGGCGCTGCTGGAGCCCAGCAGGACCGTGAGCCGCAGCGAGCCCGACCTGTCCTCCATCACCCCCAACACCGAGAAGGCCACCGAGAGCACAGCCATCATGATCGATGTCCACGACTCCGCTGTGGTACAGAGTGAGGACCCGTCTCTCTTTCCTGAGCCCCTCTCCCAGCCCTTGGGGACCCTGTGGGGTTGGAAAGCTGCTTGCTCGGCTTTTCCTATCCACATCCATCCATGGGGAGAGGGGAATTTCCTTGCTGCTCCTTGCAGCACCTCCCTCCAGCACCCCAGTTTTGCAGGGGAGCGCCAACGCTGATGTGCCACCATCCCCTGGGGACCGTGTCCCTTTCCTGCCTCCTTCCCATCCAGCCCTCATTCCCCCTTCCTCTCCAGCTGGGCAAAACTCTCGCATTCCCTGTTTTGCCTGGCACATCTGTAGCCTCCGGCAGCTCGCTGTCACTCAAACCCCTTAGCAGCATCCTCGCTGTCAAGGTGAGCTGCTTTAAACAGTGTTATTAATTAACAAGCAAGGTGAAAACTGTCCTCGTTAAACCCATTTAATCTGCTCCATCCCTGCAGCTCGTGTGTTTTCCTCCCATCTAGTGCCTCTCCCCATAGCAGCACAGGGATTCAGAGCAGGAATGAGGGAGGTTATATGTGCTGGGGTGGCAGGGACACCCCAGGGTGTTGTCTGGGTGCAAGGCCAGGCAAAGGCTCTCGCTTTCCTGCAGTTAGCAACAAGACAGATGGTGAAGCCAGCCCCTTAAAGGAGGCTGAGACCAAAGAAGATGAGGAGGAAATGGAGAAGAAGAAGCGGAAGAAGGAAAAGAGCGAGACAAAGGGCAAAGCGATGGTGCCGCACAGCTCCATGTTCATCTTCAGCACCACCAACCCGTGAGACATTTTTCAGACTGGGACTGGGGAGGGCTGCAAGGGGAAGGACCCCTAGACATCACCAAAAACAGGGAATCCTCGTGGGAAGTGGGCTAAATGTCTCCCAAGCAGGCTTGATAACCAGCCATGGTGTTACCCAAGCCTTGCACACTCCCACTGTGCCAGCCATGCTCATGGCTCTCTCTCCCAGCTTCTGATTGCCAAATTGGGATTTTTATTCATTGTTTGTTTTATTTATCTTCAATTTTCTGCTCACCCATAGCTCTTCCCCAGCTCCAGAAGCCCCAATTTCTCAGGGACTTTCCCTGCCTGGCCGAGCAAAGGGATCAACAAGCCCAAACTCCCCTTGGGCTCCTTTTTCTGCTCAGACTTTGCCACCCATCTTCCCACCCTGGAAGGGAGCGATTTAGGGTGGGCTTTGCATGCGGGCCATGGCTGGGGCCTTCCAGGGGCTCACATGTGGGGCTGTGGGCTGTGTCCCCACAGGGTGAGGAGGGCCTGTCACTACATCGTGAACCTGCGCTACTTCGAGATGTGCATCCTCCTGGTGATCGCCGCCAGCAGCATCGCCCTCGCCGCCGAGGATCCTGTCCTCACCAACTCCGACCGCAACAAAGTGATTGCAACCCCTTCCTGCTTCCCCCATCCTTCAGGCGAAGCTCCTGTAGGATTTTAGCTTCCGTGGTGGGGCGAGGTCCTATAGGATTTTAGCTCCTGTGGTGGGGTCTGGATCAGGGCAGCCGGTGGCAGCGCTTGCACCATGCCATGGAGTCTGAATTCTTCCCTGTCACCCTCCTTTATAAACCATGGGAGTCACTCTGCTTCCCACCCGCGGGGTTTAGAGCCTGGGGAGAGCCCAGGGTGCCTGGTCAGCTGTGAAGTAGCTTGAACTGGGCAGATGCTGCTACGGGCACTGCTATGGGGCACACGATCCTGGCTAGCAGTGTGATTTCTGAGCCATGTGCTCCCTGCATGGGGAATTATTCCCTCCTACCTGCACAGGCTGGGTTTGGGGCTGTCCTGAACTCTTAGGGACCAGGCTGGGTTTGGGACAAGCAAGCCAAGCCTGCGTGTGTCCCTGAGCTGGGCAAGCTGCAGTGGCTGGGTGTCTGCGTGGGCACAGTTTGCTTGGCAGTGCCTGCAGAGCACCTGTGCCCTTTCTCTGCAGGTCCTGAGGTATTTCGACTACGTCTTCACTGGCGTCTTCACCTTCGAGATGGTGATCAAGGTAAGAGCCCTGGCAGTCTGCAGCACCCCTGCAGCCAATGGGGAATAGCTCAGTTTTGCAGTTCTGGTCCTAAATGTAGATGGTGGAGGCCCTAAAGTTTGGTTCTCAGCACTGGTGGTCCAGCGTGCTCAGCACCTCCTTTATCAGCCTCAAGACTTCCAAAAAGTTTTGATGTCCTATACCCAGGACACTGAGATGAGCCTGCAGTGTCCCTGTCCCTCTGCTTGTCCCTTCCACTTGATGCCTGAGCTGCTCATTCCCTGCCTCTTTTTATCTCTGTAACTCCCCTCCAGATGATCGATCAGGGCCTGATCCTGCAGGATGGCTCCTACTTCCGAGACCTCTGGAACATCCTGGATTTCATCGTGGTGGTGGGAGCACTGGTGGCTTTTGCCTTGGCGTAAGTGGCTGTTGTCCTTGTCACTCCCTGCCTTCCCTCGGCTGGGATGGGGGAAGGGCGCAACGGTGTGTTACAGCCACTGGACTCTGATTTTGTTCTGTATTTTATATTTCTCTGCACCCTTCTGCTCTGCTTCTGGGATGGCTCCTGGCAGTGGTGTGTGGCTGCTCCAGAGGTGTATTTCTCCTTGTTTGTCAGAAGCTGGTGAGCAAGCAGGCAGGGCAAGGCGAGCTGGAGCTGCTAGGAGGCAGTTGGTGGCAAAAGTGGATGTGAAACAGAGCAGAAGGGGCTGTTAGAGAGGGGGAAAAGGCCTAAAGGTGTTAGAGCTGGAGTTACATACCTGCTGTGCCTCTGGGGCGCACAGAGACAGCAAAAGCAGCAGCCTGCCAGGCGGAGCTGCCCTCTGAACATGTTTGTGCTGGAGATGGTACCCCTGACTGGTGACTTTTCCTCTGGTCTGAGGGGGACATTGCTCTGGAGCCCTGCAGGAATGGGATGGGGCTGGTGGGGTTTGTGCCAGCCTCCTCTGCAGCATCATGGAGAGGGCTGTGTGCTTGTCCTGGAGTATCCCCCCTGAGCATCGCTTTGAGATTGGGCTCTGGCGCTGACGTTGAGGCACCTGTGGGTACCGGGATATCCATGGTGCCCGTGCCGTGGAGGGCAGGGCACCCAGGGGAGAGTTTCCTGCTGCTCTGCTGTCCCCTGTGCTGCTGGCAGGGCAGGTGGTGCAGTGAGCGCAGGGAGGGATGCACAGTGCTGAGGTGATGCTCGCAGGAAAGGGACACCCCCTGGTCCCCCCATCGGTGCCCAAGGAGGGAGAGGAGGAGAGAGGGGGGGCTCAGGCTCCTTTGTCACGCTGTTGCTCTCTCTCTGAGCCTCTGACCCCGGCGGCGGTGGCTGGTGAGAGGGGAGGGCCTGGCAGCCACGCAGAGGGAGCCTTGGCCTTGTGGCAGCTTGGGTACCGTGCAGGGCTCTCGGGGTGCCTGGCTCTGAGCCCCGAGGTCTCTCGATGGATTACAGTCCGTAATCCATCTCATCCCAGATGGGCAGCCTTCTCCTGGTTCTCACCCTCCCTGGCTCGGTGCTTGTGCCTTCCTCACCCTCCTCACCCCATTCCTCACCTTCACCTCCTTGGGAAGAGCGCGGGAGAATTCAGCTTGCTCAGCACAGGGATGGAGCAGCCCCGGGCAGGGCAGGGGACTGACTGCAGACCCCGGCATGGGGCACGTTTGCTGGCTGGGGACAATGCTCTGAGCCTCTGGGAGGCCACCCAGGCCACCACGAGGGTGGATTGAGCATCTCCAGGGTCTGGCTGATCCCTCCTCTGCCAGGGCAGCCCTTCGGAGCGTGTCTGGCAGGGCTCAAGGGCATCAGAGCCTGAAGATGCACTGAGTGCTTGGAGGAGGAGGACAAGGGAGCCCTTTCCTTCCAAGGCCACTTCCACCAAGACTTTTGATGGCTGAGGAGCGCAGGTTGTTGGCTCAGCCTGCTCCTGGGTGGACGGGTGTCCTCACCAATGTACAGTAACTGTTTACTGTCCCCTTGTCCCCACCCCACAAGGGTGGCACAATGCCTGTGGTGGCCCCTGGAGCTGGCAGGGCCCAGCACTGAGCTTGAGGGGAAGCTGCCACGCACCTTCCAGCCCTTCTTGCCACCTGCCTGCCTCCACCCATCCTCCCGAGGGAAAGACATTCCCTCTGGGCACGGGGCAGCTGAATTCTCCAGGGTGAGCACCCCCATCGGCCGTGGCACCGAAGCCCTTCCCGTGGAGAAGGGTTTGGCATCTCCACACACATTTGCAGCAAGAGTTGGTGTCTTCTGCTCACCCCTGTAGCCATAGCTGGGTAGATCCTGAGCTGCTCGTGCCATGGACGGGGCTCTCTGTAGTGTAAACCTGCAGGATTGTCCATCTGCCCTGCCTCCAGCGTGGCTCCTGCTGGAGGAGATGGTCTCACGGCTTCGGGAGTGAAGGGAGCAGAGGCACCACGGTGATTTCCAATGGGTTTATACATTATAAAGCGTTTAAAAGATCACCCGCCTCTCCCCTCAGCAGCCCAGCACCGCCACAGCCCCAGGAGCTGCAGGATGCTCACCAGCTCTCCATGTCCCACAGCCCTCCCTCCCACCCTCCCTCCTGGTCTCCAGGGGAAAACCCTGCTGGTGATGTTTCAATCCGTCTCCCTTTTTCCTCCCTCTGTGAGCTCTTTGATGTGGGGCCGGGGTGGGGGCAGTGTCCTCCTTCTCTTTCCCCTCTCCTCCGTGGTTTTGGGTGGGCAGAGTAACGCCCGTGGAGCGACTGTGGCGATGTCCTGCGTGAGAGCTGCTGGTGCCTGAGTCCAGCGCTTCCCAGCAGGAGTGCTGGGGTGTGCCATGCAGGTTCCCTGACCCTTCTGCCTCCTCTCTGTGGTCTGGTTTTCCCACGGGGGTCCCGCGTGGCTTTGAGCACAGCAGGAGGTCTTTGAGCTGGTTCAGCAGTGCCACCATCGTCTGTGCCATGTCCAAATTGCTGATAACCAGGTGCCCACCCACAAAGCCATCTCTTCTTGTGGCATTGTGGCTTGTCCAGTGCTCCCTCAGAGCCCACACATCCATTCATCCATAGCTCTCCATATGGAAAGCTAATACATCAACCCATACGCGGCCTAAATAAAAAGCTGTAAATCTCCTAAGGGTTCAAATTAAATTAGCTGAAATAACCAGAGCCGCAACTGAAGACCCTGCTCGCCTTTGCCTCCCCCCAAGGAGGCATTGCACAGCGGTTTTGCAGAGCTGTCCAGAGGTGGTGGAATGGTCGGTGGAGAGGTTGAGTGGTCAATGTGGAGCCCTTGCCCTTGGTGTGTGAGATAACCCAGCAGAGGTGCCTCTGTCCTTGCAGCATCTCCCTGTGCCTGTTGGCAGCAGGGTGTGGAAGCAAGAAGAACCCCTGTGTACTGCACAATCACCTCTGTGAGTGGGGTCAGGACAGAGGTCCCACTGCGGAAGTGCTGCAGAGTTAAACTGTCACCTTTACAGCACACCTCCCATGTGTTGGGCTAACGCACAGCCAGGGGCTGGGGTTAGCTTAATGTGTTTTAGGAAATGTTTTGCTTGTAGGCTTTGCCCCCAGCTCTGAGCACTCCCTGTGCATGTGGCAGGGACTCGGCTCAAACAGGGACAGAGGCTTGGTTACAGTCAGGGACCTTGGAGCCCACCTTGGCTTGTCCAAGCAAGTGTCCTGCGGGCTGGCAGGGGAGCCTGCACTGCAGCTCAGGCTCTTGGTCAGTGGAGTTCTCCATAGAGGTGATTTGGCAGAATTTGGAGGGGAACTATTATGGCTTTCCAGGTGGGTTCCCTTGGAGGCACCTGCCTGTGGCTCACGGTCCCCCCACAGCTCTTGGCTAAGGAGGACCATGTGCGCTCCTGCTGTTGCCCACTGTCCCACTCCATGCAGGTTCCTCTTGCAGCAGAGCTTTCACTGTGTGCCCCCCACCCAAAACCTCCAGCAGGGAGGGCAGGCGTCCCTCCCTGGAGATGTGCCCCATCCTGAAGGGCACAACATGGTCTATGACGGCTTTCACCTGAGGTCTGGGGTGGTGGACAGCTGCTGCAGGGTCCCCGTGCAGCTCCCCTGACACTTTTCTTACCTTCCTCCTCTCTTTCTTTTTCCATCTCTCTGCTGGTGCTGCTTGGTGTCTGCTGGGCTGGATCGCCAACAGGAATGCTTTGGGGTAACTATGGCGCTCGGGATATTGCGGGGTGCTGTTCCTGGGAATGCAGGGGGATGTCGGTCTGTCTGACACCTGAGCTGACCCTTAGCTGCATTTTCAGGGGCTGCAGCACGCTGCTCTGCAGGCACCCCTGAGGGCTGAAGAGATCCCCTCTCAGCAGATGTGAGCCCCTGCAGCTGGGGTGTCCTTGGTGGCAGCTTGCACCCCCTGAGTGCTGCCCTCAAATCCTCACCCCAGCCCCCAGTCAGATGCCCCAGCCCTTAGCCAGGCCCTGATACTGAGCAAAACAGGAGCTGGAAGGTGCAAAGTGACTCCTAGGTCCGTCTGTACACTTGCTTCCCATGCGTGTGAGGGCTGTGCTCCTAGGGAGGACTATTAATTAGTGGTTTTGTTTACATCTCGTAATGATTAAGCCCATTATTGTACTCCCTGTTGCATTAACCCTCGCCAAGGAGCTGCGTAATTGGGAGCATCTGTTGCTGCAAGTAATTTCCTTGACATTTTTCGAGGGTGCCTGGTGGATCCAAGCCGTGCCACCTTCACCAGGACCTCGCTGCTCCATCCTGAGATCCACTCTTTAGTTAAAAGGCATTAAAAAGTCCCCTGGTATTGTGGTTGGGGAATAATCAACATATTCAAGGAATGAGAGTCATGAGGGGGCTTTTCTAAATAATTCTACTGATAAACTTTGCCTCCCTTAGCTGACTTGGGGTGGAGGCAAGGGTAGCCCTGATCTGGAGGGACCTTAGAGACGATTCCGAGGATCCAAACCCCCTGCCTTGGGCAGGGACACCTTCCACTGGGCCAGAGCATTCAGGGCTCCATCATTCACTTCCAGAGACAGTTTCCCTTGGCAATGTAGACCCCATTGAGCGCACCTCCGTCATTTTATTATGAATTTCTTGCAACTGGCAGGAGACAATTTGCATTGACGGTGACCCTGTGAGAGCCCCATTTGCACACAGCACGTGCCTGCAGGAGGGAGCCAAACCTCCCTTGCCCTGCAAACCTCCTGGCACTGCTTCCCCCAGCGAGGGGTTTGTTAAGGTCGCTGGAAGGGTGCTGATCCCGGGAAAGAGAGGATTGCCTCGTTTTCCATCTCCGCCAGCTGTCAGCGTGTGGTGGAGGAGCCGCGTTTAGGTGGGCTGAGCGCTCAGCAGTCACACGTTTGTGCCCCTCCTGTTCCCGTCTTCACATGTGCTGGGGGGGTGTTGTCAGCATTTAAACCCCCAGAGCACCCAGGTCTACAAGGTTATTGTCTCTCTCTTCCATTTTTGGGTGCGTGTGCCTCCCTCCGACGCGGCAGGACCAACAAAGGACGGGATATCAAGACCATCAAGTCTCTCCGTGTGCTGCGGGTCTTGAGGCCCCTGAAAACCATCAAGAGGCTGCCCAAGCTGAAGGTAACGAGTTCCATCTCCTGCCTTGCATCCTCTTCCCCTGCATGGACTGCTGGGAGCTGGGACCACATGCAGTGATTTGCTTGTGAGTGATGAGCAAGTTGTTCTCAAAGCTTTCGGTGTGTTTTGGGAGCCCCGTCTGCAACCACAACACCCTTCAGGCTGCTTCGTATCTGGAGGTGCAGTGAGTTATTAAAAGCAAGCCTGGACCTCTGCAAGGTGCCCAGCAGTAGTTCCTCTGTCAGGGAAAGTGAGGCTTGAATGGACAAAACAAAGCAAAGCCCAGATATTCTGAAAAATAGGCTGCCCTGGTTTTGGAGACCTCAGATCTCTTTCCAAAGTTTATGATCTTTCCCACTAGAGCAGGTTGTGAACAGCTTGGGGTTTTGTATGCTGTGCTGTCATGGTGTTGCTCTGGAGGGGGATTTCCCATCTCAATAGCGGGATTATTTCTGCATCACAGGAATTTATGTATTTCCTACCTTAGCTGATGGTGTACAGAGCCAAAAAGGAGTATGAGACTGAGGAAGCCTTTTTTTTTCCACTTATGAGTGGTTTGGCTGATTGATAAGACCCAGAAACACAGGGTTTGACCCCAGCTTTTCTTCCTGATCAGTGGATGGAGCCAGCCCGTGTCAGTTCATTTCTGGAAATGCCTGTCTCCATTATGGAACAGGGGTAAGGACAGTCCCCACGTAGAGTGCTCTGAGAACCAGGGCTGAGCGCACTGAGGGACATGCTGCTTCTGCAGGCAGAGGTATTTGCTCTGCCTTGTTATTTGGGGTGATGCGAAACAATGAAGTGTTTACTAATTAGTCTGGAGTGCTGCTAATTGCGTCATTAGGATGGTCCCCTGTCTGCTTCCCTGGTTGCAGAGAACACTGGGGATACAAATACCCATCCCTGGTGCTGTCTCAGGGGCTGCCTGGTGCCTCCACGTGTGCCGTGGGTGCTCCGGGTGTTAACCTCATTCACAAAATAGCTTTTGGCCTGGGAGGAGGCCCAGCTCTTGCCCTCTTTCCCCGCCAGGTAGCCTGGTCTTGCTCCTGCCCTTTGCCAGGGCTGTGGGTTCCCCAGGGTGAGCTCTGCCCTCTCTTTCAGGCTGTTTTTGACTGCGTCGTGACATCCCTCAAGAATGTCTTCAACATCCTCATTGTCTACAAGCTCTTCATGTTCATCTTCGCCGTCATCGCCGTGCAGCTCTTCAAGGGGAAGTTTTTCTACTGCACTGACAGCTCGAAGGACACGCAGAAGGACTGCATGTAGGTGCCCTGGGGAGGGGTCTGGTGCTGCTGACCCCTCTGGCGAGGGCAGGGTGCTGGGTCCTGTCTGCTATGGTTCCCCGTTAAGTCCTTGGTCATGATTTGCTCCTGGGGTGGATGGTGTGGGCTGAGCCCCATTCCCAGTGCTGTGTCCCACCCTTCCATGGGGTGCAGAGACCCTTATTTCGCTCCTGTTCTTTCCTCCTCGTCTCTTCTGCTTTGCTTTCCCCTTCTCTGCTTCCTCGCAGTCGTTATCCAGCGTCCCCCCATTTCTCCCTGTGGGAGGAGAGGTGCCCCCAGGGTTTAAACCCATTGTCCCGTACGCTGGTTTTGGGACCCCTAAAACCAAAGTCACTGCTCCCTCCCAACCTTGCAGAGGGAACTACGTGGACCACGAGAAGAACAAGATGGAGGTGAAATGCCGGGAGTGGAAGCGGCACGAGTTTCACTACGACAACATCATCTGGGCTCTGCTCACCCTCTTCACGGTGTCCACCGGCGAGGGGTGGCCACAGTGAGTATTCTGCTCAGCCTGTCCCCTCGGGCAGGGGTGATCACATCCCTGTTGGGGTGGTCAGGTTACACCCCGTGGGACTGAGAGAGGAATTGCTGGCCGGGAGGGAGGAGAAGAATGATGACAAATTATATCAGCACAAAAGAGCTTTTAGCCCCCTTATGAGCCTGGGGCCGTGGCTGGGCTTAGCTTCTTCCTTAGGGAGGGAATGATGGATAATCCCTTTTCTGTGTGGCCCGCAGATATATTTTAGGTCAGTATTAGAGATAACGGTAGGACTAGAACTCTCTAAATGCTCATGTGAGTTTGGGCAATATTTTTCTCTGCGTGCAGAGCATAGGAAAATCCATTTTCCATCAGGGATATGGCAAAGTACCATAAAACAAGCTGTAGCAGTTTAAAAGGGTCATCCTTGAAAGCAGATTAGGGGAGAGCTTTACCTTGTCATTGTACAGGCATGGACAGACAGAGCTGGGTCCCGTTGGAAGCGATGGACATATCCCTGGTTGTTTTTCTTCACCTCTCTGCCCACAGGGTGCTGCAGCACTCGGTGGATGTGACGGAGGAGGACCGTGGGCCCAGCCGCAGCAACCGCATGGAAATGTCCATTTTTTATGTTGTCTACTTTGTGGTCTTCCCTTTCTTCTTTGTCAACATCTTCGTGGCTCTCATCATCATCACGTTCCAAGAGCAAGGAGACAAAATGATGGAGGAGTGCAGTCTGGAGAAGAACGAGGTACGGTCTGGGGAGGGGGAACGATGACATTCCCATGGGGTTTTAGCATTTTGGGAGCTTGGAACTCCCTTGATATTGAAAAGGTGAGAAACCCATGAGCCAGATTACAGAGGAAAGAAGCACAGGAGCCACCACCCCCCAGGTGTCCGTGGGCCGGGGTGTGATGGACATCGTTTTGTTGCAGAGGGCCTGTATTGACTTTGCCATCAGCGCCAAGCCCCTGACGCGGTACATGCCCCAGAACAGACACACCTTCCAGTACCGCGTGTGGCACTTCGTGGTGTCGCCGTCCTTCGAGTACACCATCATGGCCATGATAGCGCTCAACACCGTGGTGCTCATGATGAAGGTGAGCTGGTGGTCAGAGCGAGTCTGTCCTCCTGGTTTGGAGCAGTGGGATCCATCAGGATGGGAGCAGAGGGTATTTTGGTTGTGGAGGTGCTTTGAGACAGAGTCTGTGTGCGTATTCCCTTGGCACAGCCGCTTGAAACGTCACATCACCTGAAGTGGAGGTGGCATCTTTTAGAAAAGAAATGACCCAAATTATTTGGACCTCGTAACTAGTGCAGGCAGATCTGGACTGCCTCTGTGCTCCCTTCTTAGAAGCAGTGGCATCTGTCCTGGGTGAGGGGTGAAGAGGGTAAGGGCGAGATGGTCTTGAGGGCCCCAGGGCGAGGAACGTCGGCCACCACTGGTCTGTCCTGGGGGAGGGGTGAAGAAAGGAGGAATTCTTGTGGCAGCCAGGACAGCAAACACAGACCACGTCGGGTCTGTGCTGGGACAGTCATCAGCCAAGGGGCTGGCAGGCCCCCTCCTGGCTAGTGCTGTTGCTGTTTCCTTCAGTACTACTCTGCTCCGTACACCTACGAGCTGGCCCTGAAGTACCTGAACATCGCCTTCACCATGGTGTTCTCCTTGGAGTGCGTCCTCAAGATCATCGCTTTCGGCTTCCTGGTGAGTGCCTGCTCCTGTTCTTTGTGAGGGTGTTAGTCTGGACTTTGCAGTGCACAGATCGTGGGGGGGAAGGTGTTAATAACGTGAGGTTGCTGCTATTTATTTTGGATCCTGGCCTGAGAGCTGCTTTTGGGCCGGAATCCTTTGGTTCTCATTGCACTTCCCACTGCTGGGTGCTGCTGGGGGAAGCCACACTGCTGCTTTACCTCCTGCCTTGTGCTCTGTGCCTGGACCATGTCTGTGCTGTGCTGCTGCTCTGTTAGAGCCCCTGCTGCTGCCCATGCTGCTGGCTGTGGTCCCTTGTCCCCACGAGGCAGGAGATGCACTTCTGGTGCACTTCTGTCCTCGGGCTGTACCCATTGGATCAGACCTGAGCAGCGGCGAGACCTCCCTGACTGATTCACGGCCCTCAAGTTCCCAGCTGCCCGTTTGGGGTTTGAAGCCACAGATTGCTTTCTCTTCGGCTATTCTTTGCTGCTCATGGGAGATGAGCCCCGCCAGCAGGAGGGTTTCTGGCCACCCTCCTTGCTCCCAGTAGCACCAGCCATGGTCACGCTTGGTCTTGCGTCAGCAGGGGCCGAGATGTGTCCAGGTGTCTGTGAAGAGGAGGGCAAAGCATCCTCCTGGCTGTGAGGGACAGTACGAGGAGCTGTTGCAGCCTGACCTGGGTGGTCTGTGGCTACTTTTCCTGCTCCCATTTGCCGGGGTGGTCTCTTGGGTGCATGAATCATCTCCCAAGAGGAGCTGCTTGCTGCAGACACGCTCAGGTCTGCCCCTGTCTCAGACACAGGATGGTGTTCCAGACCGTGGCTGCATACAAATGGGCTGTGAGCATTGTCCGTGAGCAGCTTTGGCCTGTGGCCCAGCGCCCTTCAGACCTGCAATCCCCGAGCTCAAATCCATGTTCCCCCTCTCCTTTCTCTTGCAGAATTATTTCCGGGACACCTGGAACATCTTTGACTTCATCACGGTCATTGGCAGCATCACGGAGATCATCCTCACGGACACCAAGGTGAAGCAGGGGCTGGGAGCAGCGGGTGTAGGGTGGCGGAGGGGCTCCCACCTCCCCTCTGACCCCTTTTGTCTCCTCCCAGCTGGTGAACACCAGCAGCTTCAACATGAGCTTCCTGAAGCTTTTCCGGGCTGCTCGGCTCATCAAGCTGCTCCGCCAGGGTTACACCATCCGCATCCTGCTCTGGACATTCGTGCAGTCCTTCAAGGTCAGTCTCACGTGCCCTGGTCCCCTCCCAGGCCACAGGGATGTGGTGCTGCTCCCAAATGCAGGCTGTTCCCAAGGTCTTGGAGGAGAGATGGATCAGCACAGCTCACCTGTGTGTTTTGGGGGCTGGACCTGTGATGGATGAGATGATTCATCTCCTCTTGCAGGCACTCCCCTACGTCTGCCTCCTGATTGCCATGCTCTTCTTCATCTACGCCATCATTGGGATGCAGGTGAGCCAGACGTGTCCGTGTGCATCCCTGTGGCACGGACAGTGACACCGGCATGTCCCCAGCACTGCACACAGGAGCAAGCCTCGTGCCTGCCTGTCATTGCTCAGTCACAGCGCTCAGGAAGGTGCCGAGGATGGAACAGCTCCTCTGGGAGTTGCACATACCCTGGGGAAGCGTCCATGGGCTTGTTCAGTCAAGCTGCACAACTCCCTTCCCTTCCCAGCTGGTGCCTTGGGAGCTGTGGCCTTGGGGACTCAGCGGGGCACCCGCCATCCACCTTGTCCCCGTAGCTGTGTCACTGATGATCTGTTTGGGTGCTCTGTTTGTGGCCCTGCTGTGACCTCCCAGCTGGTGGGGAGGCTGCAGTGCTCGGGGAGACGGCAGCTCCGCGGGCTCCAGCTGGTGAATAAGAGGCACGTGAGCTGAGCCCCCGAGCTCCGCACGTGCCGCGGGGCTGGCTCGCCTCTGCTGTGACTAAATCCCACGCTGGAGATGTGACAAAGCGTCCTCGATGATGAGCTCCAGGAATATGGAGCTGGCCGATGAGCTGCCGCAGTACCCAGCACCTGACAGGAGCTGATTTTGGGGTGACAGTGGCCCTGGTATTTAGGATCTTCCAGTGCCGTGGCTGCTTTTTGCCCTCCTGTCCTACACACCTCGGCACCGGCTCCAGGTGTTCTCCTAAACAGCCGCCATCTGACTCAGCCCCCCATCCCTGCTGGGTGGTACTATTAGATTTATTTTTTTTAATTTTTTTTTTTTCTTTTAACACCATTGTGAACAAATCCCCAAGCAGTAAAGTCTGTGGGCGTTATTTGAGCAAAATAGCTGGAGGCAGAAAATATTCTACAATTACACATTCCAAAAAACCTGTACAGGGAAAAAATACTCTGCAGTTGGTGTATTTTTAGGTTCAGGGAAAGGGGAATAAATATTTAACAGTAATAACAGCACATTTTTCCAATTTGAGGCACTTTACGAATGTTCGTTATGTCTTACCACGGCCTTGGCTGAGGGTTGTTGTTAGAATATTGTCCATATTTTGGTCTTTGTTGGCTCTCTTGGCCCTGGGGATGGTGGGGTGTGTCCCTCCCTCCCCGAGCCCTTTCCCGCCCTGTTTGGTCTGCTGTGCCTGACCCCAGCGTCACAGACCATTTCTCCACTGAGGGAAAAACTCCTGGGAGTGTCTGCGATTGTGACCCAGCACCCAGCCAGGATGGTGGGACTCAGTTCCCACACCTCCAGCGTGCTTGGGGCTGCTGGGTGCCGTGTGGCGCTGGGAGGGCACGGAGCGATGGATGTGGAATGGTTGGACTCGGCTGGTCCCAGGCCCCCCGCGCTCCTGTTTCCATGGCAGCTCAGCCTCTCGCAGCCTTTGCCACCCACAGCAAATCCCTGCCAAGGAGAGGAGAGTCTCCTTCCCCGATGGCTGCCTGGCACCAGCTCCTTGGCACGCCGGCCGTGCAACAGCCCGTGTTTGCCGGAGTACTGTTCGTGGAATCACGGGGTCATGGAATGGTTTGGGTTGGAAGGGACTTTAAAGGCCATCTTGTCCAACACCATGGCGGGGACGTCTTCAGCTAGAGCAGGCTGCTCGGAGCCCTGTCCAACCCGAGCTGGAATGTTTTCAGGGACGGGAATGTGAACGTGCGGCTGCTTCCCTGGCTGATGAGATCTTGCCTGAAGAGCTGAGCCCTTTTTCTCCCTCCTGTAGGTTTTTGGCAACATCAAACTAGACGAGGAAAGCCACATTAACAGACACAACAACTTCCGCAGCTTCCTGGGCTCCCTCATGCTCCTCTTCAGGTGAGCAGCCAGGGAAAATGTTCCTCCACTTGCCAGAGGTGTATTTAGTTTGAGCAGGGGGTGGTGAGGTTTCTCCTGGGGCATTCTGACTCCATCCCATGCCACCCCGAGCTGCTGACAGGGCTGTGTTGGGTACAGGAGTGCCACAGGGGAGGCGTGGCAGGAGATCATGCTGTCCTGCCTGGAGGGCAAAGGCTGCGAGCCGGACACGACAGCCACGTCCGGGCAGAACGAGAATGAACGCTGCGGCACCGACCTGGCCTACGTTTACTTTGTGTCCTTCATCTTCTTCTGCTCCTTCCTGGTGAGTTACTTCCTCTGAGAGCCCTGGGGATGCCCCTCATCAGCACTCTGGTCATCTTCCATCACCTTCCCACAATCACCCTTCCTTCTCTCTCCTTTCCCTCCTCTGCTCCCTCTCCCCCCATTTCCCTTTCTCTCTGCCTTTTTCCCTTTCATTTAGATGCTCAACCTGTTTGTGGCAGTCATCATGGACAACTTCGAGTACCTGACACGGGATTCCTCCATCCTGGGCCCTCACCATCTGGATGAGTTTGTCCGGATCTGGGCAGAGTATGACCGAGCAGCGTGGTATGTAGCCAGCTCCTTGTCTCCCGAGCAACCTCTCAGAGCTGGTTTTAAACGAGCGTCTCTGTTCTGCTGCTGGAACCGCAGTTCCCAGAGATGTCTGGGATAGTCAGGGATGTGCTGCTGTCACCTGTGGTCAGTACAAGGGCAGTGGCTGGTGGCACAGGCGTCTTGGGTGATGGTCGCAGTTTGCCATGGTGTTCATCCTGAGTGCTGGACGTTCCTGCTCTTCCTCTCCTCCCTGCCCAGCAGGCAGATCCCTCTCAGCCTCCTTCCCTGTCCCCATGCACCAGCTGGGAGCCTTTGCCCTGAGCCTCCATCCCTTGGTCCTCAGCACCCACAGCTCCTGATTAAGAGCAGGGCTCAGCAGAGCTTGTTCCTTCCCGTGGGGCTCTGCTGAGCTCCAGCCAAGCCACCTGCAGAGGCCTCATTTGGGGTGTGTTTGGGGCACGGTGTTCCTGTGCTGGCCACCCCACTCACCCCTCTGGGGACCTTTGTCCCCTGCCCTCCCGCCCTTGCTGATGAGGACCCGGCACACAGGGCTCCCATTTGGAGGCAGCAGCCTGTTCCCAGCAGTGGGATGGGCTCAGCAGGGCCATACATACCCTCAGTGGCCAAACTTTGGCTCTGTCCCCACTGCTGCTGCTGCAGAGGCCTTGCTTTCCACTGCTGCTCCTCCTGGGATGGTCCCAAGGATCCCTAGAGCAATGGGGGACCCTTGGCAGCTCTGGGTTGCCCTTCACTCAGCCCCAGCACCACCAGGGTGCCTTGTGTGGCCCCTTCCAGAACCCAGGGACTCTTTGGAGCCATGATCCACCACCGCCAGGGAGCCTGAGCCATCTTAACAGCCCTTGGCAACCACACGCGCTCCTTTTGGAGACTCCTTGCCTCCACTCTTCCTGTCCTGCCCTTGGGAGAACAGCCCCAGCCAAGGTATTTTTTATGCCCAGTACTGGCTCCAGCTAGAGGGAGGAGAGGAGGTGGAGCAGTGAAACACCCAGCTGCCGCTACGGGGTGGCTCTTGGGAAGGGTTTCTCCACACCAGGCACTTGATTCCCTCTCGTCCCCCACGTTGGTGGCCTCAGTGTCCAGGGCAGTCGCTGTAAAACAAGCCAGAGCTGTCCTATCCATGCCACATGCCCCTCTGATTCCTGAGGTAGCCAGTGGTTAGGGGACACAGGAGACAGTGGTGGCAGCCCCGGCCCTGCGCTGGGTGAGGAACGGGTGAGTACATCCCAACAGCTCCCGCCGCCGGGATGGGGCACAGTTCCGCAGCCCGACACCGGCACCATCACACGGAGCGGGGAGCAGGGATGGGTTTTGTCCAGATGGTTGGGTTCTGGTTGGTTCTTCATCTCTGGCCAGCGATGGAGAGGGGATGGGAGAAGAGCAAGGAGAAACCGGAGGCAAAGGCGTTGGGTAGGACGGTGTCGCTGTTCTTTGCCTCCTCGTGCGGTTTCCCTCCCAGCTTGTCCAAGGATGCCCGGGAGGCTGCAGCAGCTGCACCTCAGCACTTCCACCCCACACGGCCCCGCTTCCCGAAGGGCTCTGGGCTGGAGCAGAGCGGGGAGCTCAGCATCCTGCACCCCCTCCTGCCAGCTCTCTGCCTCGGCTGCTTCCTTGTTTCCGCCGTGCGGGAGGATACGGCCGTATCCTGGGATGGCTGCACCGGCTCTGGGCGGATGTGCTTCCGTGGGGGAGAGGGGTGTGTGTCCGGGAAGGTTTGCTTCGAATAATGTGCACCCTTGGCGGAGCGTGGGCTGGTGGCCGCAGAGCGCCAGGTGCCACGGCCACCAGCCGGTCACATTATCCCTCCCTGCCTCAGGTTCCCCAGATCTTGGAGACACAAGTGGCTCGGCTGCCAACCCCCCTGGGACCCCGTGGGTCTCAGAGGGTTGGCCGTGTGAGGACAGGGGCACTGGTGATGCGATGGGGCGCAACTCCACGGGTTAGAACCCAACCAAGCTGCAGGCTCACCCTGTTGGAAATCCCAGCCCGCTCCCACCAGGCGCAGGGGTCAGGGGCACGCTGAGGAAGGGTGATGGGATGGTGTCCACTGCCAAAACTGTCCTTCTCCAGGGTGAAGGTGGGACAGCATGAGGAGATACGAGCCAACTCTCGTGGTGGAAAAGGCAGTAGCTGATGCTCACAGCTTTCTCCTCTCTGGGTCTGACAGAGCCAGAAGGAGAAGAGCTGTGCTCTGCTGGGGCTCTTGCCCCACAGATGGCCCCAGCATCCCCCCATTAAGCTCTCCATCCTCCCCTCCACCCTCTCAGTGTCCTATTAACCCACCTGTGCTTCCTTTGCAGCGGCAGGATCTCGTATAAGGATATGTACAAATTAGTACGGGTGATCTCGCCTCCTCTGGGCCTAGGAGAGAACTGCCCCTACAGGGTGGCGTGCAAGGTTTGCCTCCCAGTCCTCCGCCACAACCTGGCCACGGGACACACCATCCACCCCTCCTTCCCCCCGCTCCACCGCCACCGCGCCTCCCCAGGGAACCCTGACGTTGCTTTCCTTCGAGTTTAAAGAGGTCCACTGCCTCCCAGAGCCAGCAGCTGTTCCCCTCCAGGGGAGGCATCAGTGGGGCCAGGGGGGGCTCAGAGCCTCCTGGGGTGGGTTTTGACAAATTGTGTCCCCCAGCCAGCCCCCCGCCCCAGTTCAGCCGGTGCAGAGAGCCCCGAGGGGCGCCAGGCCAAACGCCACCGTCCCTGCTCGGCTTCTCAAGGCACCTCACGTGGGACAGCGAGGTTTTGGGGGGGCTTAGATGGGGTTTGCTCCTTGTGAGGGAAGGGGGAAGCAAAGGCTGGAGGATGTTGGGGACTTTGCTGTTGTTTTGGACAGTGAGGGCTGGGGGAGGACGAGGAGGCCAGGGTGACCCCTGTCCCTGGGGATGCTGTGCTGTACCCAACAACCCTCTCCTCAAGTGTGACTCTTTGGAGGACAAACAGCCATGTGTCTAGGGAGCAGGACTCCTGCTGGACTTGCCCTTAGCTTGCTGGATCTGCCTGGGAGGTGCTGACACCAGGGCACATCTCTGGAGCTCGACAGCTCCTCTCCCTTGAGCTCATTTCCCGGCTGCTGGCCACAAGTCCAGGGCAGCGATTTGGTCTCCTTGTGTCTCTCTGACTTGCACTTTTTTTTAAAAAAATTTTTTTGGGGGTGACAGTTGAGCAAAATCCTGCACCCACCACACTCTCTGAAGTGCCATTACACCTCTGTCCGTGTCCATGGCACAAAAGGATGAATCACAGAGCTTGCTCTTCCTTCTGCATCCCTCACAGCACCTGAGGTGTACGAGGGAAGCTCAGACAACCCCGGCCCTTGCTCTTGCCTCTGCAGAGGAGAATGGTTCCTTGGTGTAGTCACCACGTGGTGTAGTCACCACATCCTTCTGGAAGCATCAGAGAGGCTTTTCTTCGAGCTGGCATCCCTGGAACCACTCTGTCACCCTCCACAGCTGGACATGGGGATGGTTTTGCCAGAGGCAAAGCAGCGCAAACAAGGCGAGGCCTGGATGATCGGTCATCTCATTTAGGAAGATGTATTTAGGAACGGGAGATTTTTTGCAAGAATCTCAGATGGCGCGTCTGTTCCAGGAAAGGCTCCTTGGAGTCTTTCCACTCTTCTCTGCTGCTGCATCCCTGGCAGAAGATGGCAGCTTGGCTGAGAACGCTTGCTCAGGTCCCTGCAGGCAGAAGACACCTTCGGGAGGAGTGGGGAGCCCTTCCCCACAGGGCTCCACTGGCTGCTCCCCTCAGCCTGGGGCTCAGAGGGGTACCTGTAATGCTTCCTAGGAAGAGGAGCTCTGGAGCAATCTGGGATTTCTGCTGACTGCGGATGGGCAGAGCAGTGAAGGTGGATAAACTCCAGGGAGGTAAAGAGTGCTGAGAATAGCTTCTGTTGTCATGTGGGGAAGACCATCCCCATCTCTACCTTGTGTTACCTCAATCTCCTCCTCCCCGTGCATGAGATATTTCAAGAATACGAGATTTTCAGGGATTCCTATTGCCCTGGAACAATTCCCAAAAGATGAAAGAAAATCCATGTGGTTGTTGCATCTTGCCAGATCCCAAAATGCCAACGCAGCTTGCACAACTCTCAGTGCAGTGAGCCTGCCAGGTGAATGCTCCACAGACAATATCCCTGTGGACATCACCTCTGCCTGACTCTACTCTCACACCACTCGCTGTTCTGGTGCTCTCTTCCTAACAGCCTGTATGGCATGGTCCTTATCTCCTGACCTTATTTCCTGAGCAGATGTCCTGTCCCCCACATTTCCTCCTCTGTCCCTCACAGGGTTCTCTCAGGGCTGGTGGTTTTACAGGCCACCTTGTGCTGTGGCCATGGGTCACATCTCTGTCATGTGCAGATGGGTCAGCTCTCCCATGAAGGACCAGCTCTCGGGAGCCATCCTGTTCAGGTGGATCTCATTCCAAGTGCCTGCCTGTGCTTCACTCCGTGGGGAAGTGGTGTCTGGGCACAGCTGTGCTGCTCAGAAAGCTCCAAGGTCTCTGCTCTGAGGAGCAGCAGAGTGTGCAGTTCTCGTGTGATCCGTCTCAGTCGCTGACGCAAACTCTTCCTTTCCTGGAATCCATTCCTCCTTCATTGTGTGGAGAATCTCAGAGTGAAAAGCAAGTCCTGCTGTGTGCTGGGTACCCCAAAATTCCCCCTGCCAGAAGGGATGGGTGGAAGATCACTGTCTTGCTTCCTTTTTTGCACTGAATTAATGCGTGAAAATGTCAAAGTCATCTCATCTTCAGACATCCTGGGTTGGTGCACATCCATCCCTGCCAAAGTGCTGCTGATGGCCTCCCAGACATTTCCTCTTGATCATCCTGTTCAATACTCTCCAGTGTTGTTATCAATCATCTTTTGGGTGTGACTGTCCTCAAAGGGGGTGGCCCAGCCTATTCTGTGCCTGCACCCCAAACAGCTTCTGTCACCAGCTCTGTTCACATCTGAAATGTCAGGACTTCTCTCGGTAGGGGCCTCTTTGGCCAAGGGGCTGCTTCCAAAGCATGAGAAGAGGAGATCTCGTCTCCCCTTTCCATGCTCTGAGCACATTCTAGGGAAAAAGCCAAGATCCTGTGGGGATGCTTAATTTCCCGTCAGTGCCCTCTCTCGCAGGGCACCCCAGCTGAGATGGGCACCTCTCCAGCTCTGAGGGTCAATGCCTTTGGTGTCAGAGGTTGCCCTTGCCCATTGCCCATCCTGAACCTTGCAGTGCAGGACGGGAGCCTGGCACGAGGGGAAGAAGAGGGGGCCGAGCCCAGGATCCCTGGGAGATGCGGATGTGCAGAGGGAGGGAGACACAGCCCAGCTGTGCCAGGCTGGCAGAGGGCAGCACGGGGTGGCCTGGTTTTGGTAGCACCCTGTGCTCAGCGGTCCTGGGCAGGTCCTTACGGAGCAGAGGAGCGCGAGGTGGGAGGGGGAGTCCTGCCCTAACCGCTCCCGTGGGAAACCCAAACGATCCCCAATGTTGGAAGGCCTAAACAGCTGCCTCTGCTGAGACTCTTTAAACTCCAACCTGGTGGAACTTGCAGCCGCATGTGGGAGAGAGCCAGGGCGGGAGCATGGCATGCCCAACTTTTCCTCCCGGTTTTTTTTTTCCAGCCGATTCAGCATGCCTTTTGCACTGGTGCATGGTGGGAAAGTGGTCCATCCGCAGAGCCAGACGGAAGCAACTGGGCATCTTCCTTTGACAAGTGACCCTGGCCCACTGCCTTCTATGCAAGATGCTGCCTCCCAATTGCATAGACCCCACGAGCTGGGGATACACAGCCTTTGGCTATGGGTTAGGTGGCCATGCCAAGCAATACCAGGCACCCCCCCGGGAGGGAAGACGCTCCGGAGGCCACAGAGCACCGTGGTGCAAACCACCCTTATCTCAAATAACCCATGGCTCGAGTGCCGTGTATCTGATTTATACCACTCGCACACAGCCCTGGAACCTGTGGGACAAGGTGGGGGCTGCTGGAGGGCTTTAGGAGAGGGGTTGAGACCAGAGGAGGAGTCCCAGGCTGGTAGCGAGACAGGCGCTTGAGGCTAGCAGCAGAGAGGAGAGGGGTGAGTTGCTTTCTGCCAGCATTCCTGGGTCTGTGTGAGCAGTGCTATAAATCCACATCAGGACAGTCTCTCATGTATGATTTGCCTTGATTAACGGGTTTCCTGTTCTTTTCCTGTTTGTCCGTTTGTTTTTTTTCTCTCCTGTTTTTCCTGTACTATTTTTCGTTTGTACGTTTTTTTTTTCCGCTCTCTGGGAATGCCTCCTCTCTCTGCATCTCCCTCCCTCCCCTTCCCCCTCCATGAGCAGTGGCCGAATCCATTACACTGAGATGTATGAAATGCTGACTCTTATGTCACCACCGCTAGGCCTCGGCAAGAGATGTCCTTCCAAAGTGGCCTATAAGGTAGATCAACCCTTCCTTCTCTGGGGGTTAGAGCCGAGCAGGAGCTGGGGCACCTGCGGGAGGTGGGACCGGGGGAGCCGGGGAGGTGTTGGGGTGTCCAACATGTGTTTGGCTCGCTCCTGGCGAGCCTGGTGTGCCCACAAGAGCCCTGGCCACGCTGGCTGGTCTCCACTGCCCACGCACGTGACGCTGCCGCGGTCACTCGCAGCTCCGAGGGGAAAAGGAGGGCCAGGATCAGCGATAGTGTGGAGGAGGTGAGGTGAGGAGCAGCCCTGTAGCACAGCTAGGAGAGTGAGGCATCCTTGGGAACCATCCTCACCCCAGCCCATTGACATGGGAGGCAGGTGGGCAGTGAGGACAAATCCCAGATCCCATGGGAGCAGGTCTGCGGTGTGTGAGGAGCCAGGAGCATCAGCACGGGCTGTCCCAGGTGCCTTCCAAAGGCATCTCTGACTTGTCCCACCTGGAGTGGTGGCTGTCACTCAGCTCCCGGCATGGAGAGGAGCATGGGAAGCCCTGAAGGATGTGCTGTGGGAGCTGCATGGCTTTCTGAGGGCCAGGACAACACCCAGAGCTACAGGGGGATCTGTTGTCCGGGGGAAATTAGAGTTTTTCTTGGCCACGGGCTGCTGCCTGCAGCCCTTTCAGCAGGGCTAGCACGAGGGCATTTCTTCACGCTCCCAAACACGCATCCACCCTCTCTGGTGCTCACGGATTTGTTCACACGAGCATTCATCCACCACTTTTCCAGGGGGAAAAAGGGGAGCTTGAAGGCAGGGAAAGGGACGTGAGAAGCTGGGTGAAAAGGAACGGGCAGGGAAGGGCTGACCCAAGGTATTCACAAAGCAAAATATACTCTCGGGAAAGTGGATCTGGTCACTTCGGTTTGCACCCCGCCTGCCCAGGGTGGGGAAGGAGCATGGCGTGTCTAACCTGCCTTGGTTGCCCTTTTCTCTTTCCTTCTGCACTTTTTCCACCCTCCCCTTCCCTTCCTTTCCCTTCCCCACCCATGGATAATTTGGACCCCCTGCATGTGCTGGCAAACTTCATCTCTGAAAGACGCAAAAAGGGAGCGCCAGGATGTAGCATGCTAGAGGAATCCAGCCGATCTGAAGTCCCTGAAGGTTAGGGACCCTCCTCTCCCCTGCCCCAGGTGGGAAGGGTTGAGAGCTGGAAAGCCAAACCACCCGGGAACGGAAACCTGAGCCCCGTCTCCCCTTCCCGCACATCCCACATGCCCGCATCCCTGATGGATCAGGTGTGTCTTCCCAAAAGTGCCAGGGGGTGCCGTGGCAGCCCCAGTGCCGTGGGGAGGGGGGCTCAGGGGCCGTTCCTGGGGCGCAGGAGGAGCCCTGGAAGGCAGTGAGCCGGTGTCCTGGGGTGG
>VZRL01005853.1:508539-600436 GCA_013397895.1 Origma solitaria | reverse complement strand
AGAAAGGAAACTAACAAAAAAACAACAGCAAAAAAAAAAAAAGCTAGAAAAAGAAACAAAAAAAAAAAACCCAAACCGACCGGAACGGAGGGGGAAGGGGGAAAAAAAAAAACCCACAAAAAAGAGAAAAGAAACGGAAAAAAAGTCTTTGTGCAAAAAAAAAAAAAAAAATTAAAATCTGTCGACTTTCATTTATTACTATCACTTTTTTTTTCTGCCCAGAGAAGCATTTGATGGGCGGCGGGGCACCCGGCCAGGCTTGTGAGCTGGGGGTCGAGGGAGAGCCCCCCTGCCAGCCGCAGCCCCGCTCCCTGCCCCAAGAGGCTCATCCCAATGGTTTTTTTGCTCCCTGCGTCCAGAGATCCCAGCAAAGGGATGCAAGGGGCCCCCTTTCCTCTGTCACTTGGGCTTGTGCTGCTGTGGCTTTGAATTACCTTCCCTGAGGGTCTCATCCTGCCTGGAAAAGGGGCAGGCTGTGACGGTGGGGTGCAGGGGATAAGGGGTTGGGATGCACCCAGACAGACTAGAGCAGCTCTGTTTGCCAGAGGGGGCAAAACTGGTTTGTACTGGGGCTGGGGGGCTCAGTGCTGCCAAATGTATCCTGTCTCCCACCGACATATATTTATTTATATACGGAGAACTCTAGGTGTGCCTGTGTGTGTATATACGGGGTGTGTGTGTATATATATTTATATGCTGTATATATAAAGATATACACATACATGGATTTGTTTTAATCACCTGACAATGCTGGGGAGCCCTTTGGGGCTCCTGCTGCCTGCACCCCCTTTGGTGGGGGCAGGACTGAGCCTCCCCGGGGGGGCTGCTGTGCACCCGTCGCTGTAGCAGAGCATCAGGAATGTTACCCTGCTCCTTGTCCCAGGTGTTTTCAGCGTGGGAATTGCATTTTCTCTGTTAGAGATGGCTGCGGCGAGGGGCCCTTGGGCAGCTCAGCTGCCGGCAGTGCCTACGGGAGTGGGATGCCCAAGGGATGAGGACAGGGCTGTCCCCGTAATTACAGCTCACTTGGCACCGGCAGTGCCAAGAGGGTGATGGCAAACCTCTCAGAGGCCTCTTTGCTGTGTTTTCCCAGGAAAAGAAGATATCCATGTCCGCAGGGGAGTGAAGATGTTGTGCATGATGTACCTTAAGGTCTGTCCTCCTGGCAGAGGAGTCCGGCTTTGGCACCACCCTTGCCTCAGTTTCCCCTGCAACCATGGCCTCTGCCCTCTCCTGGGGCCTGGCATGCCTTTGGAGAAGGGCTGCCATGGCAGGCTGGGTTTGCAAACCCCATGGCCCCGGTGTGGGAGCAGGCGGGTGTCTGAGAGCCAGGGGGACTTTGGGAGAGGAGCATTGCAGGGTGGCTCAGCCCTCCTGCAAACACTGAAAACACAGGGCCACCTTCCAGCGCCGGTCATTAATTAATCCGGTAATTATGTGCTGTCAGCTCTTAACGATCCATGCAGGCCCTGGGCTATGTGTGCAGTGCTGTGGGGAGATGCTGCTGGCCCGTGTTGGTGGGTGGCTCACCCTGGTGATTAGTGGTGTGTTTCTGCTCGGAGTTGGGTCTGCCATCAGCCTGAGCATGGTCCTGGGGAGCTGCAGGGTGCTGTGCCTTTGGAGCCTCAGGGAAGGGCTTGCTCTGGGGGATGGTCAGTGCGTTTGGACCAGGGGTGGCCGTCTGTGTGGAGAGGGGACGTGGGGATGGGCAGGGAAAGGCAGCGCAGCCCTTGTGCTGCCCTTCCTCCTGCCCATGGCTTTGCTTTGCTCCAAGTTGTTGCGGTCTGGTCCTCGGGGCTGCTGTCCGGCTGAGCAGCAGCTCTGGCCAGGCTTTGCTTTGGTCCTGGACAACTCATGTCTTCTCCTGGCCGAAAGATGCTCTGGGCACAAAGTGCCCTGCCCCTGCATGTGCAGATCAGCCCCTGCCCTGATCGCTTTGTGAGCTCCCCTGAAGGAGCTCTGCTTTCTGGGAAGCAAATCCCACTGGCTCCAAAGGCTTCCTGCTCCGGGGCTCGTGCATGGACCGAACCCCCTCTTTCTCATGGTCAAAGTGCCCTCTGCGTGCCCAGGTTTCACTCACGGGGCCCAAAGCTCCCCCTGCCTCCTCTGGTCCCTGCTGGTGGGTGGCACCTCTATCGTCCCTGCTAACTCTGTGCTTCCCAAACAGACCCTTCCACCTGCCCGGGGATCCAAAAATTCCACAGGCAGCCCTCTCCATGGCTTTGGCTCAGATCCCGCATCCCCCATCTCGGCTCTTGGGGACAAGCCGTGTCCCGGGCAGCTGTGGGGAAGGTCCCTGGTGCTGGCTGGGGACATTGGCATCACCTGTTCCCTTCCAGCCATCCGTGAGCAGTTTGTGGCTTCACCCTGAGCTGCCGGAGCGCTGCTCCCTGTGCCGGAATTTGGGGGAGTCGGGTCTGACGGGCAGCGTGGGCTCGCGTGGGATCGGGCACCAGGAACGTGGTGGTGCTGGGGGCCGCGGAAAGCGATGCCGTACCTGCTCTAAATATAGGTGCCGGTGTCGTCTCCTGCTAAATGCGGAAAGGTGTCTGACAATGCGTCGGGCTCTGAGTAAGAGCCCGCAGGGAGGGGAGGAGGCGGCTTTTTGTGTCTGTGCCTGGCGGGTGGGAGGGAGGCAGCGATGCTCTCCAAGCGGGGGCACGTTTCATGCGGATTTCGAGCTTTTGGGGCGCTTTTCTTTCCTCAGCCCCGGCATGGGGCCGGCGGGCGGTGTTGGTGATGCTCCGCAGCGGTGGCACGGGCTGGGGCACAGCTCGGAGCCTGAGCTCTGTGGCACGGCAGCCCTGTGTTTAACTAACGCACAGGAACTGTGTGAAACAAAACAGAGCCCCTTTTCACCCGCAAAGGGTCCGAAAACGCCCCGCTTGTGTCTCTCCTGAAGCAGCCACGGTGCTGCTCCCGCTCTGGGGAATGGGCAGGGACCTGCGAGGACAAGGCGGCACCTCCACAGCGCATCTCTGAAACCAAAAACACTCCCCAGGAGAAACACGGGAAGGACTGTGCCGAGGGGGCAGGCAAACCAGCCCCAAGGCACCACTGCAGCCTGTGCCTTGCTTTTCAAGGCGCTGGACTCGGCTTTGCTGCTGTACAATCTCTTCTCTGTGGATTTTTGGACACTTCCTCAACCTCCTGGACACCAGGACTGCCACTGCGCTCGCTGTCGGTGGCTGCTGGCCATGCTGGGCCACGGGAGGCAGGATGGGAAGGGGGGGATGTATTTCAGCCTCTGTCTGCATACGACATGCCCCTGCCCAGGCAGGGGTTCACCAGTAGCATGCAACTGGTTCCCAGTTTGGTGCTGGGACTGGACTCAGAGCCCTGCAAAGCTCCCGGGGGGACTGTGGAGGGTGTGTGAGGAGGTGTGAGAGTCCTGGCACACCGAGCCCTGCTGTCCCCTCCAGGCTGGCTGTCCCAGCACCATCCTCCTGTCCCCCCAGGAGGCCTTGGATGGCAGAGGGCCCCCAGGTCCAGGGCTGGTGTCTCCTGGCACTGCGGGAGGGTGGGTGGGAGATGCTCTGCCTTCATCCCCCAGGCTCTGGGGTGGGATGTTGTAACATAACCTGCTCGTTTGGACCCAAACGGGGAACCAAACTGACCACCAACAATGTACAACTTCAATGTTTTTTGTCAAAAGGAAAGAAAAATAAAACCTTGTTGTAAAGAACTGCTGCAGAGCTGGTCTCATTGGCACCCCCCCGGTGCTGGCAGGGGTGTGGGGACTCTGGGTGATGTGATGGACACTGCAAAAGGTCCCCATGGCAGGGAGAGGGAGACACACAGCCTGTGCTGGCGGTGCCACTGCGAGGGATGGGGTGTGCTCAACCCCAGGCAGGGTGGGGGGCTGTGAGGGAGAGGGGCAGGGAGGATATTTGGGAAGGATTGAGATCCTGGGGTAGCTGTGGCTCATACGTGGCTGCTTCCAGACACGTGGGCTGAGGGGCACTGGGGTCTGGAGGGGCTGGGGGAGCCAGAGCCAGGAGCCTGAGGAGCTGTTACCAGTGGCACTGCAGCAAACGGGCCAGGGGGAGCATCACGGTGCCATCGTATCGCTGAAGGAATGCAAGGGAGCACCAGCCTGGAAACGCTGCTGGGATCCGTGGCTTTGGGGGATTCAAGCAGCTTGGCCACCCCTCCACGCCTGCACCCAGGAGATGTCAAGTGGATGCAGATGCTGTTGCCTGGTCCAAAGCTTGTGGGTGAGTTGTCAAGCAAAGACGCTGAAGTCACATCTTATATTTCTTTTTTTTGCAGAAGTGTTTAAAGCATGAAAAGCTCTCCGGCAGCCAGAGGTGAGGCAGCAGCCTGTGGCAGCCTCCAGGCTGAGCAAGAGTGACAGGGATGGTTTATGGCTTTTCAAGGGGACTCTCCTTCCTTCCCAGTGCTGTGCCAAGAAGAGCTCAGGGAAGGATGAAGGCAGTCACTTTGTCTGGACCACCTTGAGCTGAGCTTTACCCTGTGTGTGTCCCATGTGCCGCTGCCCCTCTCTGTGTGGTGCCACCAAGAACTAAGCCCAAATGTTATTACCTGCAGGAACTGGTTTTATCTTGCCCTTCTTCCCTTTGTGCAAACTTCCCTTTATTTCCCAAATGCTGACAGATTTGGTTTTCACTTCTTTGGCTCACTAAGTGATAAAAAGTTTTCAGTGGGAAGTGTAGAGTTCCAGGAGATGGCCCAGCTTTGAGAGCACTTCCCGAGGCGATGAATGCAGTGACAGCCCAGCATTTTTTCAGGCTGGGAAGTAAGTTCTCATTTTATAGCCAAAAAAGTGAACTGCAGTGACTGTGGGGAAGGCTCTGCAGGGTGGTGATGCCACCTTCAGCGCTGAGACCTTTGCAGTGGTGCTGGAAGCAGCTCGAGGAGAGGATGTCCCCCTGTGTGTCCAGAAGTGCTGCACGAACATTCTTTAAAGTGACTGTTTTAAGTATGAGCCGCTCCAAAAGCTCTGAAAGCCTTTGGAGTGTGCAGATCTCTGATGGACATCCCATGGAACCCCACCTGGGATGCTCGAACCAGGATGAGTGGTGGATGGAGCTACTTGAGTGCTTGACCACCTCTATCACAGATCCCCAAATCCCCTAAAATATCTGGGGCCATGCAGAAGATATCCAGGGCAGTGCAGAGAGGCAGAGATTCACCCTCGCAAGGGAAACTGGTGCTGCAAAACGGGGAGCCTTCGCTGTTGGAGAGCCAGAGCTCTGCCTGGCAGGCGCAGAGGCTAAAAAAAGCCCCTTGACAAATGGAACAGAAAGGTTAAAATTATCTGTACATCATCTGAATAACAATGGCAATGCAGATTGTACCTGCTTATAATAGCTCCAGGAGACAGGGGATAAATTGGGAACAAAAGCACCCCAGAAACAGATGCTGCTGGCGTGCGGCTGCCAGAAGTGCCGGAGCTGCTCCTCCTTGAGGAGCCGCTGGGGGCAGGGCCACCAGACCCCAAAAACCTGGTCTGTGTGTGTTCCCTTCCCTTTGCCCTGGGTGCTCTAGGACGCTTTTAGCCCCGGGTCCCAGCAGAGCTGCTCAGGCTCCTGAGGCATGGGAGCCATCCCTGTTCCTGGTTCTGGCATTGCTGGGAGTGCTGTCCATGGCCCGTCCTACATCCAGGTACTTGGGGGACATGAACAGTCCTTTTCTTGGACTGCTGCAGATCATCACCCCATAACCTGGGGTGATGGGAAAAGCCCCTGGGAAAAGCTCCTGGGAAAAGCTCCTGGGAAAAGTCCCTGGGAAAAGCCCCTGGGAAAAGCTCCTGGGAAAAGTCCCTTCCTGGGAAGAGGCCTCATCATACTGGATGTTTTCTCTCTGTCTCTGCCCCGCTTTCATCCTGCAAAGCCAAATGAAGGCCCACAGCACCGGGTGCATCTGTAGCTCTGCAGGCACTGTCTCCTTCCTAAAGACTCCGTGGATTATTTTACAGGCAGGATGTCTGCAATTGTGCACCCCTGCAAGGGGAGCCTGGCTCTGGTCCTTTGGTCAAGCACCTGGTGGTGACTGTACTCACTCCTGCAGCAAAACAAGGGAAACTTGGCTGTGAGGCTGCTGGAGCCAAACCCAAGTGCCTTGGGGGTGGAAAGGACAAGAGGAGGGGGTAGGGACTTGAAAGAATGCAACCTTTCTTCTTCCTTTTTCCAGTCCTAGCAAGGTGTTTGAAATCCATCCGTTCAAGGATGAGGGGGCAGGGCTTGTTCCCACCGGGGGCACAGCTGATGGCTCGGATTGGAGACGCCGGGGTGGCTCTCATCCGCCTCCTTCCCTTTCCTTCCTCTGGTGGCACTTACGGGCTCTCCAAGGATGTGTGTGGGCTCTGAAGTGGGGCTGATGCTTACTCACGCCGGGAGCCACGTGGCGCTGCTGGCTCGTGGGCTGGCAGCACCGACGGATCCTTGAGACAGCATTCCCCCATGGATGAACATTCCCCCACAGCTGAGCATCTCCCCATAGATGAGCATCTCCCCGTAGATGAGCATCCTCCGATGGGTGGGCATCCCCCTGACAAACAACCCCTGCTCCTTCCCAGAACCACTGTGGCTCCCCAGGGAAGCAGGATGTGCTCACAAGGATTGTCTTCCCCAAAGGGCTGGAACAGCCTGGCCTGGCTCAGCACCTCTATTTTTTGTTCTGCTCATTTATTTCTGTCTGTCGGCGCTGATCTGCCTCGCTCGGTGATGTAGAGCTGCACATCTGCGCTGGCCGTGTTTTTCAGACCCCACAGGGAGCAGGGGGTCTGGTGAGCAGGTGAAATCCCATGGAATTCCCTGGAAAGTGGCCCCTAGCAGCACACAGAAGAGCCAGCCGGTACATGCTGTCTCCCAGATGATTTTTGGGAGCTCTTTTGTGTCACCTTTGGCTCTCCAGGCAGCAGGGAGCAAGGGCATGGGCAGGGCTGGTCTCACCCCTGTCTTGTCTCAGCACCTACAATCCCATCTCCTGCTGAACCTCCACTGAGCAGGAAAGAGCCCACTGTTCACTTGACTTCGCTATTTCTGTGCAGATAATTAAAAATAACCCCAAACCAACACAATTCTGCCTTCCAACTGAATGCCAAAAGCATGAATTGCTCTCCTTTCCCAGCTGGTACTTCCCTCTCCCCAAAGCAGGGCTCTCCCGGTGTCCCTGGCATTGGGCAGTTGGGTGCTGGGAGAGCTGGGTGAGTGGGTGGAAAGCCAGCAGTGGTGATTTGCAGCCAAAATCACCCCAAATCACCTGCTGTGCTCAGCTCTAAGGCATGGCAGGGCTGGGCTGGGTGTCCCTGCAGTGCTCCATGGGTGTGACACTGCCCGTGGGCAGCTCCAGACTTGAGCAGAGGCACCAGCGATGTTTGGGGTGCAAGGGAGAGGGATCAGGGATAAGGATGGGTTATTTTTTAAAGCCGGGCCTAAGCCAGACTCTCTCTCCCTCCCACACATGCTCCCCTGGGACTCAGTCAGTCAATTTATGGAGCACTCTGCCACAGAGGATGCAATCTTCAGATTGATTTTCACAGATCTACATCATGGCCATCACGAATGATGTGAGGAGGGTTTCTTTTCCCTTTCCAAAAGGGGAGGAGCAGAGAAGGAAAAAAATCCAAGGTTATATTTCCCAGCAAAGTTTAATGCTATGGTATCCGGGCGAATATGGGGGCTTTGGACAACGGTGTTACATCTCTGGGTCCTCCAGGTGAGGGATGGAGCCTGCAGGACCATCAGCCTGAGCCACAACTCCCAGCTGTGCCTTCCCTTGTCCTCCGAAGTGTTGTCAGGGGCCTGCAAATATCCTTAATTTAAAATTTAGTTCGGGGAGGGGGGAAAAAAGTGCAATCGAGCTCTGCTTTTTCAGGTTTTTCTCACAGATCAAAGGGTGGGCCCCGTTTACACAGCCAGAATTTTTTCAGGACTTGTCCCAGCTTGAGCCCCTCTTCCTCCGGCATGTGATATTGTGCTGGATCAGCAAGTCTCACCTCCTCAGCAGCCAGGAGCGCATTAGGAAAGCAGCGCGAGCTGTGCGAAGGAGCTGTGAATTAGCAGAGCCTCCCCTGGCCCTTGGCAAAGGCTCGTCTTACACCTCCCAGCAGGAATAGCTGCAGCTGCCTTCTGCAGCGGGTGTGACGGGGGGGAGGCGATGGGACAGGCACGGATCCTTGCAGCCTCTCAAGGACACGGCCTCGGGGCTGGCCGCACCGGCCCCGGGGCTCTGCTGCGCTCCCCGAGTCTCCGCAAGGACGAGCATCCTCGTCAGTGGTCACACGGAGATGCTCAAGCGGCCCAGAGAGCAGGGAAGGAGAGCAAAGGTGCAAAAAAGGCAGAAAAAGCCCACACACTCCTCTCTGCTGCTTGGGGACAGCTTCACGCTGAATGTTGGCAAATCCCTGCTTTGCCCAGGGCTGGTTTGGGAAGAGGGACAACTTCCCACCCTGCTCTTCCATCTCAGCAGCGCCGGCGGGCAGGAAGACCTCCGGCAGATGGGATTAGCAGTCACATGTGCCACCATGTCCTAGCCTCCTTTTTCCCTGCGCTAACGACAGTGATTTGGTGCTTGACACAATTGGCTCCTTCGCGCCGTCTGGGAGAGGCTGGTGGGTGTTCGAGCACACCCGGCGGGATGGTTCCGAGCAAGGCTGGCTTTCCTCTGCCTTGTGCCCGGGCTCATCCCGCCGGGAAAGCCTGCCTGGGTGCTGGGGAGTCCAGCAGCTCTCGGGGAAAAGGTCTTTTGCATTGTCACCTGTGGCTGCAGAGCTGCTGCTGCCCTCAGCACTCCTGACTCCATCACCGCCCTGGGAATGCTCAGCCAAAGCAAGCCGGCTGCAGGGAGCTGTTGAAGAAGGAGATTTTGGGGATAAAATCTGAAGCCCTTGCTGGAATTAGGTGTTCCCAGAGCCTGATGATTTGGCGATAGAGGTGCTAGCACTGAGTGTGCCTCTCTGTGGGCTCGGTGCCGGCTCCAAGCTCTGATGCCCATTCCCACGTGAGCAGGGTGGGGATGCTGCAGTGCCCAGGTGTGGCCTAAAAACCACCTCTGAAATAGCAGTGGTGGGGTTGAGGAGCTCTCCCTGCCCTTCTCCTGGGGGATTTGCAGCCCCTCCCTGCAGAGATGGGTCTGTCCTTCAGCCAGGACAGGTTTCCACCATCCCTGAGTCCTGCTCACAGGTGGAGAAACTGAGGTTATAGAGCTAAGAATAACAGTTCCCAGATGCCTGGGCATTGCTCCTCTGGTCTTGGCAGGAGCTGGATTTGCTGCCTGAATGTTTTAATTGTGTTTCATCGAGTTTCCCAGTGTAGAAACCCTTTTTTGCTCTGCTTGTTGGGGTCCAGGAGGCTTTCAGTCAGGGCAGTGCTTGGTGGGGCTGAGCTGCTGCTCCGTTTTCCCCAGGCCTCTCACCTGCCCTGCAGATCAGCCTCTGCCCCAAGGGAAAGAGTTTCAGCCCTATTTTGGCACACAAGTGACTACAGCTCCAGTGAATTAACTCGGAGATGTTATTACAGGCCATGAGAACAGGTCAGGTTTCAGTCTGGGGAGGAAAAGTGGTTAAGTGATGTTCTACAGTCATCGCCTGGATAAAATCAGGCCAAGAAATAGTCTTTTTTTTCCATATTCTGCCCCTCTTCTTGGCTCACAGTGAAGGGGGTGGCTCTGCCCCTTCTGTGCAGCACTGCAGGCATGGGGGAGATTGGAGGATGATGTCCCACAGGCTGAGGAAGGGGAGAGGCTACAGCAGCGCCAGGGGGGAGTCTGGCTCCTCTCCCAACAACAAAAACTTATTTTAGCTGGGAAATTGGAGGTCAGGAGGGCTAGACAGACCTCCCAGGCTGAATTTCACAGCCCTGAGTAGAAGTGGTTGATTTTGCCAGCGCTGCCATACGGAGACACACTGCAGATGGAGAACACTGTATCCTCTGTTCCTGACAAACGCCTGTCAGGACAGCTTGAATATAAAGCAGGGGCTTAGGCAGAGGGAGCTTATTCAGTGTTTGCAATTCCTGGCTCTCTGTAGGTCAGAAGCTCCTCCAGAAGGCCAAAGCAAAGCCCCTGTGTGCACAGCAGGAATGCAGAGCCCCAGGCTGGGTCCTGCAGGGGAGGAAGCCAAGCCATGGGTGCAGGCAGGCACAGAGGGTGGCAGAGATATTCCCGTGAGGGACCAGGACTGGACAGTCCTGGTGTCACCTGGTCCTGATGCCATAAAGCCAAGAGGCCGTGTAGGAATGCTGATGGCCAAGCCACCAATCTCCCCACCCTGGTGTCAAAGCCAAGATGTGCTGCAGAGAGGAGAGAGAGCTCCTTTCTGCCAGTGTCACCAAGGGGGAACCCTCCTGGGCATCCTCCTCCTGCTCGGCCCCCCCTCGTCCACACCATTTTCTCCTGCACCCCCAGAGAAAGGATTTACTCGGAACAGGGTCAAGCCCTGACAGTGTCCATCAGCTCCCCTCAGTCCTGGCAGTGTCCATCAGCCCCCATCAGTCCTGGCAGAGGGAGAAGAGAGACAGGCAGGACCGAGGGGACAGCTGAGAGGCGAGCAGTAAAACTGTGCACAGATTTATTTCCAGATGCAGCTGGAATTTTATCTCGTGTCTATTCCTGTGCTCTGTGCCTGGTGCTGCAGTGTCTGAGGACAGATGTGAAATGTGGCTCTGTGAAATTCATCTCTGCTTGGGGCATGGGAGTAGCAAAACCTCCCTTGAACAGCCATGTTTTAATTTGCATTTCCAGGGCTCTGGCAGAATGCTGGGTCCTGTGGTGTACTCAGCAGTGCAGGCACTAAGTGGCCATGAGTTGCTATATCTCTGTTTTATGGAGGCAATGTGGGCAGCTGCCAGACTCCATAATTCTCCTGGGGTTATCCCAGCAGTCATGGTGGTTTGGGAACTGGGGGTGAAACAGCTGGGGGGATTTTTTAATGGGTTTTGTTCTATGAATCCAAACCTCAGCCTGGCTTGACTGGTGGAATTGGCTGTGACACAGGATTAAATGTCACCGTGCCACCAAATGGGCGATGGGTGTAAGGTGGGAGGGAGGGCAAAATCAAAAGGGAGAGGAGAGAGAAGCAGGGCTGGCAGTGACCCATGAAGACACACCCTAAAAAAAACCAGTCCCCAGGAGTGTGAGGATGGAGCTGCAACCTAACAGCTTTTCATTAATAGAGCTGTGGTGCTCATGTGGTCACGGTGACAGATCACAGAACCACTGAATGCTTTGGGTTGGAAGGGACCTTAAAGCTCATCTCATTCCAAGCCCCCTGCCAGGGGCAGGGACACCTTCCACTAGACCAGGTTGCTCCAAGCCCTGTCCAACCCGGCCTGGAACACTCACAGGGATGGGATGCAAGATGCCTGCACGGTGCTGTCACTTTTGCACCAAAAGCTCTCTCGGTGCTGCTCTGAGGCTGTCAGCAAGGCCCGGGCTGGCTGGTGCTGTGTGCTGCAGTGACAGCCTGCCTCTCAGTGGGGACAGGGATCCTGGGGGTGAGGCCATCTGGATGCACAGGAGGAGACAGCCTTTGCTCCCTGAAACGTGTCAGCTCGGGGTGGAAGAAGCAAATCCTGTTTTATGGAGGCACGAACAGCTCCATGGATGGAAGAAGGAGACTGTGCTAGAGGTGATACCAAGTGCTGAGCATCCTGGTCCTGGCTCCAAGCACGAGTCCCCTGATGCCATAAGGTGTCAGGGATGCAGGGAGCAGAACGTGCCTTTGGTGGGAGCAGATGCTGGCAGGGAGCTCTCTCTCAGTGCAGGCAGTGGTTCCTGCCTCGCCTGCCCAGCGCAGATTGAGCTCTCCTGGCACGGGGCTGCTCCCCTGCAGACGAGCTCTTTGCATGCCTGCCTGGCTGCCGGGGCCTCGTGTTGGCTGGGGAGACGTTTCCCATGGCTGCGGAGATTGTCATGGAATCTAAAAATCTCCCCACAGATAACAGAGGTGCACCCAGCCATCAGCCGGTGCTCTGTGACTCGATCAAACCTGGGGTGTCACCATGGCCTGGGTGTTGGGAGATGAGTGGAAGTGTGGGCAGTTGTGTGGAAGTTTGTCAACAAAAGAGGCTGCGTGGCAATGGCTCTGAGGCAGGAAAAGATGCCTTGGTGTGCTCCACGAGGCTCCAGCAGCTGGATGAGCTCACCCAGCAGGGCCTTCACAGAGCAGCGGGGCAAGGATCCCCTGCACAAAGGCATTCTGGTATTTTGGAAGCTCTCCAGCAGCAGCCACGAACACAAGTGTGTCATGAGAGCCTCTCCCATGAGGCTCCTGATGGATCTTTCAGCACTGAGTCAGGAAGAGGAGCTCTGTGGCGTGAGTCACAGTGGCTGCTGACAGCCTGCTCATCCAGCTGTGGCTCCTGCTGGGCTTTGGTCACTTCAGCTGAAGCGTTCAAGTGAACACAATGTCCGTGTTTTTAAACGAAACCCGCTCCTCTTCCCTTCACTCTGCCGTGCTTCCAGCTGTCCCCCGTGCCTGCTGCATGCCAGGACTGTCACGGAGAGATGACCCAGACTCCAGCTCTCACCCCCTGGGAGCACCAGCTGCTGTCTGCAGGAACAAGTGGCCTGAGTTCCTGTTCTCTCCCTGAGATGCCAGTGCTGACTCGTGTGGGCATTGTCACCCGGCGGGGACACGTGGTGCGGCTTGTCCTTGTTCTGCAGCGATGCTCCAGCACTCTGCAGGTATCTGTTGTTTGAGCCTGCTCGGGCACTGATCCTGCAGACACAGCCAAGCGTGGAGGAATTTTTCCTTTTCCAAGCAGAGGCAGCTGGGAGGCCCTGCCAGTGGAGAGCATCTCCTGATCTGCAGGAATGTAAAAGCTGGATGATTTCCCCCTGTGCCCAGCTAAGATAACACCAAATGAGCTTGTTTGCATTTTAACTTCCCAGCCCTGTTGGCAAAGGCTGACACACCACTGTCCCCTCTTTCCGTGGGCACTGTGTGCCTGTGAACACAGAGGATAACACCAGCAGTCGGGCTGCCACTCTGTCTGCCACGAGAGGTGGCATCAAAGCCACATTAAGGGCTCTGGGGTGGCCAAGAGAGCACCGGTGCCCCTTCAGGAGGGTGCAGCAGGACATTTGGCTTCTCTTCCTCATGTGCCTCACAGGGGTGGGTATGAGCAGGGGCTGCCTCCTGCCCTCTCCCCACTGAGCTTTTCCTGTGCTGAGAAAATGCCGCGTTCCGTCTGGTTTTTTCCCAGCTGGTGGGGCTGAGTCACTGCTGTTCCTCAAGGAGAAGGTTTATTTGCCCCTGTGTGGTGAAGCCTATGTCACCCATGAGTCTGTTGTAATTTTCTTCTTGTGAATCCATGGGTTTCTTTAGCTGAGAGAGGCTTTTGCCACTCATACATCTCTGTTCTGTAGAAATGGCCACATGTCTCTGGGAAGCAGTTGCACCTCTGTTCATGGATCAGCCCTGCATACGTGTCAGAGATTCCATGCAGCCGAGTGTGCCAATAAAATCCACGTCTGGAGGGCCACGAAGGTGCTCAGAGGGTTGGATCACCTCTCCTATGAAGACAGGCTGAGAGAGGGGAATAGCTACTCCTCACCAGCTTGATCCAGTACCTGCTGGTGGGCACTGGTGGAGAGTCCTTCAATCCTGCCCCTTCCCACTCCTTATTTTCTTCTCCATCCTGCCTGTCTGTCTTGCAACTCTTTCCTTTCTCTGGAAAGCTGAGGAAAGAATAAAGCGTTTGTAACAATTTCTTACGGAGCCCGTTTCCTCAGAGAGCTGATTAGAGGCGAAGAGGAGAGAATCTAATTGCATCTGTGCTTTTATCTCCTCCTGAGGTAACACGATGTGCCAGGAGAACGAGAAAATCCTGGATTCTGTGGCATCAAGCAAACTTTGGTTGCTTTTCTAGTTAAACAGAAGCATCAGCTCTCGAGGTGTTGGTGTCAGAAGAGTTGCACTGGGGGTGATTTTGGCCTGATTAGTGTGAGAAGAGATGGGCAAGACTCTCATCAGACAGGACCCTCATCAGTCACTCTGCAAAGGGAGGGCTGGGCAGAGGCAGCCACCAAGGCTGGGGCTGTGCTGGGCTGTCCCACACAGAGCAGCAGACGTGGCTGGAGCATCACCCAGCACTGAGACGCAGGAATGTTCCCTCCAGCAGCTGCAGCGGTGGGGTGGGATGCTGAGCCTGCCAGATGGGCAGCTCTGCACTACCTGCGCCCCTTGCAGTTTTCCAGCTCGTCCTTTCATCCTCTCCCTTAAGGAGATGTTGTTCCTGCCTTTTTCATTGCCATTTTACAGCCAGGCTCTTGTTTACCGCTGAGCTCCGGAGGGGGTTGGCTGGGAACCTCTCCATAAGGGTGCCAGGAGCTGCCAGAAGCTCCGCAGTGGCAGGGGACACCAGCTTCTGTGTCCAGTGGGGACAGGCTGGGGGTCTTGTCATGCCCCCCACACTCATCCCCCTCCAGGAGGGTGGGGGCTGCTGAGCTTGGCAGGCGGGTGAGGCATCGCTTTGATGCACAAGGACGAGCCCTTGTGTTTTCCTCACCAACTTCCATCTTTGTCTCGTGTAATTTTCTAAGCAAATCTCTATGGAAACAGGTACTGTTTGTAATAAAGGCTCTGTTTCTCACTTTGCTTTGTTGCTGTCGAGGAAGGAGGAGGCAGAGACCTATAAAGGGCAGATGAGGTTTAGGTAGGGAGAGGAGAGATGATTCAGCTGCCTCAGCCCTTGGCGCTGATGGGAGCAGCCTTAGCATCCCTTCATCCTGCCCTCGCCGATGCGAGATGGAGGCTGAGATCACCCAGACCCCTTCGTGGCTCCCTTGATTTTGGTGGGGACTCGCTGATCTTTAAGGTCCCTTCCAACCCAACCCATTCCAGGATTCCTGTCCTGGTTGGGTGGAGAGGAGCTCTGTGGTATGGGATGGGGGTAAATCATTCTCATCCAGAGCTGATAACACAGATTTGATGTGTCCCCAGCCAACCAGAGCCTTTCCTGGCTCTCTTGAAGGTCACCCAGTGCCAGGCATGTCTCGGTGTCCTGACAGGACCCGCTGTGACATTGCCCCGGGCTCCACGTGAGCCACCCCCGTGGAGCTGAGGTGTGGGGGGAGCAGGAGCTGTGGGGGTGACGCAGAGGGGCCGGAAACCACCCGGAGCCAGAAGGATGCACAAGCCCCCGCCGTCGTGGGACGCTGGAGCGCCGTCATCTTGCAGCGCTTCCTGCCTGCTCCCAGGCTCGTGAGCTTTCTAACTTGTTTGTTTATTTTGGGGAGGGAGGGGGATGTTTCAAGAGCTGAGAGAGGAATATTTTAAAGGAGGAATTCAATGCCAGATTGGCATCCTCTGCATCAGACGGAGCCGTGCACCAAAGCGTGCTCGGAGCTGCAGGAGGGAGCTGTGTTTGTCAGCTCCTTCTGCTCAGAGTCACCCTTGGTATTCAGCCACCCTGGGCCTTTCCAGGGGCTGCGGGGGCTACTGAATCCACAGCAACCTGCAGCACACTCACACTCAGGTCCTGGGGTGTTTTTTAGGATATTCTAATCTTTTTCTGTTTCCCACGAAGTCAGCAATAGCTGGGCCCTGAGGCAGAGGTAATTGGCCTGTGACACAGAGAGGAATCCATGGTGGCACCTGGCTCTCAGGTTTTGGAATGAAGATCTTCCACTCTGACTGGGAACTGGTGTCCTCTTCCCACTGAGAGCTGGTCCTTTTAGGCTGGAAAACACCTCTAAGGTCACCAAGTCCAACTGCTAATCCAGCACTGCCAAATCCACCATCACACTGGGCAGGGGCTCCCTAGCCCACAGAGGATGGAAGGATGTGCTTTGAGAGCTCCATCTCCCACCCCTGCTTTTCTATAGGTGAATTTTTGTGTTCACACATGGCTGCCCTGCAGCTGAGGCTTGCCCCAGGTGAAATCCATCTCACCCATTCCCAGAGCTGCTCTGCCCAAGGGGGCTGCTGAGCTGGAGCTGTCAGCACTGATGCTTGAGGATTGGCAGCTCTGGGTGCTCCAAGGGCACCGAGCTGGAAAACATTCCCTCCCTGCTGCCGTTCCTGTGAGAACTACATTTGCTTTAAGAACAGGGATCCAGACTATAATGTTAATTGTGCTTCCTTCCAAAAGGAGTCAATATTACAGAGTCTTTGTGATTCTGCTGGAATTACAATGTGTGATTACCAGGGTTGAGACGCTGGTTAATTACCTGCTCATTTGTTGTAATGCTCCTGAATAGCTCCTGAAAGTGTGGCGAATGCATTGCTTCTGCTTTTAATGGCTTAGACAAGGTTATTCCTAGATAGCAGGAGATAAACAGTGCTCCGTGTCACATTAGCGTGGTACAGCACTTCCCTGCTTCCTTGGGGGTCCTTCCTCAGCCTGGGGAGGACAGGAATTCACAGGTGAGATGAGGTAGGCACCTCGGTGTCATTGATTTCACACCCAAGCTGATCACATCACCTCGGATGCGGAGCCTGTGCGGCCCCACGGCTGTGCCAGCGAGGTGGGATGCTCCAGCCTGCTGGGGAAACTGGCTGGACGGAGCTCCTGCAGCACAGCCGACCCTCCCCAGCCTTGCTGAGCCTGTCAGAGAGCAGGGGAAGGGCTCTCGTGCCCCAGGAGAGGGGTCAGCCTCCCATCAGCCCCGCTGCTGCTCCCTCCCGAGCGCAGTGCCTGATTCCGTGCCCACGAGAGCACGCACGGCGCGGCAATGTTTGCTCATACGAGTGCCTGTTTGCCCACACAGCTCATTTGGACATCTGGCTTGGCAGATTGGTGCACATGGAAAAATGGGCAAGGAAACACTGAGGCCTGGATGGCAAACTGGGTCTAGTTTCCTCCTTTTTTTGAGCTTTTTTTTTGGTTTTTTTTTTTTTTGTTGTTGTTTTTTTGGTTTTTTTTTTTGGTGAAGGTGCTGCTCGCAGTTTCCTGGTTACAGCTGCGCTGGCATGTGCCCTTCAGGAGAGCTTTGCCTTCCAGACATTGCACTCCAACCATCGAAATTTTATCTCTCTTTGGTGCAGCAGGCCAGAAAAAAATGCTTGCCGGCTTTTTAACCACCATGCTTTCTCATGACCCTATCCTGAACTTTGCCTCTGAAGACATGTCCCTCCTGCAAGGCCTTTGGTCCTGTCCCCACGCCACCCCAGAGCGAGGTGGTTTGTCACCACCAGCCTGAGGAAGGTCACAAACTCAAGTTCTAAGCCCAAGCCTGGCATCTCCATGGGATGATGCCCTAAAGGGGTGGTGATTTAAACGAGCTGCTCTGCCCAGGGATGCCAGGAGGTTGCTTAAGCTGCCAATAACTCGGTTGTGTGTCTGGACTCAAGGACAGGCAAGAAGGAACCAGAGCATCTTCTCCAGCCTTGCTGAGTGCCAGCAACAGAGAGCTGGCAGGGCCAGGACTGCTTTAAAGGAGTTTTTGGACATGGCTCACTCCATCCTGCTCCATTAAGGTTGAGGGAATTGGGATTGTTCAGCCTGAAAAAGAGAAGGCCTCCTGGTACCTGAGGAGAACTCACAGGGACAGCACTATTTACAGGAGTGTTTACTGGCAGGGCAAGGGGAATGGGTTCAGATTGGAAGAGAGTAGGTTTAGATTAGATATTAGGAAAGAAAGTATTAGGATTTAGGCAAATTAGGATTGCCAGGGAGGCCCTGGCACAGAGTGCCCAGAGAAGCTGTGGCTGCCTCACCCCTGGGAGTGTCCAAGGCCAGGCTGGACAGGGCTTGGAGAAACTTGGGATAGTGGGTGGCAGGGGGTTGGAAAGGGATGATCTTCAAGGTCCCCTTTCAACCCAAACCATTTTATGATCTTGCATTTCACCTTCTTTTAAGCAGGGATCTGTGGGTGGCAGTGCCTGAGATAACACATGGATATCTAGGTGCAGCTCCCCATCCAATTTCCCTGCTCAGCAAAGACAGGCTTGAGGGATTATCCCAGCCCGGGTGATGGGTTTTAACCACAATGGCCATGAAAGTCTCCATTATTTATCTCCAAGCTGCTTAGTGATCCAGTGGGTGGAGAAGGAAGCCACATTTCCTGCTCAAAGAGTGTGTGGGAATACCTTTTCAAATGTTAATTCCTCATGTTTTTCAAAAAGCTACCCAAAGGCACCGGTCAGAGCAAACGCTAGGAAAGCCTGCGCATAATTCAAACCAACCAGGTTTTAAAAAGTCTGCGAAGATATTTGGGGCGAGGAGGGAGCGGGGAGAATAAGAAGAAGCTCCAGGAAAAATCCCGCCACCATTTCCCCCACTTCAAAGTTAAAATTAGATGTGTGCGTTTCCCTCTCCTCTGACGTGCCTCCCTCCAGGGAAATAGGTGATGGATGCAAAGGGCCAGAGGGAGCTGGGTCAGCCGAGGGATTCCCCTCCAGCAATGCTAATGAAGGTCCAAATCCCAAATCCCAAATCCTTCGTGGCCATCATCAAGCCCCAAGCAGTGGCAAAAAGGAAAAGCACCAGGCAGGGCTGATGGGGCTGGCTTGGGACAAGAGTCAAAGGGATCCGGCAAGCCACACATCCTCTCCTCTGTTTTGCATCCGAGGCAATCTGGTTCCCCAATATTAAATCATCCCACTAAAATTTAGAAACGAAAATTCATCAGCTCCCATGGCTTTGTTATTGATAAAAACCCTTTCTGCAAGAGCCACCTGGGCAGTGTGTGGCTAATGGGCTGTGGATATTGGACCCAGCGTTTTCTTTTCTGGCAGCTTTTGTTTTAAAAACAAAACAAACCAAAAAAGTCATATGGGTTTTTAATGCAGATTTGAAAGAAAAGGGGGGGGGAAAAAAATCTCTTGGGTCAGTACCCACCACAAGTTTTAAAGTGCAGAATCTGTGTCTGTTGTTGAATAAGAAATGTGTGCCGACTGCCAAATTTCAGCTTGAAAGCAGCCAGAAGCAATCTGGGAAAAAAACAAATGTTTTCCAAATACCTTTTGTAATTGTAAAAATAACATAATAATTAAAAAAAAAAGCCCAAACCAGCAAGAATTCAAGAGTTATTAAATCTTGAAAAATGTGGGATCTTGTATAACTTAGTGCCAGAAGTGACGTCTAAGTTTGACAAAAAACATTAAAAATAGGGATTTATAGTTTGTCTCTTATTCCTCATAGCCAAGCGATTTTATAACCAATGTCTCTTTATCCCAAGTGCTCCAGAAAGAACAGAAAATGCCTCAAGCCTGGATGTAAATTCAGGGAAGGGATACAGATCCTGCTGTCCCTGAGTCCAAATTCCCTCATTTCTAAGGGTTTGGTTAACTCTCATTTTGGCCAGCCCTGGAACAACATCCTTTCTCTGGCTGGGAATTTGTCACCATTGGCCATGCAGATTTCAAGAGGATCAGCGGATGGTGTTTGCTTTTTCTTTGGCCACATTGTCCTGGGAAGGGATGGGGATGTTCCATGAGACCCCTCCCTGCTTGCTGCTCCTTTCAGAGTGGATGAAGGAAAGGGGTTTGGGGTCCAGCAGACATCTCTTCATCACCACAGCTCCCTGGGGTGACTTTGGGGCTGGATTTCCATCCCCACCCTGCTATCAAGCAACTTAGTGCATTAAAAAAAAAAAAAAGAAAGAAAAAAAGGGCCTTCGTGATGCACAAAACAAAGGAAATCATGGGGAAGAGCACTTCAAAACAGGGGTTTTTTACAGACCAAGAATTTCATGACTTGGTGGTAAGCACAAACAATACTGGGACAGAAATTCATAATATTTGGTGGCTGGTTTGTGTAGCTACTGCAGCTAATATCTCAAATAAATACTTCCGTGACTAATCCCTTGGAAAGAAAAAACACAAAGAAAGAGGCTGTCACATGAAACAAGATGATTTTGATGTTTGTTTTGTATTTCTAAACACAAATTCTGCCTCTTGAGCTGTGTAACGTCCTTCATCTAAAACCCTGTTATTCTCTGGCTGAGTAAATATGTGTTTGTTTTCTGTCCTCATCCCATCCTTCTCTCCTTCCCCAAAATCCAGCCAAGGAGTCCTTATCTTCCTCTCTAGACTCCAGCAAAACTCTGCGTATTTTGATGAGGATCTAGAAGTACCAAGCCTTAAATTCTAGAAATAATTGTGATTTCATTCCGTGTGATTAAACTATGGAAATGTTCTCCTTGGGATTTTTTTGCATAACAGCAAAAATAAAACCCCCATAAGGAAAAAAACCAACAAAACCTGTTGGCGTCATCAGAACCTAAAAATAACAGGAAGATGACTGCTGGTGCCAGAGTGATACCAAACAAAATCTATTATTGAATTAGATTCTTTCCAGTTGTTGTTCTTAGGAATATATTTCCCTTTGCCCCTCAGGGTTCATTTGGAGCCAAGGTATTCTGCCTGCCAGTGCCATTCCAGCACTCAAATTAACAAGAAGTGATGTCTCTCACAGTAAAAAACCAGTATCTATTAAAATATTGATGAAGGCGAATAAGCCGAGGAGTTTGTGGTGTCTGGTTTCTTGCTGGCAGCCAGGGATAGCTGTGAAGGGAGGGCAGAGCTGGACATCCTCACCCTGCAGCCACGGCCAGGATGATCCTCCTGTTCCCAGAGGATGGAGCTGATGTCCCAGCAGTGAGCAGCCTGACTCCAGGGATTGATGGAGCGCCTGGAACACCCATCCCTCTCTCCTCCCGGCGTTTCTCCCACCGCCAGCTCAGCAGTGCCTGTTTTCTCTCTGACGTGCAGTTCTACAGGCTGTGCTTGCTGGGCTTCGCTGCCCATTCATGGAAAGGGTTTCAGCATTTATTTATTTCCCCCATCTCTCGTGCTAATGAAGCACCTCTCAGTCTTGCTGCACTGTAGCCGCACATCTTGGCAGCTGCGTGGCCTCGTGCCGTGATGGAGACAGGGCTGGGGCCATCAGGTCAGCTTTTATAGCTTCACCCACACCTCTCTCCCGCTCCAGTACCTCAGTGTTATTTTAAGGGCCTCCTGGAGCCATCTGTCACCGTTCCCCAGAGCATTCCTTGCTGGCCCAGCATTCCCGCTCTCCCGGGCAGCAGGAATGAGCTGCTTGCTGACGCTGCAGTGTTGCTCTCCCGACACGAAGGCTGTGCTTTCCTCAGCTCAGAGCCACGCACCTCATCTGCAGTCCCACCCTGAACGCATCTGGCCGTGTCATCTCCGGCTGGGAGGATTCCCTGGGCGTTGTATTAACCCTGCTCCGGCTCCCGGTTTCCTTATGGCCCTCGGTAAATCCAGAGCATCTCCGCCACCACGAGTGAGGGCGGTCCTGCAGACATGGTGGTGCTGAACAGACCCATTGCTTCCACCCAGGAAAGGCATCCACGCGAGGCAGCATCCTCCCTGGAGCTTGCTGCACTGCTGGGAGGTGTGTGAGATGCCCCAAAGCTGGTGCAGCCCCGCAGTGCAGCCGCAGTGATCCCACTGGCAGCATTCACACCACTGCCCTGCTTTACCCTGAGTGTTTGTTTTTTCCACTACCCAGCGAGCAGATTGGATGTGATGCCTCCATCTCCATGATCCAGGCAAGCACTAAATCACACAATCCAGGCTGGAAGGAGCCATGTGTTTTCCCCTGCATGCAGCTCCCGCTGTGCTTCCAAACACGTCTCCCCTCTTTCCTTTTTCTGTACAGTAACTTTGCACACACAAACGTCAAACAGCAGCTGTTTGGCCAGCGTTGCAAAAAAAAGCAACTAGTGATTGTAGCTGCCTTAATTCTGAAGCTAGGATTTCCACTCTGCATTGTAAAAAGGGCTACTTTTTCTTCTCAGGTAGCTGGAGATATTTTTACCTATTTCTTTCGTAAATGTGAACTCTGCAAATGGTCAGACCTTATCAGGCAGGAGTATCTTTGAGGTTTCCCCTTGCAGAAAGAAAATGTCACGGTGCTTGTCAGAGCCAGGTTACCCAGGGTTTCTCCTGCTTCAATTAAGGATGAGCAAACCTGCGATGTGTCAGAGCCTGCACTAGGTAAGCAATGTGCTGGATATTTTTGGAGGTCACTTCAATGCTGGGGTGGAAAATTTGAGCAGGAAGCTGTGCTGAGTAGGGTTTTTTGAGAAGTCTTTCTCTTCTGGTTGAGCCATCCCCTGTCCAGAAGCTCTGCTGGTGTTTTGGCCCTTCTTATCTCATGGTGGAGCTAGAATTAAAAAATATTCAAGCCATGAGTGAGATCAAAGCTTTGAATCCTCCAAAGTGTCCCAGGGAAGCCTGAAAAATGTGCTGATGGAATTGATTTTTAGGGTACTGGTTTCATCTGCTGCAGTTGAAAGGTTCAGAGTTTGGAGTTTTATCATGGGCCCAAAACAGACCTCTGAGCTTGGAGTGCAAGGCTGCAGCTTTTCCAGCAAGTGCTTCAGGGAAGGAGGGAATCAAATTCAACAGGTGTCTCCTCAGGATTGAACTGGGAGTATTTGGTGGATGAAATGCTATTTACTGGGGAAAACACTACCGGATACTCATTTTGGGGGTGTGTGTGTCCTTATTTGACGACACGAAAGTAAAGGTAATATCTTTAACCAGAATTCCTGATATCATTGCATTTAGAGATGCAACTGCAGCACCAAGTTGGCTGAGGACAGCCCTGCTGGTGGAAGAAGGAAGGAATGTGTGGAAGAAAGGACAAGCCTTTGTGCTCCCAAGGTCACCGTAAAGCCACAGGTCCCACCCCAGAGCACCTTCAAAGGGTTTTGTCGATACCCCAAAGCACAAAGGAGAGGCTGGCAAGGTCCTGCACCTTTAGCCTGGAACCACCACCAGCACAAAACGCTGCAGAGACAGCTCAGCTCTGTCTGTGTCCCCCTCCCATGGACGGAGGCAGTGACAGTGCAGTGTGAGGTTTTGCCTGTAAATCCCATTCATCACACCCCAAGCCTTCTCCTGCCTAATCCTCTCTTCTCCCACGCCTGGCTCAGTGATTTCCCTGCAGCGAGCCAGTTGTCCCTGATAGCGCAACGGCAGGGGATGGCTTATGTCAAACCTCGGCAGAATAAATGCTAAAGAGGTGTCGCTGCTCATTTATCCGCTCCTCAGGAATCTCATCTTGCTCATCCTTGCTCCCTCCTTTTGCTGGCGTGGACTTCAGCTGCTCAGGGGGTGAGCTGCCTGCCCCCCAAAGTGCCATCCAGCCTGGCCTGGAACATCTCCAGGGATGGGGCATCCACAGCTTCTGAGGTCTGAAAACAGGACACACATTTGTAAGAATCCTGCTCACCACATGTGGGCTGGGTGGGAGAAGGAGTAGGTTTCAACAACAGCAAAGCAGATGCAGTTTGAACACGACAGAGGAGTGAGGGGAAACCTGGCCCTGATGGGTGTAAGGTAAATGCTAGAGCAGATCGTGGGAGAGATTGCAGAGGCTGCAGCTGAAAAGGTTCTGTGTGGAGCCGTCAAAGTTCCCTCTTTGAAGTGGATTTAGGTGTAGATGACCATGCCCTGGTGTCAGAGGTGAGCTGTCACCTCTCTGCCCTTCACTTCAGCCGTATTTTTCATGATTTCCGTGGTACTGCTGCTGCAGATCAGGAAGAATAAAAGGGAAAGACTGTCTTCTCTTATATAACCAGAAGTAAATGCATAATGCAGCTTAATTGAAATTACTGACTTCTCCAGATAAGCTGGATGTAACTGGATCAACAGTGATCTGGTTAGTATATAAAAAATGACTTTGTGACACCCAGTGCACATAGATTAGAGCACTGAGGATGGAGTAGGGAGACACCAAACCTGAATCTACACCACAGAAAACTGTGTAGATTTGCTGTTGACTCAATAACAATAATTGGAGCAAAAGCAAAACCCAGTAGTTCAGCCCTAGAGATGGAAAAAGAGGGGATGAGGAACTGGATTAATGGCAGCACCTCTGGGGTTTTGGTTCATTGTTGAGTTTCTCAAGAACTTTGCTGCTCTTCTCAACCTCAGTTGAAGGTGTAGGCTCAGTCTGATCTCTGAGGTTGTAGAAAAAATCAAGTCATTTAAGAATATAATTTGAAAACACAACAAATCTATTGAGCTGAGTGCTTTGTCCTTGAGTTCAGCTGGAAATGCATAACATTTGAGGGACACTCTGGAGGAAAGGAGGATTGTTTAAGGAGCATCTGGAGAGATGGGCTTCAGCTGCCCTTTCCCCCATTTATGCTTATTAGAGATGAAATTGAAGTGCAGCATGATTAAATTATGCATATAAAGAAAAGCTTCCACAAACAAGAAAACATAAGCAATGTGGGAAGGAACAGAACTGCAAAGAGAACGAGAGGAGCAAAACCAAACAGGATGCCAAACTGCAAAAGACATTTCAACAGCACCTAATTAAAACTGTTCACATTTGTAACAGACAGAAGGTAAAGACATTCACTAGGAAACAGAAGAAAAGGGGGGAAAAAAAGCCCACTAAGAGGAATGATTTAGTCAATCACCGGAGGTTTTGGAAAAATAGCAAGCTTGAGCAAAGGCCAGTTGCAGAACGTGCAGTGCATTTGGAGTTGGGGGGTTCTTTGCAATTGTCTCCCAGCAGAGGTGACTCCAGCTGGCAATAATGAGGAGTGTGCTGTGCAGCAGCCCCTGCCCACAGCGCCGGCAGCCTATGGGGAGCTGGCACTGCTGCCTTCCGCGCTCGTCTCCATGCAGGGATTTGAATAATATCACATAGCAACCAGCCCAGGACTGAGAAACCAACACAGGTCCCACTCCAATAACTTAATCACTAGATTATCTCCCAGCTTCTTTTGTTAATTAATGAGTCTTTGCCTTTTGGCTTCAGAAACGATAGATACAGCAGTAAGGGAGAGGCTGAAAATCCAGTGTGACACCTTTGTTAGCAGGATGAACTAATAACACTTCTCCTCCTGTGACACCTTTCATTGCCTGACATGTTCACCACTGGGTTCATCTGGTTCCCGACGTGTAGGAGAGCAGCACCAGCTTCAAAGTGGAATAATCAGGACAAATGAGTCCTTAGCCATCTTTCAAAGACGCTAAATTGGATCTTCTCTGGTGACAAAAACAAGAACGAGCTACACTGTATTTTCCTCATCTCTGTCTAAGCAAAATCATTTTCATAATTGGGGAGCATGGGATGAAGCAACATTTCAGTAAAGGAAAAGACTGTCGTGTACCATGTCTGAGAATGAATAGGGGATGGTATTTTTCCTTCTTGTGATAGAGCCTTTGCTTTCAGAAAGGGCTGGCTAGGAAAAAATCGAGTTTTCCAGCTCGGGAGAAGCTGATTTATGTGTGCACAAGAAATCTCGCTGTTCAGAGATAAGACACCTAAGTGCTTTGTTAATGATGAAGTGGCAGGCAGAGCTGGAGGAAGAAGCTCTTCCTCAGGTAAGGCAGGAAGCACGGGAGGCCTTTCGCAGCCCCCGGTGTGGATGCCGCCTGAATCCAGCCATCCTCTCCTCATCCACACGGACACACCACAAATCACCCCTGCACTCCACGAGGAGCTGCCATCAGTCCAAAGGTGAGTGTCAAACAATCCATGCTGGGCTGCTTGTGCTGCTTTTCTGCATGGATAGGTCCCAAATAATTAGCTCTGTGGCTGAGAGCCATCAGGAATGTCTGAGCCCTCCTAGCCCCAGAGAAGGAGGGAGCCCATGGGCTGGAAGTCCTGCTTGGGCCAGCCCAGGTTATCCTCTCGCCTCTGGTGGTTTGATGTGGCTGTGAGAGCCAGGACAAGGCAGCAGTGCTGTCCCCAGCCCTGACACAGAGCAATGAGCAGCGTCACAGAGGGACAAGTGGCACAGACATGTGGCCCTACTCATTTTCTCCTCAATAACATCATTTTTGCAGGGGCAACAGGAGGGGGAAGAGCAGAATCCCCCCTGGACCGCCTCCTTCGCAGGGAAGTGACTGATGAGCCTGGCAGCCTCTGAACAAATATTTCTGATGCAGAGAATTCACTTGTCAGCGTGGAGGAGCCCCGAGAGGAAATTTCCAAAGCGGATCTGTCGGAGATAATGACACCGCACAAGGAAGCCCTCCTTAGGAGGGATGTCTCCCGAAGACGTGGAGTGTTTGAAAACATGATGCTCCTGTGTGTTCCTGTTGATGAGTTAAAATCCAAGCAGCCGTGGATGAATTTTTAATCTGGGAGCTCGAACAGGTGAAGCACAAGGAGGCAATGAGTCAGGTTTTAACCTTCCCTGAGTGCTTCCTTGGTCAGTCAGACCTTGTTTTCTTTCCAAATCAGAAGCCTCTCTTCAGGCCCGAGATAACGCACTGTGTTCTGCCTCGTCCAGATTACAAACCAGGGAATTTCTGTGCATCTGCATGTTTGTGTAATTGCCTAACACCGTGAAACCTCATCTCAGCTGAAGCCTCTAAGCTCCACTGTTAGATAAAAAGCAATTAACAGTAACCATAACCAGAAACACTTTCAGTGTGAGGACAGGCAGCAAATGGCAAATAGATACATCAACAAATCTGTTTTTGCCTTGTACTTTGCTGTTTGCAGCCAATGGGTCATTAATTTTTATATGAGTATCACGGATTTATCAGCAGTTTGGGAATCTTGGAGTTATTACCTACAACAGTGGCTTTAATTATGTTGGCTGCCCCTGCTCCTTCAGTTTAAAAGTCGCCCAAAAGGATGCAGCAGACAGAATCCTACCCCAAGGCAATCCTGGGCATCCAAAGGCCTTGCTTATTCCTTGCACTTGTTGAATCGCTCGAATTTGTTTTCTCCAAACAGCGCTGGGTTTGTAGAGCCCTTTCCCCTCTGAAAGCTCATCAGCATTCACATGTCGTAGGTGTTGTTCTTCCAGCTCTCCTAAGTAGCTGCATTTTATCCTGTCAAATATGAAACTGGCTCAGGTCAGGAATTTTGTGCTGAGTTAGTCAATCTTTGGGGTTTTCACTAATTAAATCTAGGACAGATAACCAATAGATTCTTCAGCTGAACAAGGATAACTATTTTAACCTCTCTTTTCCAGGTGTTTTCAGATCATTTTACATTTTCTGATTCATTAATTCGAGTTTCAGTGCTGTGGGGGGGAAAAAAAGTAGAAAAACCTATATTTTACTTGGCAAGCCAATCGTTTTGCATAAAGCAAGTTTTACTTTGTTTACTTTCTGTGTGGCCACAGAGGCATTTGCAGCTTATCTGTGTGCAAAGTGATGTGAAGAATGTGAGTTGGATTCATGCAAATTATGTTTTTTAGTCTGAATAAATGCTGATTTTCAAAAAAAAACAGATACAGAGGTGTCAAGGATGAGATTGCCTGTGACCATGCTCTGCACAGGAGCTGTGCTTTGGTTACTGGGTATTTTTAAGCTCTCTCTCCTGGTTGTTTTGGTGTTAGCCTGTGTCTCCAGACAATCCATCAGCAATTACCTGTTTAGTTTTATTGCGCTCTTGTTCTTTCGTGCAGTCGCTCAGGAGTTCATTTGCTCCCACCTTGCAGACAGATTTAAATGTTAAGCTTGTTTTCCTCCCAGATGGAGAAGAGACGCCTCTATTTCAGGTAAGTGTTCTGTGAGCTCTCCCCGGGGTGAGGAGATGATCCTGTGCCTGGTACAGTTCAGGTCGGGGAGGCTGCGAAATGCAAATCAAAGCAGACCTTTTGTGCCTCACAGGTTGCAGGGGCTCTGCTGAGCTCTTGGAATGTTTGATATCATTTGGGTGTGCTCCTTGTGCTGCAGTCAGTGGCTGCAGGCAGTGCAAAGGGATTTTGCTGGAGCAGTCCAGCCTGGAAAGCCTCGTCCCTGGAAGGGTTCAAGGTTCAAGGTTTGAACAACCTGGATTAGCGAGAGGTGTCCCTGCAGAGAGGTTGGAATACATGATTTGTAAGGTCCTTTTCAACCCAAACCATTCTATGATTCTATAATCTTTATGCCCTGACTCTTCCTGAAGATTCTGACAAAGAAAACAAAAAACAAGCCAAAAGAAAAGGTATTCATACAAATGTGCAAAGACCAGAACCTTGGTCATACCAGAACTTACCAAAATATCCAGGGGAGAGGGATTCTACCCCTTCGTGAACAGAATTCCCAGCACAGTCCTGCAACCTTTTTCCTCCCTCACTTCTCTTGAAAAGGGTAAATCTCTGCTGTACAAGTTTCTTGAGCTGAATGCAAGCAGCCTGCCTGTCTTATCTCCATTTGCCCCCTTCTGTGCAAACATTTCAGTCACTTCCTGCAAATGTAATGCTTTTTCAACTATTGACGTGTTCCTTGTCTCCACTCTGCAATTATGAACCGACACACCGATGTTTTAAGTGTTTTGTTTTAAAATGTGTAACATCCAAATTTACAAAGAAACAAACAAAACCAAACCAAAAAAGACAGATCCCTCCCCAAATTCTCTCTAATGCTAATTATAGAAATCTCAGCTCTCCAGCAGAAGCATCAGTCAACAGAGGATTTGGTTCTTATCAGAGGCTGAAGCTTTGGAAAAATATACTGAGGATGGTGCATAAGACTGGGGGATGTGGCAGGTATGTGCTGGAGGTGAACACTGAGAGTTTGGAAATGCAAACTTCAGGATTTTCCAGTCCTCTTCCTCCCCCAACTCCCTCCCCATTGCATTGTTGGTTGGTCTTCATTTTTAAATCATCTGCTGTCAAGATACATGTGGTTTTTTCATAGAGTTGGCAGCAGAAGTTATTATTTTTTTCCAGCTCAATTTAGAGAAGGACAACAAATATTCTGGGTTTGCTCTGAAATCATTCCAGGAGTAGCTCCTGGATTATACATCATGGTTGCTCCAGCAATGAAAGTGCAGCTCTTCTGTCAGAGTTTCACCTCAATGATGTCTTTGGCTCTCAGGATGCAGCCCCACACTCTGTCCCCAGCACAAGAGAGGGTTGGAATGAGCCGGAAAATTAATTCAGTGACGATTTTTATTAGGGAATATTATTTACATACTGCATTCTCCTCTTGCACGAGAAAGCTGGAGGAATTTTTCCCCCTTCTAACGCATTTTAGAGGCGATCTGACATTTTCTAATGGCTCTCAGGTATGTATAATTTATCCTGCTCCATGTCTGCATTTTCCAAAATAACACTGGAGAATTATCTGGGCTCCTGCTTTTTTTGGCCAACCATTACTCTCCCTTTTTTCCAGGTTGACCTATAAATGTCCATATGCTGCAGGATAATTGCAGTAGGTGTAGGTTCCTTTGGAGACGCTCTTGTGTGGGAGACAATGTGACAGCTCATCTGCATAGCACAGGCATCATTCCCCTGCCTTGATTTAGCAGAGTCCTGCATCCCGAGGCTTCTCCCATCCCTCCTGTATATTTAGGGATTGCTCACTCACACCGTGAACTCCTTTCTCCATTATCTGTGGGCAGCTCAGCTGCTTGGAGAAGGAGTCACAGAGTGACACGGGAGTGGCAGAGCCTGGCGTGGGGACATGGCCTCTGCTGTTGGGTCCCCACGCTGTATCCAGGCATCCTGAGCTGTTAAAAACCTGCATTAACCTACAGGTGGAACATTTTATGTGGGAAGCTGCGTTAACCGTGGTGAGGGCTGTGCTGATAAACTGGTGGAAGTGGTGTCCCAGGACAGTCTCCCAAATGCCATGACTTTTGATGGGGAACTACAGACAAGTCTGTCCCCAGACTTGCTGAACCTGTGTGACACTTTTGGAGGGGGTAAAAAACCCCTGAGAAGCTGGGATGTGGGTTATCAGCAGGGAATTGGGATGAGGGGCAGGGAAAGGAGCTGTGTCACCCCACACCTCGGCACCCCTAACCCTGCTGTGGTTGGATGTCAATAATTCTCACCCAGAATCTGTGGAGCCTGTGGGCATTTAAGTATTTAATTTAAAGACTTCCAAGTGTGTTTTGGAGAGGGATTGACCAAGTGAGCTTGAACATGGAGGGGACATGGGGCACTTTTATTCCTTTTGGGGTTTTTTATGCCCTGACAAGGTGTGTCCCATGGCTGAGGGAGTGTGACAAGGGACAGGGATGGCCTCGGCATGTCACTCACCTCGGGGGATGGAGCAGGAGGTGGTCCCTGCCTGTGCCAGTCACACACGTGTGTGACAGCAGCACAGCCTCTGAGCCTCAGCCACACTGCGAGAGTGACAGGGCTGTCCCTGCCTGTGTCAGCCACGCCGGGGTGTGACACAGGGGCGCCCGGCGGTGTCAGTCACTTTGGGGACGTGATGGGGCGGTCCTTGGCGGTGTCAGTCACACCGGGGGTGTGATGGGGTGGTCCCTGCCGGTGTCAGTCACATTCGGGGTGTGGCAGGGGCAGTCCGTACTGCTGTCAGTCACACTGGGGGTGTGACAGAGGCGGTCCCTGCTGGGGTAGGTCACATTTGGGGCGTGACAGGGGCCGTCCCCAGCTGTGTCAGTCACACTGGGGGTGTGACAGGGGAGGTTCCTGTCCCTGTCAGTCACACTGGGGGTGTGACAAAGGATGTCCCCGGCAGTGTCAGTCACACTGGAGGTGTGACAAAAGATGTCCTCGGCAGTGTCAGTCACACTGGAGGTGTGACAAAGGATGTCCCTGTCCCTGTCCGCCACACTAGAGGTGTTAGAGGGGTGGGTTCTGTCCATGTCAGTCACATCGGAGGTGTGACAAAGGATGTCCCTGTCTCTGTCAGTCACACTGGGGGTGTGACAGGGGCCAGTCCCCAGCTGTGCCAGCCCTGCCCGGGGTGTGCCGGGGGCTGGTCTCGGGAGTGGCACATCATGAGGCTGTGCCAGGGGCTGTGCCTGTCACAGGGGGTGTGCCAGGGGCTGAGCCCTGCCCGTGGGTGTCACAGGGGGTGTGCCAGGGGCTGATCCCAGCGCTCGGTGACGCCAATGCTGAGCGCCAGCTCTGGGAGGAGTGAAGGGCGAGGGTGGGACAGGTTGGGGAAATGTCCCCACGGGGTTTTGGGGTGGCCCCGGTGCCGCCAGAGCTGCTCGTTCAGGTCCCGTTTTAATCCCAGAATGGGTCAGGGTGGAAGGGACCACAGTGGGTCATCTTGTCCCACCTCTGCCCGAGCAGAGTCATGGAAAAGGAGAAGAAAAAGAACTGCCGGAGAGTTTGTGCCTTCCTGGGGCACCGCTAAAATTTACGTTTCCTGAATTGCTGTAGTAAAAATCCTTTGTGCTGGATGGTTATTGAATAGATTATCAAATGCTTTCCTGAGCCAACCTAGGAATTTAGTTTGGAAAAAAAAAAAAAATACAGAGCTAAAAGTATTGAAAGAACTGCTCAGCAGGTAGAGATTTCCCCTTTAACTCTTTAGCAGGCTCGTGGATGCATTTTTGGGGTCAGGATATTGCCTGGCAGGCTCCTTTACATCTCCAGCCAGGCATATTTGGAGGATCAGACAGCAGTTTTTGCATAGAGATTTGCTGAGAGTCTATATGCATATGTGCAGAGGAAAATGCAAGTTTGGGAAGCTAAAACATGCCAGAAAGTTATTACCCAACCAGCCTGCTTTTTACAGTCCTTGCTTGGTTTGTTCCTGTTAGCTTTTCCATGTTCTTTACAGCCTGACTCTGGATTTTTTAATCTTTAATTTTTTAAGTCTCTGGCTTGTGGTGTAGATGGAACTTGGGGTTTTTTCAGTGTTTCTTCTGAACCTAAAGGTGTAGAAGATCCTGGCAAGCCTCAGTAAAAATCATTTTTAGATAATAGGGTGGAGCTGGCTGGAGATAGTGAAACAATTCCCTGCATCAAAGATCTTGAACTTGCTTTTAATTGCACTCCGAGGGTCCTGTGTGGGTGTTCTTTCAAAATTCAGTGTCCCTAACAGGCATTGCAGGTCTGTCACCAGAGTTCATTGGGCTAAAGGGAGCCCAGCTTCCCCCGGGGAGTTAAAAGCTCAAACTTCAGCCAAATATCAGTGAAATCCCTCTAGATTCAGCTCCTTCTTAGGAGGAACATTGCTTAGGATCTTTTTTTCCCGTTTTACATAGAAGAGTCTGAAGCCCTCAGATGTTTACAGTGTTTATGGCAGTCCTAAAACAAAGTAGCCAGATGTCAGAAACCTCTGTGCCCAATAAAAAATTCAAATTTGATGGAATGTGATGTTAAACCCTTCATAAAATATATTAAGCTCCCATTGTGACAGCTGTGTGAACCATGAATTCACATTTTTTTGTGAATTTAACAGAAAATTTAAATTAAGAAATTACTCTAAAGTAGATCTAACTGGCAAATACATTACAGATCCTCATCTGCCCTGACAGCCTCTTCACATTTAAGACACATAAAAGTGAGGTGGCATAAATAAAAGGGATTTGGCATCTCTATATGTGTGCGTTGGGAATATGAATGTAGGCCAGGCACAAAACACCAATAATGTAATTTTAATAGGAATCATACATTGCAATGGGCGATTCAATTAGTTTTCTGCTTTCTCCTTGAGGATTACAGCAGATTTGTGTGTGTGTGTGTGTGTGCGCTGGAATAACTCATCCAGGCTGATGGGAAAGCCTTAGAATGCAAAATTTAATAAAATCATGGGCAACATGGGAAAGAGAAAGCAGAGAACATTTAAATATCTCAGTATTATTAGGAAAAATCAAAATATGTGGAAGGTGATAGAGTTAAGTGTGTTTGTTCAAGGACCAACAGAGCAAGATCTCTGAATTTTGTTGTCGTTTTATGCTAAAAGGGAAACACTGGCAGAGTGTTCTGTATTATCAAAGCCAGAGGGGAGCTCTGGGGCTGTGCTGCTGAGGTCGGTGAGCGTGTGGACACTTTTGTCCGTGTGAGTGTGGGCTGTGTGCGTGCTGCTTTTGTTACCTTGCGCAGAATCCCTTCTCTGTCTCATCTCAGCCCAACAACAGCAGACACAAGGCCCTGACTGATGCTGCCCCGGGCCTTTGATCTCACCCACGAGGCATCATTTGCAGTGCTCTGCATTATTTATCACCGCTGAAGTATTTTCAATTAAACTGACAGATTAAATACTAACTTTGCCTGGCAGATAATGAAATTCTTGTTTCCTTTCCGAGGAAGCTGACGTGAAAGAAGCCAGACACGGGAGGGCAGGGGAATGTGCGCTGCCTGTTTCCACATCTCCTCACAAGTGAGCGCTGTGTGATACCACAGGTGGGAGGCAGACTTGGTTCCTGGAGCTGACAGTTGTCACAAAGGTGAGGAACACCCAGGTGATTCCACAGAAGCCTCACGAAGGGTGGGAAGCTGGAGGTGGTGGAAGATTCCTCACCACCTTCCAGCCCTAGGTGCATCCTGCGAGACCTTCAGTCCAATGAGAAATCCATGTGGAAATGCAGTGCCAGGAAAAGGAGACCTAAACATCTCCTGCCAAAACTGTGATTGAATCAACTCTGGCCTGCCGTGTGGGGATGAAAGTTGAGAATTCTTTTCGTCTGAGCACTCTGAGGAACCTCAAGAAAGGATAAGTTGGGAGGAAAAACCATCATTTTTATTGATGCTTTTGAGGAGGAGCATGTGGAGATGCTTTGGCCTTTTCCTCCATGATCCCTCTGAGGAAGAACAGTGTTTGTTGGCACTACACCATTCCTTGGGATTTGGGATAAACAACAATAGGGATCTTTAAAAAATGGCCATTCGTCATCTGTGCCCCACACAAACAGGCTTGACTGTGGGAATATTGTGCATGTCCTTATGTATTCCTACAGTTATCCTTCTGAACAAGGGGAGAGGTGGAAGATTTGTTTCCAGAAGGGATGTGGAAGGGATATGTGATTCCATCCATCCTGGGTCTAGGTGGGAGAAAGCCTTTACCCTCCCCAGCTAAGTAAGAAATATCTAAGCATTTTAAATTCTGGGAAAAAAATACAGTAAAAATAACTGAAATCTTCTGAGTTGTTTTGTTTTTTTCCTAGTTTGGGAAAGTTGGAATGACAGTTCTTCCCCTGCGAAGTTTGCCATTCCAAGCAGCGTGTGGGTTTCTCAGGGATTCAAGGGCTGTCATTAAAGGACTGTTGCAAACTTATTTTTGAAGTGCCTCATCTGAAGGAGCTGAACTGCCACTTACTCTGCTCTCAGAAGGAACTCGCTTTTCCATGTGGAAGGAGTAGGTACATTTCTCTTCCTCACCCTCGACTCCCAGCAGAGCAGTTTCATGTCTATTTTTAGCAAGATCTGTGAAATCACAAAAATAATATAGAGTTTGGAGCATTCTTCTATACCATATTTGCATGCTGGCAATGTACATTCTTGTTCATTTGTCATTTCAGTTCTGTATTTGCTGCTAATTGTGGAGCCCATTTCCCAAACCTGGAGGAGCTTTGCTGGGAAAAGGCAGTGCAAAGCTTCCCAGTGCTGGGTTAAAAGCAGGAGCAATCTCAGTGAGATTGCACAGGGATGTTGGAGAGTGGTTTCAGATGTGGGAGGCACAGAGCTGGGCAGTACAAAATGGGAGGACTGGGTCAGGGGCTACTGGTCGTAGTCAAACAGAAGTTTTTGGGAGCTTCCAACAGCTGGGGGATTAGACAATGGATGGCTCTTGTTAAAATCATAGAATATCCTGAGCTGGAAGGGGCACACAAGGATAATTGACCCAACTCCAGGCTCTGCACAGGACGACCTCAAGAATCCCACCCTGTGCCTGAGAGAATTGCCCGAACTCCAAGGGATGGAGGAAAGGAGCCTGAGAAAGCCTATGGACTGTGATCCTCCTGTGGCTTTGGCAAAGGCGGGCGGGATCCGAGGATGTGCTGGGCAGAGGACTTCTCCAGGAACTGGTGCTGCTGTGAAGGGCCCCAGTGAGGCTTCACTGAAGATGCTGAGCACTGTTTTGGGTGTTAAGATACGTTCAAGTCGAAAGCGGGGTGCAGAACTCAGGCAGGTGGATTGATCCTTCCTTACAGGGCAGGGGCAGAGCCTGAAAGTGAATCAGTCACTGTCACATGTTGGCTCTAATTTTCTGATATTCGTGGAGATTCGCGGAAGCTCACGGGGAGGTCAGGCAGGAGCACACAAGATGGTGAAAGAGCAAACTTTATTTACAATACTTTCTTTATATAAGCATTAATAATCTAACAACTATTGGTTGGCAGTTTTCCACCCCCTAAAATGATAGGTTACAACCCTACAACATCCAGTACCAAAACACAGAGATTAGAAAAGTACAAAAATGCAACTTATCTCTATTCTCCATGAGAAAGAAGAGAAAGATTTCTTAAACAGTGCAACTATAGTCACACTCCTGCAGGAAGGTGGATGCACAGTTTTTGCCATTGTGGCAGGCACAGGGGACGCCCCGTGAATTGCTCTGAGCTGGAGCTGAGGGACAGAAAGGGCATTGACCTGTTGGAGAGTCCAGAGGAGGCCACCAAGTTTGTCACAGGGATGGAACACCTCTGGTATGAGGAAAGGCCAAGAGGACGGGGATTGTTCAACTNTCCATGAGAAAGAAGAGAAAGATTTCTTAAACAGTGCAACTATAGTCACACTCCTGCAGGAAGGTGGATGCACAGTTTTTGCCATTGTGGCAGGCACAGGGGACGCCCCGTGAATTGCTCTGAGCTGGAGCTGAGGGACAGAAAGGGCATTGACCTGTTGGAGAGTCCAGAGGAGGCCACCAAGTTTGTCACAGGGATGGAACACCTCTGGTATGAGGAAAGGCCAAGAGGACGGGGATTGTTCAACTTGGAGAAGACAAGGTTTTGGGGTGATGTAATTGTGGCCTTGCAGTACCTGATGGGAACTTACATGAACTATGGGGCAAGACAATTTACAAGAGCATGAAATGATGGGACAAGGGAAAAGGGTTCAAACTGAAAAAGAATATGTTTAGATTAGATATTAGGGGGAAAATCTTTGCTATGAGGGTGCTGAGGCCCTGGCACAGGATGCCCAGAGAAGCTGTAGCTGTCCCATCCCTGGAAGTGTCCAAGGCCAGGCTGGATGGGGCTTGGAGCACCCTGATCTAGAAGAAGGTGTCCCTGCCCACGACAGGGGGCCACAACGAGACGACATTCAAGGTCCCTTCCAACCCCCACCGTTCCATGATTCCATGAACAGGCTCCCGGAGCACCGGGATGCGCTCTGCCGGGGCGGTGGGAAGGGCTTGGAACGGGGCGCCGGAGCCGGGCGGGGAGGGGACGCGGGAGCCGGGGAGTGGACGCGGTGGCNCGGGGATGCGCGGGGATGCGCGGGGGATGCGCGGGGATGCGCGGGGGATGCGCGGGGATGCGCGGGGATGCGCGGGGATGCGCGGGGATGCGCGGGGGATGCGCGGGGATGCGCGGGGGATGCGCGGGGATGCGCGGGGATGCGCGGGGATGCGCGGGGATGCGCGGGGGATGCGCGGGGATGCGCGGGGGATGCGCGGGGATGCGCGGGGATGCGCGGGGATGCGCGGGGATGCGCGGGGGATGCGCGGGGATGCGCGAGGCCGCGCCGGGACCCGCAGCGCCCAGGTAGGGCGGGGGCACGGGGAACGGGCACCGGAGCGGGGAAAAGTTGGGGGCTCATGCTGCCTGGAACGAAAGAAAAAAAATCTTTTTTAAAATGCACATACATGTATGTATGTATATATATGTGTATGTATGTATGTATGTATGTACGTATGTATTGTTATTGTTATGTTTCAGCCCACATCGTGATTTCAACTTCCCCCTGCTGCAGGAAATGGGCAGCCGTGGTTATGGAGTTCTCTTAAGCGCCAGCATCCCTCGGAAAGTTTTCCTGCCCCAAAGGCATCGGCAGCTCAGTTAGGGGGCTGGAGGTGAGGAATACTCCTGTTACCAGCTCCTTGTTAAATTGTCGGGAGCGGCTGGAGTTGGGGGTGAGTCGAACCACTCTGTTCCAGGCAGTGACTGATGAGGGCTAATCCAGATTGTTTTCCATGCCTCCAGCAGAAGAAAGCGTGGTTTGTGTGCCTGATGGAGCCAGCCTTTCTGGGATGTGAATAAGAGCTTTCACTTAATGCACATCGCTGTGCTGCCTTGATAACTGCTCTTGATAAGCCTGCTGAAACTAAATAGGCAAGTTTTAGATTTATGTACATGTGAAAATACAAAGATATTTACGTTTTTACATATATGTGTTCATTTATATGCATGCTTATATTCAGAGATGTCTTATTCCACCTTCCAGTACTTGAAGGGACTTTACAGAAAAGAAGGAGAGCAACATTTTACACATATAGTGATAGGACAAGGGGGAACATTTTTAAACTAAATGAGGAGAGATTTAGATTAGTTATTAGGGAGAAATTCTTTACTGTGAAGGTGGTGAGGCCCTGGCACAGGGTGCCCATAGTAGCTGTGGCTGCTCCATCCCTGGCAGTGTCCAAGGCCAGGCTGGATGGGGCTTGGAGCAACCTGGTCTGGTGGAAGGTGTCCCTGCCCATGGCAGGGCATGGAACGAGATGGTCTTTAATGTCGCTTCCAACCCAAACCATTCTGGGATTCTGTGATTTCTTATCTTTAGGTGAATTTAAAATGGGAATTATCAATTTATATTTCGTAGTGAAGGCTGGCTGATAATAGAGGATTCAACTTTATTGAACATAGTCCGTCTGTGTTTTGTGTGCTGAATGTATATTTTCTACATATCTAATGGCAGATGATTGTGTTTCTCCTACTGCATGACTAATGTCCCATTCTTTGAATCACAAAAAGACCTTCACTGTTCTGAATTTATAATGTTGGAAGAATCACTGATGAAACAGGTGTTTTATTTTCTAAGGTGGACTGTCAGGGAGCTGAGAATGAGATGGACTTACCATGAAGGGCACAGAGCTCTGGGTGATGATGAGCTGCAGATGAACACAGCGTTTGCCTCCATCCACAGAGGATGGATGTGACTGTGGACTGGGACTCTGAGAATAACATTTGTGACATGGTGGGGAAGCATTCAAATTATCCCAGAAAGGCCACGAAGCAGGTGGCAGACATGAATTACTTGAGCAGTCTTCCTGGCAACTCTTCAGGAAAGCAGGAGCTTCCTGCAGAGCTGCAGTGTGGAGACAAAGAAACCTGTGACACCTACTGCGAGAAGCAAGGTGAGAGCCCAGCTGGGGAGTTTGCCCCCTCCGGCACCAACTTCCACCTGCAGAGTGAAGATAAGGATTTAAATCACTCTTCCTCTGAGCGCCCCAGCAAACCACGGTCGACAACAAAACTCCGTGAGGGCAACGAAAGCACCGCTCTTGGGGATGTGTTTGGTGAGGACCTGCAGCCTGTCCCCAAGAAAGCTCTGCCCTATCGGTGCAAGAAGTGTGGCTCCTCTTTCCACGGCATGAGCGAGCTGCAGGAGCACCGGCGAGCTCACCTGGTGGAAAACTCCTACCGCTGCCCCATCTGCGCCAAGGCGTTCTCCCGCGCGGCCAACCTGCGCATGCACAAGCTCATCCATTCCAGCGAGAGGCCGCACAAGTGCCCCGAGTGTGACAAGGGCTTCATCCGCACAGCCGACGTCTGGAGGCACCTGCGCAACGTGCACAAGATCGAGCGCTCCATGGTGATCCTGGGGAGCGGCATGGCCAGGAACCCCTGGTCCGTGGTGCACCGCAGCCAGCACGGTGTGGAGTACCCGGATCAGGCTTGTCCCGAAAACCCAAGGTCCCGGGAAGAAGATTTCAAACCTTACGCCTGCCCGACGTGCGGCAAAGGCTTCGATAAGCCCAACCTGCTGTCCAAGCACAAGGTGATCCACCGGGAGGACAAGCCCTACAAGTGTCAGGAGTGTGGCATGGCGTTTGTGCAGCTGCTCAGGCTCAAGAGGCACCAGCAGACTCACTCTGGGGCACGGCCCTTTTATTGTCAGGAGTGTGGGGGCACCTTCACCCGGCTGGCATCGCTCCAGCGCCATCACCGCATCCACACCGGAGAGAAGCCCTACTCCTGTAATTTCTGTGGGCATTCCTTCACCGAGTCGGGGACCCTACGGAGGCATGAGCGCACACACAAGCTGGACAAACTCTAATTTGTGGTCTCTGTGGTTGCTTCTTACCTGAACGAGGTCTGCTCGGTTGGGTTGGAAAAGCACCCCCGTGGTATGTGCTCTGCCCAGTCCAGACCCACTGCCCAGCGGTGGCTGGCAGGGAATGCTGCATCACAGGGAGCTCTGGAACTTGTACTGGGAGAGATTGCACTGCCAGGCTTTAAAGTGCTTCGTATGAAAAAATAACCTAAATACCAGTGAGTAATGAAATGGGAGACTTGAGGAGACTGAAATCACTCACATGTGCTTGTGCTGTCTGCGTTTGCTGGGCTGGCGATGCATCAGCTCCAGCTTTGTGCAGTGATGTGCGAGCACAGGCTGTGAGAATTCACTGGAGAAATCAGCCCTGCCTTCCTGAGTGTGATGACTCTTTGACACTGGATTTGGAGATCTGTTGTTGCAGGTCTTTGCTAAGTTAGAACAGTCCAGAGTTGTCCCTCTATCCCTTCTGCCCTTGTATTTTGCTGAGTTTTTCTTTCTGTTACATTTTTATTTGGAAGCAGGAGCATCATGCTGGTTATTAGAAAAAACAAACCCAACCTACAAACCAGTTCGTTAATAAACACAGCAGTTACCACCTGATTTTTCATACATGTTTCCCTCTGAGGGATTATTAATACTTTGTGCACTTTTGTGTGATTGGTTGAATGTGTGTTAGTAATGGGGAAAGCTTTATTTTGGCTATCATGGTGCATGTTCTTGGGGTGAGGGGTTCAAATATATTTGTGTCTCTGATGGAATCATGCACTCTAAATGTATCTAGCTGAGTACTGCAGAAGGAAGTGTATGAGGACACAAAATTCAAAGAGAAGAAGACCAAATTTAAGCCATCTTTGCTACTCTTTGCATAGGAACCTTCTTCATTTAAATGTTTTCACACACAGGGAAGCTTCCCATAATAAAACCGTGTTCTGTGATGTGTCCAAGTACTGCCCAAAGTGTCTCTTAGACTCTTGACTTTGATTTAGATTCATATGGTAAGTGAAGAAATATTTCCTTAGAAATTAACCTGGGAAACTGGTGCAGGTGTTGACCAGCCCTCCAAGGCTGTAACTTCCAGAGAGGTGTGTAATGCCTCAGTGATGGCAGTGGGGCTTTAACTGTGAAACTAAATAGCGACTCTTCATCTGCTGTCAACCACTGTAGTAGAAGCATACAGTTTGTCCTGAAGGTGAAACCTTAGCTTTTTATCCGTGTCAGAAGGCTTTGCTTCCTTTTTCCCTGCCAGCTGCCGTAATTTCACTAATTTCTTTCTAAAGCTTTCTGCCTTTTCAGTGGGAAGTTGCAGAGTGAAGGTGAAGCTCCAGGGTAATGCACCTTTGCATTTACTACCAGGCTATTTAATATAAAGTACTGATTGTGCCATTTTTTTTCCATATTCCATGGAGTAAAAATGGATGATGGCAGCTCAGCACCTTCCACCTGTGCAGCAGCTGAGCAGGTGTCACACAGTGGGTCCTGTCATGTTTGGTGTCAGCTCCTTGGCTCAGATCACTGTCCACAGCAAAACTTTAACTTGATTATAAATGGAAGACTAATGGGTGTCATTAATGGATCATTTTCATTTCATCCCTCAAAGAAATCTCCAGATGGAAGAACTGATCTGCACCCTGCTCCTGAGGGATGTGTTTTGGGGTCTGTGTGCTTTTGTAATTCTGGGCTGGCTGGGCCCTGAGTGAGACTTCTCCAAACTCCCCTCTGCTGGAAGCTCCAGCTCAGTTTGAGGTTTGCAAAGGGCCTTTGATGGGGCCCCTTAGCAACAGCTCAGTCTTACCTGACAGCTGTGCAGCCTCTCAGAGAGGAAAGATCTTTGCATGAAAAGAATCCTGGCTGGCTGTGGGTGAGTGATGTGAGAGAGAGGTCACCAGTGGTGTTCTGTGGGGACCGTGCTGTTCCAGCACCATCTGAGGTGACCTGGAGAGAGGGCAGACAGTGAAATGGCAGAGCTGTTCCAGAGGCTATCATGCATTAAGTTTCCACACTCATTTCCTAATCCCATTTTGAAGTTATCTGCTGCAGTCTCCCGTGTTCATCATCTTGATTCTCCTTTGGGTTTGGGGTGTTCCTGCTGTAGGGGGGTTTAATATCCAATTAAACTGCACCACTTACGCACACCTTTATGTTGTGTGACAGTTCTGCTTAGGCAGTCACGGTAATTGGGAACATCCAGTTATTCTGCTTTTTGGTGCTAGCAGTCGATGGAATTTGAACCTCTCGCATAATGGTGGGAGTATTTTGAACAAAGGTCTGTTACATGGGAGGAATAAATGGTTGGTGAAATGAAAACTACCAGGCTTAACTAAAAGGTTATTAAAAAGACACTTGCCTGGAAGGTTGACTTGCATATAAAGTGCTCGGATGTGTGAAAGGAGTAATTAAAATGTATGATGGTTTCTGGGAAAAGTGTGTTGAACTCTCCTCAAAGAAACTTCCACTAACTCCTGTGCAAGGTACAGGAAACCCCATGGAGCTTAATTTAACCCAGAGATCAGCACTTCTGCGCTTTACATTTTTCACATAAAGGTTTGGAAGTCTCTCCCAGGCCCTGACCCTCTCGCAGTGTCAGTCTGCGTGGGTGACAGCCTAAAACAGACATAGCCAGTCATGACATGTAGCTGTCATGGGGCAATAGACCTGCTCTACACCATTAGAGAGGCTTTGAAGGGTCTGCTTTCGGCAAAAGTAATTGTTCTTTGCCCAGAGTGGCCAGAATATCTGTTAGCTCGTTTGGATCTGTGGAGGCCATGGAAGAAACAATTCCTTTGACACTGTGTTCACAGAGCCCTCATTGCCAGGGCATTACTGGAAGCCCTTGGACATGAGCACAGGGCTGGAGCCCTGAGCTAGCCTGAGGATCCTGATCTGTATATCACCGTATAATATCACATATATCACTGTGTAATATTTGTGAACAGCGGAACAGAGAAATACCCTTTGCTTTTTGCTAATTTTCCTTTTGCCTCCCTACATTGCTTCTGCCCAACTCATCTCCATTACAGGAAAATGTTCTCAAGACTAAAAAAGTAGAATAGCTCCAGCCCTGAAGAATCCAAGCCCTCACTGCCCTGGAACCACTGGGCAGCTATGGTACTGTTCCCTTACTTTGTTAACAAAGGTTTGATGGTAAATTTGTTAACCTTTGCTACCAAAGGTATTGATGGTAAATACGCCTGTGCTTGAGGAGTGGGAAACGGCACCTTGAACAAAGGAAAAGCTACTGCTGCACAATCTGAGCTCCCCTGCACACCATCCTCCTCCGCTGACACTGTTTGCCTTCTCCTGGCATGGAGAAGTCTGAAGTAGGAGTCTCCCATGTAAACAGGGAGCACCAAACAATCCATCATTTGTCAATTAACCTCAGCAAAGGGCAGTGAAATGTCTGGGGGAGGCAGCTTTTATTTAAAGTGAGGCTTCATCTGCCTCTGATCCTGTAAAGCTTCTGTTGGCACAAGGAGCTCCCATGGCGCTTTTCCTCTTTTCACACTGAAACCAAGCAGAGGCTGAGCTCTCACCAAGAGAACAGCAGGTGAAGAGCATTTTGCTAGGAGAACATTTTGGAAATAGAAAGGGGAATGCTGTCTTGATTTTGGTAATTTCAGCTGTGTCTGATGCTTTGAGGAGTAAAATTGTGGGCCTGTGCAAGGTTAGAGCCATCTTCAAAGGGCAGGCACTGAATGGGAGCAAGGCAATGAACCAGCTAGCACAGGTCTCTGCAGCAGAGTGCAGCCCACTTGTAAATTCCTTGCAGGATGTGCTGCTGAACTGCCCCTGCTGTGTGAGAATGGTGTTTTCCAGAGGACAGTGTGCTCAAGGTAATGTGCTCATGAAGTTCACGGAATGGCTTTCTTGTTTATCTGCTTGAAGAACTCATCAGAGCCATCAACTCCTTTTCTCATTAAGGGATCTGTCTGAATTGCTGCTCCAGGGCTTTACCCCTGAAAGCAGGAGCAGTGATTTTTTCTGTTTCTCTTCGAGCTTCCAGCACACATCCTGTTGGCTGCAAGGGATTCTTAGGGAATGGCTCAGTGACTTCAGTGCGTTCTGGCCTAGGATGTTTCCAGGGATGGAGCATCCTCTCTGGGCAACCTGTGCCAGCATTTCACCACCCTCATTGCAAAAAACATCTTCCTTACAGCGAATCTAAACAAACTCTCCTTCAGTTTAAAACCATTACCCCTTGTGCTATTGCACCAGGGCCTGGTAAAGAGTTTGTCCCCATCTTTCTCAGGGACTGAAAGGCCACAGTAAGGTCTCCCCAGAGCCTTCTCCAGGTTGAACCACCCCAGCTTTCAGCCATTCCTCAGAGAAGAGCTGCTCCATCCCTCTGATCATCTTTGAGGCAAGGAGGGCTCTGAGGTTCCTGCTCTTTCAGGGCCATTGCTGCAGGGACCTGTGCTGTAGAGCAGGAGGGGATGTCAGGGGTGAGGAGCAGAGCACCTGGGCAGCTTAATGGAGCTGGGATTGTCTTTGCTCACATCGATTCATGCTTAGATCTGATCTCCTTCCTCCTTTTTCTAATGGCTACAACGTTTATTTGAAAGCCTGCATTTTTATTTTCTGCACTCTGCTAACACTGTCCCTGCTCTTACGGAACAGCCAGGAAACACAGTGCAGATGTTATCAATTACAGGGGTGCTGGGGCTCTGCCAGCTCTCAGATCTGGTGGCTGTTTCTCCTGGTGCCTGATGAGCTCCCATTTGCAATGCCAGGCAAGCACTCCTTCCTTCAGATGTCCTACACAATCATATCTGCACCAGGGCAGCTCACTAGGAGGAGAACTGGACCAAAATTGGGCTTTTGCATCAAACAAATGCCTTGTGGCATAAGTCACAAGGACTTGGTGTCCCTGCATCCCTCCTGCTCCCGGCAGTGCCTTTCTCCTCTGTGGCATGCAGCACACCCTGCAACAGCCCAGCAACCAAAAAGTTTCAGGATTTCCCCCCCACCCCCCAAATTTAAGACTGCAGTGCCATGAAAACAACAAGCACTTCTGATTTATCAATTGAATCCTTTTATTTCAACAAAAGCATCTTGTTAAACCTGTTCGAACTTAACAACCGCTTCAATTTAACTGCCCAAGGAACATATTCCAGAGGAACATATTCCAGACCAAGGCTTGAATAACATTATCAATCAGAAACAAAAAAGGCTTCCTACCACTTTTCTTCACAAACTAACCTCTAGTTTAAGGCTTCAGATCTCTAAACCTTAAACCCTTGGCTTTCTTATATTGCTTTCTGTGAATCCCAGTTTGTAATTTATTGATTATACAGGAATAGAAGGCATGAGATGGCCTTTATCCCGTTATCTTAAATTCAAGTAGGGAGCACTACTAATATCTACCCCTACTTTAATCTACAGAATTAACTCTGTTAATTCTCTTATTTTTCCTCCTCAGATTCTTGGTACACCAGGGCACACATGGGAGGGTCCCTGAGGCAATCTCTTCCTCCTCAGTGCTCCAGCTCAGGTGTGTTCTGCCCACACTGTGGACGGCCCTGGGCACGCTCCGGATACTCCTGGGTTCCTTGGAGCTGGATCTCTCCTCGGTTGGTGGCAGGGACAGGCATGGCTCTGCTTCTGCCGCTGCTGCCTGCACCACAGATGGAGCAGAAGCTGCTGTCTTTGCCTCCTCAGCAGTGGATTCACACATTTCTTCTCATCCTCAGGAGCTCTGGCCAGGGCAGCAGGGGCTGCCTGGGTGTCCATGGCAGCTGCCAGGCCATGAGATGTGCTGGACAGCTCAGTGTCTTCCTCTTCTGGCAGCGGTTCCAGGAGCTGCGGGTAGATGGGGTTGACCCAGATGGGGTGGATCATGATGACATTCCAGTCCTCTTGTTCCCATGACTCTTCCCTGCTCCTATCTTGTACTTTGGCCACAGATTGATCTCTGTTTTGGGGAGAAATCTCTAAGAGTCCTGTACCATTGCAAGGCTCCAGGGGTTTTGGTTCATAGGTACAGGACCTGTAGATGCTCTCTTCCCCACTGCTGCTGTCTTGGGCGTCCATGGAGCAGTGTCCCTCCTCGCTCTCTAGGTCTGCCAGGAGAAATGCTTCATCCACCTTCCCTCAGCCCAGGCCGGGGCTGACAGGATCCACAGCTCCGGGACAGCTCCTGTCTGCTTCTAGGGTGGAAGAGTGCTGCGAGTTCAAGGGTATAACAGAGAAGAATGTGACTTTATTTGCAATAGTGTTGAATAACTACACCAAGCAGAACCTACAGAGCACAGATTGGTGCGTGCTGTGTTTTGGGAAGGGCTGCTAGTGAGCTCTCCACAGAGCTGCCCTCATGCTTTGATGTGAACAGAGCCAGCTAATTTTCTTCAAAGGAGAGCTGGAGAGCAAAGTAGTCAGGTCCCAGGAGTCACCTCTGCCTGGGAGGTTGTCAGAGCTAAGCACAATCCAAACATAGTCACTGAAGTTCTCGTGTACTGCAGTTCATCTGCTGAAAGATGTGATGCCATACTGGGGTATTGCAGATTACAGCACGGAATACCCAACTCCTACAGCAGGTTTCTGGAGTTGTTAGTGCTTCCAACGTAAATCACCAGGTTTCATCAGGTCTGAAAATGATGACCTTTCCTGTTTTCATAGCCTTGATCTTAAGCCTATCCACAAGGCAACTAAGGCTTAGAGCAGCATGAGAAACTTAAGAAACATTTTCCGTAACTTGATGTAACTTTTTAATAATAGTATTTTACTTATAATCATCACTTTTAGTCATTGTCATACTTTTTCTATTTTGAGATTTCTAAGTATATGATTTAAAACAAAACTCAATTTATATTTCTCACCGTTGTTAAATAAAATTATTATTCTGGAAATTATCTTTCCTTAACAGTGTACGCCAGTGTTGAAACAACACTCCCTGCTGTCCCTCCTGACTGTACTTTGCTCATCATTATGGAATAGTTTTGGTGCATATGGGCATGATGCCTTTGGATAAAAAGGGGAGGGGAGGAAGGAAGGACAGCCTTCAGTCCAACATCGCTGACTAAGGCTATGCACATGCAAATATGATCCTGCAGCCAGGAGCTGGGAGAGCACATGGAAAAGGGGAATTACCCCTGGGCTGCGCCTGGAGCATCTTGAAGATGGCCCAGAGCACAGTAGCACTCACCTCACCGGGTGGGTGCCTGGCAAAGCTGTTGCCATCCCACTCCCTGCTCCCCAGGTGCTCATTTCCTCTGGATTTCCCTCTCTTGGACAACTTGCCTGCAGTAAATGAGAGTCCGTGTCTTGGAAGCAGCTTTAGATGCAATAACTTGTAGGAATCAACGCTGTGACGCCCACAGGAAACCAGAGACGTGCAAATCCATTTCCCTCTGAAGTTGGAGCCAACTGGGCCAGGGGGTCACCGCTGAGTGACAGCAGATGTGAGCACCTGTGAGGCTGCTCCAGCAGGGCACTGCTGCTCTCCAAGGGGCTGAAACCATTATTTATTGCCTGGATGTGATTAAAATGAAGGATCCCTGTTCACAGTAGCTTGGAATCCTCCTCCCAATGGTTTTATAACCTCCTGTTGCACTGGAGCCAACCACACCACAGCAAAAAGCGTTCGCTGGCTCTTGGCAGCATCTCTGCGAAGCAGAGTGGGGTGGGGAATAACAGGACAGGGAAGTTTGGATTGGTTATTATGAAAAATTTCTTCACCCAAAGGCTTGTCAAGCACAGGAATGGGCTGTCCAGGGAAGTGACAGTCGCTATCCCTGGAGGGATTTTAGGTATGTGTAGCTGTGGCACTTGGGGACATGGTTTAGTGGTGGGCACTGGGTTAATGGTTGGACTGGATGATCTTAAAGGGTTTTTCCAGCTTTAACAATTATGTGGTTCTATGATTCTATGACTTGAAGCTATGAGGAAGCTGTCACTGGGCCAAAAATGGCGATGGTTTAAAAACCAGAGGAGAGGAGAAAGCCATGGGAAGGGATCTGTAGGGGTCAGAGACAGGTCCATCTTTTTACAGCAGGAGGATCATCACCAGCTGAGGTCAGTTCACGAGCTATAAAGAGAGCAGGGAGGAGGGCTGGAGCTCCATCTCCAAATCACCCAAAGTAGATCCAGACTGGCACAGTCCCATGGGATCCTGGCATTGCTGATCCCCCTCCATCCATGCTGACTGTTTTTGGGATGGGGAGGTCCCTCCCCATGCCCAGCTCTTTCCTGAAAGACCAAGAAATGCTGCAGAAGAAAAAGGTAACTTTGATGATTATCATTCTCCCCTTCAGGCTCCTGAAATAGTGGAAAATACAGCAAGGTGTCCTCCCTGATTGTCTGAGTAACATTTTTTTCCTGGGCTAGCACTCCCTGCAGCAAAGCTTTGGGCTGAACATGCAACCAAAGAAAATCCTCGTGGGATGCTGTATACTCAGAATGCACAAAGTCATATGGCCTGAGTGAGAAAATTATGATTTTCAAAGAAAAAGATGTCACAAAATCTATAGCATGCAGGAAGGTACTTTTTTTTTCCTTATTACTCATTTTATTTTTCCTTGTGAAGTGGTTCCTTTTCCTTTGCAGTCCTAGGACTGCTCTGAGATCTGCCTGGTATTTTCCCTGGTTACCAGAGTTAGATTATGGGATAAACACTGCGTTGCCTGCCCACAGAGAAGCAACAGTGGGAGGAAATCCAAATCATACCCTGTCCAAGCTACTCCCAGGCCCATTGCACGAGCTGTCAGAGGCACAAAGGCAGATGGGAGACCAAATTACAGACTCAGAGCAGGAGAAATCCTGGCTGGACTTCCCTGGAGCTGTCTCAAGAAACCCCCCAGCCCCATGGAGAAGGCAGCTGGAGCAGCTCTCCTGAGCTTTTTCGAAGGATATCTGAAGCAGTTCCTGGTGATCTGTGCCACAGCTGCACTGGGGGTCTTGTACATAACAGCAGCTGGGCAGAGTGGGATCTGGGGAAGCCACTGGGCAGGCTGCGTGTCTGAGGCCACCTGGCAGGAAAATACAGGAAAAAAATACCACACTATTTAGGAATGGCACGGCAAATCTCAGTGCCAGCCCTGATGGGGGGGAAAGGTGATTTTGCTGTCTGACAAGCCTGATTTCACCCATGGCCATGTGCATACCAGCACCAGAGTGTGTGCCCAAGTGACCTGTCCAGCCATCAGTGGTGTCTGGATCTCTTGTGATAACTCAGGGCAGCCCTAAGGTGGAGGTGACATGGACTCTTTAGGATGTGCTCACTCCTGATAGCAGGAGACATATCCATCCCCATGGAGAAAAGCATTTTCTCTTGTTTGGAGATGGAGAAACACCTTAAAATTAGTTTTATTTTTCTTCATGATTATTTTCGTTCTGACACTGATGGACTCTTTGAGGTCCTTTCTTGCTTTCAATTTGTCATCCCCTTATTCCAGGGGCTAGGTAACATATCTTGGATAACTTTTTGAGTATATTGCTCAGCACTTGACTGTCTCAGCTCCTACCAGTGGATTTCAAAGTGGAAATCCTCCAGCAGATTTCAAAGCAGAGCCACCAGCCTGCTGGGCTTGGCTGGTTCTCAAGCACTGTATTTTAGCAGACCCCACTTCAGTGGATCCTGCTGCTGTCCAGATAAAAAGTGGGAATTGATAGTGAGGATTGCATCCTTTGACATTAGAGCTCTCTCTGTGGCACTTCCATGGCACTGTTCCTCTCAGAGGCCATCAGCCTTAGTCTGTGTCTGTGACCTATAAACACAGGAGTGATGTGGAAACCTCCTGTCTCAGGTGGGCAATCTCAACTATAAAATGCACAGCCTCTTTCAAAAGATCAGCCTAAAAGCACGTGGCAAGTAGAGCTAGGAGCCCAATTCCTCCTCTGAAGGCTGAACTTCTGAACTGCAGATAATTACTACTCTTCTCCCTTTGGTGGCATCTCCCATCTCAAGCTGTAGAAACAATATGTAGGTGCTTTCAGGTTTATAATAAGTGCACATCTCTTGGCGTGGCTGTGAGTTAGAAAAATACCAGCTTTGTGCTCCCAGATGAGGAGCCCAAGGCTGCAGAGCTGGAGGGGTGTGTGTTCCCATGTGATGCGTGAATCACCAGCAGAGCCAAGGGCAGGGTCCTGTCACCACAGTGTCACCACAGCTCAGAGCGTGAGGGTGCTAAGACACTGGAAGTGGGTGAAATAGTGGCACAGAGAGGGGGGGATGCCTCATCCCTGGAAACATCCAGGCTCAGGCTGAGGGCTCTGAGCAATCTGATCCATTGTAGGGTTGTCCCTGCTCATTGTAGGGTTGAGGGCTCTGAGCAGGTTGAGGGCTCTGAGCAGGTTGAGGGCTCTGAGCAATCTGATCCAGCTGAAGATGTCCCTGCTCATTGTAAGGTTGAGGGCTCTGAGCAATCTGATCCAGCTGAAGGTGTCCCTGCTCATCGTAGGATGGTCGGACTAGAGGACATTGGAGAAGTCCCTTCCATCCCACACCATTCTGTCGTTCCATGGCTGTGGAAGCCGGGCTGCTGCAGGGGACACACGGCCCCAGTGTGAGACACGGCCCCACTGTCCCTGTGCTGCTGGGGGTGGCATGTTCCTCCAAGAAGCATTCCAGCTGTGTTCCCTGGAGCGGGACAGAGCTGGAGCTGTGGGTGGGATGAAGCACGGCTGCCTTGTGCACCTTGTGCCGGGCTGGAGCTGGAGGCTCGGTGTGGAGGTGGTGGCATGGACGCTGCCCTGAGCTGGTGACACTGGAGGGTCCCCGCAGGGACAGTCCCCGCAGTGGTGGCTGGAGGAGGGCCACGCCTGGTGACAGAGGCAGGCTGGCGTGTCCTGCCGAGCAGCAGGCAGCAGATGGCAATGTCGCCCTGCCGGAACCGCAGGGATGCAGGGAGATGCTTGCTGTGTTGACAGCTTGGGGACAGGGGACAAAGCGACCCTCTCAGTGGCTCCAGCTCCTTTAGCAGAAGCCGTAGGGTCTCAGGAAATGGTGGAGGTGCTCCTTGGCCCCGGACTAATACGGGTCTCTGCTCCCTATGGTCACCTAGACAGGACAGGCGAGCAAGGGGACAGGCAGGGACCCTTCTTTGTGCCTGCTGCCCTCCCCACCTGCCTGGCAGAGGCTGCTGTGGGGCTGCTCACAGCCGGAGCAGCTCAGATGTGAAAGAGCCCAGACTGACCCTTGCCAGGCCTTGGGGTGGGGTGATTTTGTCAGCGGGGGTGTCTGAGGCAGGGAACAGCGCCTGGGAGTGGCACTGGGCACAGCACGGAGCTGCTCAGCTGCTGTTTCGGCAGTGGGGTGAAGCTGTCCCACGGCTGAGCCCCGGCATGGCTGGGGTGTGACCTTTGGCAGGTGCTGTGCCTCCTCGCCCTGCTCACCCTGCCGCCAGCAGGTGTTTTCCAGCTGCAGCACCTGGGAGGTTTGGATGGCCTCATGCTCTCCTTGTGCCCCATGGAGCTGCAGTGGGATGGGGAGCTGGGCTGTTCCCTGTCACTGCCTGGCCAACCCAGAGTCACCTCGGGAACTTTGTGCTGTGCACTCTATCTGATGGGAGCGGAGCCAGCGTTGGAAATGTTTTCTTCTCTTTTTCTCCGAGGAGCTCCATTCCGTCTTTTATCAGGCAGGGCTGCTGAGCTCAGGGAAATGGGAACTTGGGGCACGTTCCCGAGGCATGATTGTGGGTTTTGTTGACTCCTCTGAGCTGACAACATGCTGGTGACTGCATCAGTGGTACAGAACATCAGCCCTGGGCGCAGGTGGCAGCTTTGGGTGCTGCCACTGCAAGCACCATCAGCAGCCAAAGCACCTCATCACAGGCCTGGGAAGGAGAGGCCAGAAGGTGCCAAGAAACAGTTTTGAGTGGCCAAAAGGAGCACTATGGGTCCCCTTGGCCTCCTTATTGCCTGGATCCAGCACATTTCATCATGGTTTGGAACCAGGCTGTTCCTTGGGGTGCAAGGCACTGAGTGACACACCCTCTGCTCCCCAAGCAGCAGTGCTGTGCAGCCGGCACAGGGCCATGCTGGTGCTAAAAAACAAATTATTTTCCTCCATCTGAGCGCTCCTGATTCAGCATTCCTTCAGTCAGCACTTTACAGCAGGTGTGAGATAACAGGATAACGCAGCGCAGAGAGGAGAGCGCGTTGTCCTGTCCGGCACCTCCCCATCAGCTACAGCCACAGAGATGCTGGCACTGCACTCTCAGCACGCGTGGACCAGACGTGACAGGCAAAAGGCTTTGTGGGTCATGGCAGTGGTGTCCTCGTGGTGCCCCCTCACCCACTCCAGGTGTATCCCTGGCTCTGCTAAAGGGTGTCAGTACCTTGGGAGGTGCTGGGTTTGGGATGCTCCTTAAGAAAATGAAGGCTTTATGCCAGGAGGCATCAGGTCTGTGTGTTCTGAGCTTAATTTCTTCCTCTAGGATGGATTTGCGTGTCTCTGTTTTCTTTTTGCATTTACCTAAAGCATGGCATTGCTGTCATTCATTAGACTTGAGGCTTCGCTGCAATGGCCGCTGCATTTTGGGAGGAGGAGTGTCCTGGGCTGACACATCCATGAAATGTGGTGAACAGTGCTCAGGAGAGAGAGGTCAGACTGAACCAGAGGTCCTGAGAGGTTTTGGGGCTGGCCTCTGTGTCGATGCTGTGTGTGGTTTAGTGTGCTCCTCCCCTCTGGAATTGTGCTTTGGTTTCCAGCAGAGGCTTGACTTGACACATCAGCCCTTAGCTGAGTCACTTGCGGCAGCTGGAGGAGCTCCCAGGGGACCAGGGCACAGTGAGGAGGGGCAGAGGGCTCCTGGGTCCTGCAGGATGGCGAGTGTGGCATGGAACAATCAGGGACCAAGGCAGAGAGGGGGTGAGGGCACCCGGGGAAAGGGACTGGCAGTGCTGCAAAAGTCATGGCTACAAACAAGGAGAAGGACAAACCTGCCTTGGAATCAAGTACAAACCGAGCCAGATCCTTTTTCACTTGTTTTGTGTCCTGATCACCTAGAAGTCCTGGAAAAATTAACGGAGTGGGAGAAGCCAACGAAACTGAACGCACTTCATCTTGGCGGGGACGTTCAGAGATAAGGAATGTGCAGTCTTTGCAGTCAGGGGAAGGAGCTGATTCCAGCCCAGGACCAGGAGATGCCTATCAGGCTGGACATTGCTTGTGCCACGTACACCTGCTGGGGGGGTCAGGTTGCTGCCAGTGTTATAAACCCCTATCACTCCCCAGGTGCAAATAAGCCTTATCTCCTAAGGTGAATCTTATTAACCAGGAGTGGACTTTGCTGCCCATATTGTGCCCTTTAAACCTCACTTGGAGCTTTTCACCTTCTAGTGAATTGGGGAGGGTGTGAGGAAAAGAAAAACAAAGTGGTTCCTTCCCGTGTGAGCTGCTCTGAGCTGAGGGCATCCTGCCAGCCCCATGGTTTGCTTTGGTGCAATGGTGGAGTTCCAGGGGCTCTGCCAACTCCAGCCAAACCATTTGGGATGTTCTTTGCCTAGTTTTGGAGCAGGAAATTCCCTTCACTCTGCAGTTCCCCTGGCTGGCTCAGAAGAATTTGTCACAGGCACTTGCACACCAAACACTCCTTGCAGTGCTAAATGCACTGATAATGGACTTGCAGGCAACAATGCTGGGCTGCAGCTGCCCCTGCCTCCAGTCCTGCAAGCACAAACATTGCAAGGGACCTTTCTGGCCCTTTGTCTACTTCATGTCTGTCTTCGTGTTCGCAGGAAGGCTTCTGTAGCAGGAGCAGTGATTTATGAGGTCCTGGTATGGGCGGTCACTGTTTCACACATGATTCATGCAGCTCCCAGTAAGGATCCTTTGCTCCCCGGGACAGTTTGGATCACCAGCCTGTCCTCCCTGTGAGGCTGCTCCTTTCCACTGTTTCAAGATAAAGCTTCCCATTTCTCTTGAGAAAGGGAGCCTCTGGTCAAGGGGAAAGGGAACTGTTGCCTCCCACATCAGCTCCTCGTCCCTTAATGCTGTGCCCATGTCACCAGGCCGTCCCTCTCCCCACAGCTTGGGAAAGGGGAGCAGTGCTCAGCCTAGTGAGTGGCACTGCAGAGGGTAGTGCAGATCAGAGAATCACAGAATGGTTTCAGCTGGACGGGCCTGAAATATCATCTCATTCCCATCCCCCTGCCATGGGCAGGGATGCCACTCACTATCCCAGGTTGCTCTGAGCCCCATTCAGCCTGGCCAGGATGGGGCAGCCACAATTTCTCTGGGCACTCTGTCCAAGATGTCCTGGCTCCTTTAGGTGCAGCTATAACCTGCAGGTGTGAAGATGGCAATGGGATCATCTGAGCCTCTTGTACCAGCCTGGCTTCTCAAACAGCTCCAAGAGCTATGACAAACACCACTTCAACAGCAGAGGAATGTGCTGCCTTGCCTTGCCTTGCCTTGCCTTGCCTTGCCTTGCCTTGCCTTGCCTTGCCTTGCCTTGCCAGCAGAGAGCTCCCGGGAAGGCTGGAGGCTTGGCCGCCCCTTCAGAGCTTTGCAAAGCTGCCTGGATGCTGCTCTTCCTGCATCTCCCTGGGTGGCCAGATCGACAGAGGGCACTGCATATCCATGCTTAATCCACCTGGGAAGGGAGGCAAGGTCTTTTCCACCGCTCTGGCTCCAGGCATGGAGCAGCAGTGTTTGCTCACTGACCACCAAACCTCTCCCCAGCTCCCTGCCCAAGAGCTCCAGGCTGTAGGGCCGCCTCCCTGATGGAAAGATCGGGCCTGATGAAGGAAATCATCAGGCATTCTGTGAAAAAAGAAAATTTAGATCAAACGGCAGGAAATCCGCCCTCGGGCAGCACAGCAGAGCGGTGCTGTGGAAAGCTCTGCTCTGGCAGGAGTTGATCCAAGACAAACAGGGAGCTGCCTACTGGGATGGAGGGCTGGCGGGCAGGATGGGTGAGAGCCGGGGATCTGGGTGAAGCCATGAAAGCAGTTTGGCTTTGTGCTCTGCTGTGGTCACCGCGGGCAGTCCGGGAGGAGCTCCCACCCTGCCCAGCCTGCAGGATGGCACTCCCAGCCCCTGCAGGAGCAGAAGGAGCCCTTCCCACCATGGCCTGTGGTGGATATTTATATTTATAATTTATATATGGGTATTTAACAGGGTATTTAGCAGCCTGAGTGGCACCAGCCTGGTCCCAGCTGGGTTTGGTGCAGATGGTGCCCTCCTTGGTGAGGTGTGAGCTGTTTGGAGACAGGCTTTGGGCTCTTGCAACGAGAGTATTTGTGTACAGACACAGAGATAAATGCGCCAAAGTGGATATTCCCGTGATGCCTGCAGAAGTAGCTGCTTGCTGGAGTGAACGGGGAGCCAAGTGCTCCCTCTTTCATTGCTGCAGCACTGCAGGTTTCGATGCAGTAGTGACTTCTCCTCAGTGGAGGTCTCTGGCTGCAGAGTCAGCAGGGAAGGTCGAAGACTCATGGGTTTTCTTGGATGGAATGTCCTGCTGCCTTTCATGGGGCAGGAAGGGAGGGTGAGTGAGTGAGTTCTGGAGTGTTCCTTCACTGCCTGAGATCAGGGCTTGGCTGAGAGCTCTTGGATGGTGAGTTGGCAGCACCTGGGTGGCCACCCCATGAGCCCCACCTGGTCTGGCTGGGTCCTGCAGGGCTGAACTCCCACAGCAGAGCAGGCTTGTGCATCTCCACGTGCCACCTGTGGGCTGAGCCAGCCCAAGGCTTCACTCAAACATAAGCTGACGTACTTGCAGCCAGTAGGAAGTGATTGCTGCCTGGGAACCTGCCTTGGAGTGCATTTGTTGACTGAAACCTTTATCAAGAGAGTGAAGGTGGTTTCCAGACTTGTTGATGTCCTCGAGATAGCTTTCGTGGAGGCTTTCCAAGACACTGCAATCTCAGCTATTGCCCTTTGACAGCAGCAAAGATAAAGATACATGAACCTCCTGTTCAAGGAATCTTCCTTCTCCTCCTGTGGTTCATTGAGATTAGACTGCATTCTGCTGCTGCAGGGCTCTGTCCCCAGAAGAACCAGCTGGGGAATCACACACAGCCCTAATCACCCATGAAAATGCTCTCTGACTTGTCTTTCCTCACTGTCTTGGAGCAAGGGCTTGTGTGGCGGTGTCTGAGCTCTGCACAAGAAATCCTCGAGGTGGAGGCGACTGATCCCCTCTGACTCTGCAGGCAGAGGGGTGGCTCTCATCCTGTTCAGGTTGCCTACACGAGTCACCATTGCTCGGGAGAGATGAGAAAGCTGAGCTAAAACCACGTTCCCTTGCACAATAACGCCTGAAACGGCAGTGTGTTTATGCAGGACTGTAAAGGAGCTGGGAAAGGCTGCCAGCCTATCCATGAATGGACGTCCTGGTGACTCTCCTGGAGCCCACAGCCTCACATCAATGTGGCAGAGTGTCAGACCCGAAAGGGAGAGAGGTCTGTAAGGGGGACCAGCTGAGGAGCTTGAGGCTACACAGAGCTGCCATGAGAAGGGCCTGTGGCAGTGCCAGTCAGCAGAGATGGAAGAGGAGGTGAACTACCATGAGCTCTGGGCCATGTCCATCCTGCAGATGGAATCACAGAATCATTTAAGCTGGGAAAGACCTTTAAGGTCATCAGTCATGTCCCCAAGTTCCTTGTCTACACACCTTTAAATACCTCCACTGATGGTGACTCCATCACTTCCCTGAGCAGCCTGTTTTAATCCCTGACAACCCTTTCCATGAAGAAATTTTTCCTAATATCCAGTCTAAACCTGGTGTGAATTGAGGCCATTTTCTCTTGTTCTATTGTTGTTATCTGGAAAAAGACACCAATCCTCACCTGGCCACAGCCTCCTGTCAGGGAGTTCTAGAGAGTGATGAGGTCCCCCCTGAACCTCTGTTTCTCCAGGCTGAGCCCCACCAGCTCCCCCAGCTGCTCCTGGTGCTCAGCCCCTTCCCAGCTCTGTTCCCTTCTCTGGACCTGCTCCAGCCCCTCAATGTCCTTCTTGCAGTGAGAGGCTCAGAGCTGGACACAGGATTTGAGGTGTGGCCTCAGCAGTGCCCAGGGCAGGAGGATGGTCACTGCCCTGCTCCTGCTGGCCACACCATGGCTGGTACAGAGCAGGGGCCATTGGCCTTCCTGCCCACCTGGGCTCGTGTTCAGTGCTGTTGGCCAGCGCACCTGATTGCTGGTCCTCTTAGGTGACAGCCTGGGGACCTTCCCTCCTGACACTTAGAAATCTTCTGCAGATTTCCAGTACAGACCTATCCATGGCCGGCTTTTTCCTCATTTGCTCCTGAGCCAGAGGACAGTGCTGGCACAAACAGCTCCTCTCCCTGCCTGTGCTCTTCGATGTTGATTTGAAATAGTCTCTCTTTGGCCTTGGGTTTCAGAGGGATGCATTTCAAAACCAGAAATAAATGGGCTTGAAATATTTCCCATAATTTTGCAAGATCTCAACCCTCTGATAGCCAGATTAGAAGAAGGATAACAAGGAAATCAGCATTCAGGCTGGAACCACTATTGTTAAATAGACACCACTGTAAAGCCAGTACTTCTTGTGTACAATTGAACTCATGAATTTTTAGATATTAATGTATGAGAGATTGAGTAAACAACCATTGTGCCTCTAAGGAATGAGTCCCGGGCTGTCCTGAGCTGGAATACTTTGTACTTTCCTGATTGCCTTCCAAGAATTTCAAATTACTCGGTTAGAGAAAAACAACCCGGTTTCACGAGATGTTTGTGAGGTTTTCTGGATGGACTTAGTTCTTGTGCTCTGTGATGGGGCTGGTTTGGGGCATAGCTCTGGGGCTGGGCACCGTGGGACGTGGAACACCTGGATGTTCATGGAGAGATGGGAACTACATGTGAAGGATAAACCACCGGGGTCAGGAGGGTCAACCTGGGTGTGATAAAACCCTGCTGCGGTGCACAGCTCTGCAAGTGGTGTGTAGGCCTGGCAGAGAGCATTCCCAGTTTGTTTGGCGTGGAAACATCATGGACACTGGCACGGAGAAGTGAAGGGACAAGTGCAAAGTCAGACAGCAGTTCAGGATGAGAGCCAGCAAGAAAAGGACTCGGCTTGCCTAATCCATGAGCCTTTCAGGAGCAGCTCGGGTGCTCTTGGGCATGGGTCTGTGGGGCCAGCCCCCAGGGACAAAGTGACAAAGGGATGTGTGGCCAGGCCGTGTCCCCCATGCCACGGAGAGACCAAGCCATGCTCTCCAGGGAAGCTGAGGCCATGTTATGCACTTCTGGGTTCTCCAGGCTTACCCAGAGAGCTTCTGTGCCATGGTGGCCCTGACAATTGCCAATTGTCCCTCTGGGCCAGCCCAGACAATCCTGCCTTGGGCATCCTGGCCAGCCCTTTGGTAAAGCAGGCGGGATGGGTCCCTCACTACCTGCCTTCTTCTTGGCTTTGGTTCCCAAGCCAGCAACCTGGAGCTGTGGAAAGAGTCATGAATTCGGGTTACCAAACCATCTGCTGGCTGCATTTTAAAAAGCAATTAAAGCAAAATTGTTTCCAGCCCTTCTGTTTGCAAGATGTAGTCTAAAGAGAGAGAGCCAAGCCAGGATTTGCCCGATCCTGCCGCTGCTCCAAGTATGAGTTAATTTGATTTAATTCCTCTGCTCTGCATGCTGGAAAATGAGGAGTTCCCTACTGAGGGCCCAGGGAGAATGTAGGTAAGCAGGGCTGTGTGCTGTACAGTTTAAATGAGGGTGAAACCCGGGAAAATGGCATTTTGAGACTTTTAAAATTGCTTTTAATTAGAAATTATTACACAGAGTTTAAAAATTTGGGAAGTAGGAATACTTTTACATGGTAGAGGATGATAGAGTATTGCTGGAGATGGATGGATGGATGGCAGGTCTAGGCAGTATTGGAGGGTCTGAGGAGCTGCTCCTGGGGCACCCCACAGGGCTGGGGGACTGCCTGGGGGCAAGGGGTCCTTGAGAGCTGCCTCTGCTCATGCACTGAGTCCCATGAAACTCTTCTTTCTTCCTTTTCTCGTGGTGAAAGGCACACAAAGGTGGGGGGCAGGAGGCAGGGGTGAAAAGGGAAGGTAGGGTGACATCATTCTTCCTTGTCCTCCTCTGGCAGCTGTCACCCTGCCAAATCAGAAGATGACCTTGTGCTGCAGAGGAAGGTGAGGCCATGCCTGGTGGTGAAGGGCACAGACGCAGAGGATTTAATATTCTCTGTGTTTTTATGTCCGCAGGGTTTTCATTGCTGTTCTGCTGAGAGGTCATGTCCAGGAGAGCTGGGGAAATGAATCCTCATAACCCACACACTGCACAGCTTCAGAGACACCTGGGGACTGTCTGGCAGCCAAAGATGACAGGATCAAGATGCTCTGACAGAAAGCAGGGACAGTTCGCCCTGGTGCTTCAGGCTGTGCTTCGTGGAAAAGGTTGCACACCCAGGCCATTGGTGACAAACCTGTGATGCTCTGGGAGCAAAGGAGAGAGAGGAGATTTGGGACAAAGCACCTTCTTTTTCCAGCAGGAGAAGCTGACATGCCCAAATGCTCAGTCTGGAAGAGGGTGAGATGAGATGAATCAGAGAATCCCAGAATGGTTTGGGTTGGAAGGGACAGTAAAGATAATTTAGTTCCAACCTCCTGCCATGGGCAAGGACACCCTTCACCAGACCAGGCTGCCAGAGCCCCGTCAAACCTGGCCTTGAACACTTCCAGGGATCCAGGGGCAGCCACAGCTTCTCTGGGCAATCTGTGCCAGGGCCTCACCATCCTCATAGAGAAAAATTTCATCCTAATTACCAATCTAACCCTGCTATGTTTCAATTTGAAGCCTTTCCCCCTTGTGCTGTCACTACAGCTCCTGCTGATGAGTCCCTCTCCTCTCCCTTCAGATGCTGGAAGGTGCTGTGAGCTCTCCATGCAACCTTTCTTTCTCCAGGCTGAGCAGCCCCATCTTTCCCAGCCCGTCTCCACAGGGGAGGTGCTCTTACCCACTGCGTGGGCCTTCTCATAACAGTTCCCTGTTGTTCTTATGTTGGGGACACCAGAATTGTTGAGATGAGATGGAAATAAATGAAGTGGAATCTGGGGAGTGCAGGATGCTGCGGGGAGAGCCCGGCTTGGCTGTGCCAACAACCAGCAGTGCATCAAGGGGGCAGAAACCCCCCAAAAACCCCATAAGCATGGCCAGGATGTGTTCCCTGATGAACAGAGGGCTTAGCACAACTGCAGGGTCTCCGCTGGGGTGGCTGCTTGGGCTCCAAGGAGCAAGCCCCGAGCGCAGCCCCGGGCCGAGCTTATGTAAGAGCTGGCAGCGGGGCCGGCGGTGCGGAAACCCAGCGGGGCGCAGCCGCCTTTGATTCTCTCCTGTTTGCTCAGCAGCTTTCATGCGGCGGGGGAGCAGGGCGAGGACGCGAGATTCCTGCACACTGAACTCCTCTGTTTCTCTCGGCAGGATAAACAGGACATAAAACAAAGCCCCGAGCCAGCTCTCGGCTCGGAGGCAGCGCGCTGCCAAAAGCCCCGCGGGACAGCTTGTTCCCCCGGGGAGCGGCCACCCCATCCGGGGTGCCTCGGGCTGGCGTGGGGAGGGCACGGGAGCCCACCCAGGGGGGCTGGGGGCTGCTGCTGCCGTGTTTGTGCCTGGGGAGGGTTGCTCTGTGGCATTGATGAGCAGGGAAATAGGGGCAAAACTCCCTGGCAGGGTTCAGGTAATGAGTCCCGTGAATTTGGAGAGTTCTCCAGGGTGTCTGGAGAGCCGGGAGTGACAGGCTGGACACCGTGTGGCCACTGTTTGGGCTGGTGTCACCTGCCCAGCTGCCCCACAAGACGCAGTCCCGGGCAGCTGACCCACCACGGGGTGCAGCAGGGTGAGGAGGGGGTCAAACTCTGTTCCTCTCTGCAGTGGTCTCTGTCTGGGGCTTTCCAGTGTTCCCTTAAAGCTGGGCTGCTTTATTTATCATTTCCCTTGAGGAACAATTTCCAGGCTCTCTTGCCCCCATCCAGATCCCTGCCAGTGACAGAGGGCGATGGGGCTGACCTCAGCCCTTTCCCAACACAGGATTAGCTAAGATGGCTCCTCAGAGACACAGCCCAGACCCATGCCAGATCCCTTAAATTTCCAGGGAACCACGATTTCACCACTGCCATCCTTCTGCGGGACAAGGTGAGAAGGCAGGGGGCACACACTCACTGGCAGGGTTTGAAATGCTTCCAACAGTTTCAAGTGGGGTTTGCTTGGGAACAAAGTGTCCCGTAATCACCCCGAAGTCACTGGGTTGGGGAAAAGCATTGGCCAAGTGTGAGGATGCAGCAAAACTCCTCAGAAACGCTGTTGCTGCTGAAGGAACATAAAGAGAGGATAGTTTAGTGCTGTACCCCTGTCCTGGTGGTTTGTCCTGCCAGCTGTGGTGGGCAGTGAGGTCCCCTCTCTTCCAGGGCACTGCTGGTGAGTTATCCCAACCTGCCCTGGCACAAGCCTTGTGCTGCTGTGTGCACTGGGGTTGCCAGCTGCTTATCCCAAAAGGAAGAGCTGTGGCAAGGGAAAATCCATTTGGGATGAAAGCTGCTTTCCTGGCTGGGATCTGGGGACTCCGCGGGACACACGCACATAAACTCATGGAAATGCAGAGGTAGGAAAGGCAAGTGCTGCCCTGAGGAACAGTGTGCCTGAGTGCCTGCTCTGGCTGCTGAGCACCCCTGCAAGTGCCAGAGTTCTGCTCCTCCAAAACCCACAGAATCTTGGTGGCAGGGAGGATGCAAACCTTGGGACTGCCTGGGATCCTTGGCCTGGGGTTTTGTGAGAGCCAGTTTTCTTGTAGGATTCCCACTCCAGGGTTGATGGCTTGGAAATACTGCAAGAGCAGCCCTTTTTCTGTTTTGTTTTGTTGGGTTTTTTTTCCCCCCTTATGTTTGCGTCTTTCCACTTCTGTCTCTGGCCAAGGCAAGCAGTGCCAAAGCACAAGGGCCAGGCACACCCAGAGGGAGGAATGGGGAAGCAAAGAGCCTTCAACCCACAGGACAGTGAGGACAGAACACAAACACAGTGGTGGGAGCGAGGATGAGGAGGGTTTGCTTGCCAGCTCTGGCTGAGGGATTCATGGAATCATCGAATGATTTGGGTTAGAAGGGACCTTGAAGATCTTCTAGTCCAACCCCCTGCCATGGGCAGGAACACCTTCCACTAGGCCAGGCTGTTCCAAGCCCCATCCACCCTGGCCCTGAAGACTTCCAGGGATGGGGCATCCACAACTTTTTTGGGCAACCTGTGTCAGTGCTTCACCACTCTCAGAATAAAGAATTTCTTCCTAATATCCAGTCTAAAACAGCCCTCTGTCAGTTTAATACCATTGCCCCTTGTCCTCTTACTCAGTGTCCTTGTCTAAAGTCCCTCTCCAACCTTCTTGGAAGCCCCTTCTCCATGCTGGAAGGTTCATGGACTCCAGGCCAGTACCAGAGCTCCCGTTCAGCCCCCTTTCCCCTGCTCTTGAACTCATGCTGGGTCACCTTGGCAGAGGTGAGGAGGGTCTGCACACAGGTTCCCACCCCTTCCCAGCCCCACGGACGGCTCTCCCTGCCCCTGCTTTGAGCAGGAATATGGGCTCCAGCTGCATGAGTGCAAAAGGCTCCAGCTCCCAAAAAGCAGTGCAGGATCAAAGCTTTCTAAACACTCGGGGCATTTGGCCCGGGAGGTTTTGTTCCGACTATTTATAGCAGTAGGGGCCAAGCGAGTTCAGAGTTGGAGGAAAACTTTTCCAAAGCTGGGGGCCATTTGGATGAGGGAGGGGGAAAGGGAGTTCAGCCAGGCCTGTTTCCAGCAAATGTTGACTCCTTCCCTTAGGTATGTGTTGCTATCCATGACACACTAACAACAGCTCCGCACACAAGTGCCTGGCTGGGCCTGTAAAGATTGAAACAAAAATGTGAATTGGCTGGGAAGGAGAACATGGAAAAGAGAAAGTTTCCAAACAGCAAAGCTGTAGCATTTTAAAGTGAACACTTTCCTTACCAGCTTGTTTTCATTCTCTGGTCAACGTCCTTCAATTACAAATACACTGGGATTGTTTTCCAGGGGAAAGCTGGCGATGATTTTCGGGCAGAAAGACCAAATTATGGTTTCCTGAAGCTGTGGTTGGAAATGGAGAAGAGGGGCCTTTTTATCTTCAAGGTGAATTTTCTTGTGCTGTCGCTAAAGAACATTTCATTTTCTTGAAGGCTTAAACTCTGAGCAAGCAAAGCAACACAACATCCTTTAAATCCTGCCACCCAGACCACAGAGGCAGAGCTGGGGTTTTCCTGTCTGCCAAGTGAATTGTGCTGCTGCTGTTTAGTTGTGAGGAGCACGAGCAGGGTGCTTTAGATACACACCACAGCTTTTTGCATGCCTAGCTCTGCTCTCTTGATTTCAGGCACTCAGTAGAGGTTATAAAAATATCCCTTTAATTACCAGTAGCTTCCCAGCCATGCTCAGCATCTCTCTTTTCCCTAGAAAAGGGTGCAATTAGGTTGGCAGGTAATTATAATCAGCCTAATGCGTGGATGGCTTGAGGGAGGTGGGTTTGGCATCTGGGTGGTGTCCAGCCCAGGTGGGCTGTTACTGGGAGGGATGTTATCCTCTTTCCTAGCACGGGGGGTATGGAATTTCTCCATGCTGTAAGAGCTGGGTGCTGCAGCAGCAAACAGCCCAAGCCTTGGGTTGTTTTTGGAGAGAAACTCCAGAGCTTGAAGATTTCCTTTCATACAGTCACAGAATGGCTTGGGTTGGAAAGGACTTTAGAGATCATCCAGTCCAACCTCCTGCCATGGGTAGGGACACCTGCCCCTAAACCAGATTCCTGAATGCCCCGTCCAACCTGGCTTTGACATCACCATCCCCACCAAATCCCATCCTCTGCTGCAGAGGATGCCTGTCCTTGCTGTGGATGGTTGGACTGCACTCAAAGAGCCAAAATGTTTTCCTTCAGGGAAGGCTGCAAGATCTCCAGTGGATTTTGAAGGATGAAATGACATATGTGTGGTTGGAGAGTGGGATGAAGGTGGGTCTGGGCTGGCTGCATATCAGGTGGCCATGGCTGGTGTTTCTGGGGAACTGTCAAGCAGAAGGGAAGGTTTCCCCTGAACCTACCCAAATGTCAGCTTCAGGACCTGGCTTATTTTGTATTTCTGTGAATGATCCAGAAAAGTAGAAGAGCAAGGTTGAGCTGTGTGAACAAGGCAGAACTGAGGGAGTATCAACAGCACTGGAAGTATTAAAGTTATAAAAAGAGAATTGGCTGACCTGGAATACAGGAGCAACAAGAATGATATGAAGCTCAGCACTATAAAATATATCTTTGAGCTTGAGCAGCAACAACACATGGTAAGATACAGCCTTGCATCTTATGGAGGCATCAGAAAAGGGCTCCTGACTGTCTCTTGATCTCACAGTGCCTGTGAGCCTCAGTGATGTCATGGAAAAGGTACATGCACCTTTAGATGACTCGGGTGACCTTCAAACCCTCAGGGCAAGAGGGTCCAAGACCTCCCCTGCAACAGCAGATACAAACCTGATTATCCTTCCCTTGGAAATGTTAAGGGTGGAGCAAGTACAAAGCAAATCAGCTGTCCTGGTTGTGCCATGAATGAATTTGTTGTGAGGGTCAGCTGTGCCCTTCTTCCATTTTGTTTTTTTTCAACATGGCAGAGATGTGCTCCGAGCCCAGTTTCCACCCCTATCCAGAAGAAGAAAATGTTCTTCTCATTTTGGCCTCCTAATGATGATGATGATGATGATGGCCATTCACCTTGTTTTGTACGTGTCCTTCCCATGAAAGACCCTTCTTGTGCTCGGCACTAATGTTCCCAACTCTTGACTTGGAAGGGCTACACTGGCCAACTGGACAGTCACTGGTTCACTGAGAGGCTGTCTGCTCTGCAATTAACAGACTAAATGCCCACCATTGTGGCTGGAAAGAAGTTTTAATTAAAATCCCTCGGTATTGGCTTTGGCCAGCCCATGGAGTGAATGGGAAGAGGGCGGAAGGGCCAGGCCAGTGACTTGGGTCACCCCGGGAGAGCGTCCACTGAGCTGAGACTGAGCACAAGGAAGGGCCTGGTTTATAATTACATGGGATTTTAGGTTTTTTTTTTTCCCTTGGGTGACCTGCCCAATGGACAATTCCAAGCTGACAGGAGCGCAGATATTGCCAACCCAGAGTTGGGATAGGTCCACAGGTTGTTTGAGCCCTAATGAGGAACCATGAATAGAAGCTCACATCCACAAGAGAAAAACACCTCACTTCCTTCTCTAATGAGCGTGGCTCTCCAAATCCTTTTGTCTTGGGCTTTTTTGGCTTTCAGAGGTGCCCAGGGCTGCATCTTCCAAGCTGCTGCTGCCTACCCCATCTTCTCTCTGATGGCCACCAGGAAGGTGTTGGGTGGACAAGGAGGACCTGCAGAGTGTTTGTGGTGGTGGCACTGGTAAGCAAAGTCCTTGGAGGGTGACACCCCCTCGGGTGGGCCTTGGTTGGTGTCCCCTGGGTGGAAGTTGCCCTCCCTGTGCTCACCAATGACATGTTGAGTTTGGACAAACCACACGCTGTTGGTGTCTGGTGTCCCCCCAAAACTGTAAGCACAGGTGCTCCTCTAATGAACTCCTCCCCATGACAAAGTGCAATAATTAATGCAAACATCACACAGGAAACGCAAGGAAACTGGAGCCAGAATGGCTTTCCTGGTTGTCTGCATGGAGAAAGTCCTGCTTGCTCTCATGGTAGCCTATTAATATTCCCTCTGCTCAGGACAGGGTGATGGACTTTCGGGTTTGCACACTAATGAGCAAGCAAAATTAAGAAATATAAAAAAACCTAACAACGGTTGTTAACCTCATAACTTGTCACCTGAAGTCCAGCACAAGGGTCCTACCAACCCATGTTGCCCCTTGACAAAGGACCCTGAAGATGCTCTTCAAAATGCTACTCCAAAATGTCTTTTTATTTTTTCTAAGATTGTTAAGGTAATTTGAGGGGGTTTTCTCCCCTCTGTCCCCTCCACCTTGGACTCCTGTACCTTTCCTTCAGACTTTTTCCAGAGGTGCCCCAGACCTTCATGCAGGAGGATGGAGAGTGCATCTGGCACAGCCTTCTTGGAAAGGAGTTTAATTTTCTCTTGGGCTCCGGTCTAAAGAAATCAATTGGCTTTCACATGTTTAAAGAAAAAAGGAAAAATAAAAATAATTTTCTTCTGCCATTGAAGTTTCTGGCTCCTGTTTCAGGTTTAATTTTGTGCTGTGGAGCTGCGTGGGAGCGCTGAGCAGCTTTGGAATTTCTCAGCCCATGCTGGTGGTGGATGAGACCTTGTCCAGGTGAACCCAGGCTACACCTGCACGTGGCCAGAACGGGTGTAGGTGCCCAGGGTGCCCCTGCCCAGCCCCATCCCGTGGGCAGGGAGGGAGAGGGGCAATCTGGGTGGCAGGGGTTGGAAAATGGGGAGATCCCCCGTGGTAAAACACAGGGGGGGCTCCAGGGACTGGGCCGAGAGACTTCAGGAGTGGGTGAAACATCCTGCTGGGCCCAGTTTAGTGCTGTGCTGGGCCAGCCACCTGGGATGAAATTAGCATTTGGGGACAAGTGGCAGGGTTTGGGTTTTTTTTACTGTCCCCCTAGAAAAATGCCATTTCTACTGCCCAAGTGTAGCAGACAAAGAGGTTGGCTGTGTTTTTCCCTTTCCTTTCAAACCCCTTTCTGCACGGTAACATTTTCTACTTCCAGACCTTTTTCTTTTCTTTTTTTTTTTNGGGGCACAGCCCCTGTCCCTTCCCCGGGGTCCCCACGCTGGCAGGGTGCCGGGGAGGTGCCACGGCGATGCCAGCGCTTCCTGCTCCCTCCCTGGCAGCACAATGGGGACATTCAGGCGGGCACCGCGTAGTCCAGCACTAACCCAGAGCCCCCCCTCGCCATCGCTGTCCCCCCTATCGCTGTCGCCCAGAGAGCAGCATGAGACAGAGAGCAGCTGACGCCGTGTCCCAGCGCGCCGGCGGAGGCGCACTGGAATCCAGCATCACAAAACAAGCCCTGTGCGCGCTCCCCTCCCGACGCAGGCGCGTGTGCCCGTGGCTCCCTCCCTCCATCCCCCCAAAATCTCCAAGTCTGCCCAGTAACACCAAACTGGGCTCCCTTTCTCACCCCCCCCGGCCAATCCGAGCGCTGCCAACAAGCCGGAGCCTCCGCCGCGGAGATGCGAGGGGCAGGAGCTGCTGGAGCTGCAGGAACGGCATGTTTCCCTTCTCCCCTTCTTCTGCCCGAGCCCGTTGTTTTTCAGCTCGGGGCCGGAGGGGAGGCGTGGGTTGGAGCTTGGAGGCAGCTCCCGGCCTTTCCCAGCAAAGCAGAATACCCTCAAAAACATAGGATGAGATTTCATCGCCGCTCAAGGGAACCTTGTTCTTAATCACGGGCAGATCAGCGGTATTTCAGAGGTGGGACGGAGGACAAAGGAGGGGGGCAGCACAAGAAAAGCAGGGCTTCGTCCTGCCTGGCTCCAGCCAGATCTTTTCAGGCTTTCCTGCCGGCTCCAAGGGGTTTGTTTTTCCCCCTCCTCTTTGCTTTGCTGTTTTTTCTCATCTCTGCCAGTGCTTGCAGCAAGCTGCTGTGTTTGTGGAGCTGAGGCTGGAGCAGGACTGGTGAGATTCCAGTGCTCCTGATATCCAGTGATAGTGATTGCCTGCTGCCCTCCAAAATTGCCCAGGAAGCTGCAGGGATGAAAACACTGAACATGCTGGATTTTAGGGGATGCCATGCCAGTCCCTGTGCCTCCTCCATGCACCAGGGGTTTTTGCAGATCCCTTGGGCTTAGCAGCTACAGGGCATGAGCTGATGGTGACTGGGAGCAAATATAAACCACATTTTGGTCTTTCCTGGCCTGTTCCTCGGGCAGCACCTGAAGATGGGCTTGCCACACTTAGAGCACAGAGGTGTCAGGAATGTCCAGTGCCCATCCCTGACATAAAGGGTGGGTGTTTGGACCCAGGATTGGTGGTGCAGTCAGGATAACATGTCCCATGTTGCCTGCTGAGATGCAGAGTTGTGCTGAAATGCAGCAGTGCCCAGTGAGTGGTGGAGGCCAGGTCATGGCTGCTCTCATGTGGAGCTGTGGGAGCTGAGCTGTGTCCGTGGCACTGATGCCAGTGAAAAGGCTGCCCAGGGAAGTGCAGAAGTCATCATCCCTGAGGGTATTTAAAAAACATGTAGACATGGCACTGGACACAGGCTTAGAGGTCTTTTCCTACCAAAAGGATTCTATGATTCCCTGCTCTTCTAATTTGCATCCTGCTGAAGCATCAGCCCAGGAAGCGTTGTAGCTTAAAGCAACCAAATCCATATGAGATCTCAGCAAGGTGAGGACTTGAAGGTAGTGGCCTCATTGAAAGGGTGGAAAGCAGGAGGCCAGGTCACTATGCAGCTTATGTCTTGCAGAGAAATCTCTGCCCCTATCAGATGGAGGGGATTGTCCTGACATCCCAACACTTTGCAGCCACCTCTAGAGGAGTGCCACCCTCTCCTGGTTTTTTGGGATGTTGTGAAGGGACAATAGGGCAAGCATCTGCTTGGCTTTGGGGTTCCTAAATGGCTGGGGAGAAAACATCTGCCTGCTATGAGCTGGTGCCCTGGAGAGGGGTCAGGCAGGCCCTGCGTTGGGACAACCGCAGAGACAGAGCTTGTGCGGGGCTGCAGATGTCCTGGGAAGGCTGGCTGAGCAGTGCCAGTCATTGGGGGATGGCTGGGAGCGCTGGCAAGGGCAGCATGTCCCTGTGCGTGCTGCTGCTGCTCCACCCCAGGGAGAGGCTCAGCGCAGGCTTCTTGCACAAACTGTTTGTGTAGGCGACGAGAGCCGGGCCCAGGGGCACAGAGCAGCCCGGGACGTCCTGTGGCAGCTCTCCTGCAACAGCTGCTGGAGCTGGGCAGGGACCACGCTGCAGCTGCCTGAGGGAAACTCCAGGAATTACAGCTCCCAGGGGTGAGGGCACTGCCAGGGGAGCGGCACTAGCTCAGCACTAGAGGCTTGTCCCTATGCAGGGATGGGACAGGCAGTGCTGGTGAGAGCTGTGCCCATAAATAGGTGTTATTTCTTAGAAAGGCGTCAGGGTGTTTTTTTATCCTGTGTCCTGCTTCCCTCATCTGTTTCTCAGCATCTGCCCTTCTTATCAGGACAGTGTCTGGCCCCAAAAGCACAGATCTTGCAGGGCTAAGCAGTGCCACCATCGCTTCCTGGCTCTGCACACCTCCAGCACACAACCAGCGAAGGAGGCCTGGAAGATTAAAAGCCCCAAGGTTTATATGGCCCTCCTGAATGGCACCCTTGGACATGGTGCCCACAAGGTGACAGAGGAGCAGCCAGGGCCCTGCCAGGGAGGACAGGCGGGGAAGTTGAGCCGGGATGAGGGCTGGTGTCAGACAGGTGAAGGACAGCTACAGTCCTAGGTTCATCCAGCAAACACACTGCTCTGTTCACCTATGGGTGGTGCAGAGCCAGGGACATTCCTTCTCTGGCTCAGGTTAGGGATACAGATGGGTTTTGCAGTAGGATGAACATCCTCCCCATGCAGGACAGCCCCGTGCTCATAAGGCAACCAAAATAGGGCTGCCTGAGCTCCAGCTTAGTCTTTTAGCCAAGAGGATGGGAAAGGGCAGACAGGGAGAAGACAAGGGGGGACACTTGACTTTGCACCAGGGTTATGGGAGGGAGAACATCTTCAGGAGGCTGTTTGCTGAGCCATGGCCCCGGGGCTATGGCAATTCCCGTCACTGCCAGTGGTCCGAGTAGTACCTACTGCAGGGCAGTGAGCAGCCCAGAGCATCTGGGGTGACCTTCCCTTTGCTTTTCAAATCTCAGAGGAGCCTTCCCTGGAAGAAGGACTAAGTTTTCTTTGGAGCAAAGATAATCTTCCCCTCCTCCCTCCGTGCTGAATACTCTGGCATCGCACCAAATAGCAAAGACAACATGAAATGCACCCTCATTTCCTTGGCCTCCTCTTCCCAGCCATCCCCCAGCAAAGAGAAGCGATACAGCATCTGCGTTTCTAGCTGCAGCCCTGCTCCAGGGCTGGGTTTTTGTCACTTTTTTAGGTGCCAAAAGCTTTGAAATCTGTTTAAGGAAAAAAAAAAAAAAAAGGGAGCAGCAAGGAGCAAGCAGCAGAAGCAGCACTGCCTGTGTTCAGCCCTCCCTGCTGCTGGTAGCACCCCAAAGGGCCTCCAGGTTGCTCAGGCTTTTAAGGGGCATCACTGCGGCCACCACAGTCCCATGGCATTGGTCAGCCTCCCTGTTCAGTGCACGTGGGGAATGGAGCCACTCAAATCTCTTCCCTCACAATGCAGGCCAAAAAAAAGTTTGGAATGAGGATATCAGCTCTGCCCGAGTGGCCTGGAAGCTGCTGGCCACAGCCGTGATGCTGAGTGTAATTTATGGGCTAAGCAGATTTGGGAGAAGCTGATCAGCAGAGAGTGATCCTGCTGGTGCATGCTGGACCATTTTCCTCCAGGAACTGGAAGCAAGATGGGATCAGAGTTATGTGTGTGGTATCCACTGTGCCTTCATCGCACCAGCTTCTCATCTCCCTCCCAGTCCCTTGCAAAGTGTCTCAGAAGCCAGAGAAGGGGCTCTCCCCATCTTCATCCCCTTGGCTTGCTGCAGGGACCTTCCCAGGAGATTGCTCCCAGCTCCTCCTTGGCTGATGGCATGATGGACCCTCTGAGAGGACACTGGGAGAAGTTCCCACCCGTTTGCTGTCAACTCTGGAGGACCCAGAGGGATGCACCCACCTTACACACAGGAGTGTCTGGTTTGGGGGGGATGGGGAAAGCAGGGAATTTATTAAATCCTTTGCAAGGAGGATTTAGAGACTGTGGGACATGCCTGGTCAGAAGGAAATTATTCAGTGCTGGGCTGGTATTTTTCCCAGCTTCGATATCTCATGCTGCCCATTCCTTTGCACTTCACTGAGCCGCCCTCCCAGCCACCCTCCTGAGCTCAGAACCACTCCAGCAGGAGCTATAAATCTGTGCCGTCACCCCTGGGATTCCCATGCCCTGCTGATTGCCACTATTTGCCTTGGACACTCAGAGAGGAACCGGCCTGGACGGGGCAGGAGGATTAAAGAGGGCAGTAAAATTGGGAATGACATGCTGGACAGCACTCAGGTGGGGCCTCTGTAATGGGACAGGATAGGTCCCGGAGGTCAGATACCACGTCTGGGTGTCAGAATGGGAAGAGGTGTGAAGGTTGGCATGGGGATGTGCGTGCAGGCATATTTATTGCCTCTTCAGAGTTGCCTTACAGTTAAAATTTATGGTACACCTTCTCTTCCAGCAAGTGTTTCCAGGATCCAGCTCTTGTTTCCAGGACCACAAAGATGACTCTGGAAAATGGCATGCAGCGAGTTTCCCCCCAGCCCTGGCACTGTATCTCCTGGGGTGAGGTTTTCCTCTGCTCTGCCCTCTCCTCCCTGCTGCTCCCATCCCTTCTGCTTGTTTTCCATGTCCTGCAGAGCCGGATGGGCAACGCGCTGTCATATTTTCTTCCAAATGAAATTTCCTACTGTAGTAAAAAAGGGAAAATCAGGTTTGTGCTGCAAATGAGAAATGTCCGTGGCCTTACAGCTCTATCCCATGTGCTCCTCTTCCCTGGAAGTGTGCCAGATCCACCTGCTCAGGTAGGTCTAGGAAAGCTCCTGGTCTCCATGGGCAATGCCTGGGGGAGACTGGGGAGCAACACCAGGCCCCAGTGACAACCTCCAGGTCAGTCTCCAGCTGGTGACACCCTCCTGGTGATTCCCTCAGCTCCAAATGGATGGTCCTGTGATCCCCAGCACAATCCATGCGTGAGAACCCTGCTCTGGTCCAGGGCTCCTTGGCTGATCCCCACCCTCAGGACATTGCCTGTTCCTCTCTGGTGACACTGGCAAGGGTGGCAGCAAGGGCAGGAAGCTGAGTTATAAAGGGAGGAGGGAGCAATGGGCAGAACAGGCATCTCCTACACCCCAAATCTGGTCCCCCTGTGTCAGTGCTACTGGGCTGTGGGGCCCTAGGGTCTGTCATTCCTTCTCGCATGAAAGGTGATGTCTCCTCACAGGCTCTTGGAGCCTTAGCACCAATTAATCCAGCAAGCAGGAATATTTAGAGGGAGATAAGTGACACAGGGGCAATCCTGGCTGGAAAGGAGCCTCTGCTGGATGTTCATCTGTGGCTACAAATGTCTTGTTCCTTNAAAAAAAAAAAAAAGGTGTGTTTGAAACATCCATTTGCAACCCCTTTGTCATCCTCCTGGTGTCATCTGGTCACTGCTGAGGCAGATGATATAAAGGGAAGGAACAGCTTCCCAGTGTGAAACCCATGGGATGGGCGCATCGTGCCAGGAAGGCACCAGCTGAGCATTTTGCAGCTCGCAGGCTGCCAACAAACCTTGGACTGGTGACGTGGCAGGACACGGTGGCTTCAGAGAGAGATCAGTCTCCAGTGACCACCAGGCCCAGACCCTGTCCCTCACAGGTCTGGAGCCGCCCCTGATCCCCAGCATAAGAGCTGACTCCATGCCCAAATTCCATGGCAAATTCCTGATGAACCTCTCTAGGAACCGGACTGTTCCATGGCCAAATGCCACCTTAACTGCTGCAAAACTGCCCATCCTCAGGGTATTGGCACATCAATGAAGAGCTGCCTGGCATTCCTCCTTGCCTGCTGAGCCCTCAGCCCTGGGCAGAGACTCCTCCTGGGGTCCCTGTGGCTCCCCATCCACGCCCAGCTAATCTGCTGGCTTATAGTCCTTATATTTAACTGGATTAGATGACTGTTTCTGCAGTTACTGTTACTGTTTTGCACTGGCCATATTTATAGGGTGCTCTGGTCATATTTATAGGGCTGCAGAATCAAGTTACAACTTCAAGGCCTGCAGCCCTGTGGGTCACAGCAACCCTGCACAAAGTGCAGGAGCGTCACCCATCGGTGCCAGCACTTCAGGGTTGCACAACAAACAGAACCCCCACATCTCCAGTGGAGTGTGCTGAAACCTTCTGCTTTGGGGGAACAGGCTCAGGGAGACAACCTTAAACCCTTGTGTGTGAAAAGGGGCAGCTCACCCATCCCTTTGGGGTCCCTGTCCCCCCAGCCCGGCACGCTGGGAAGCTGCCAGCGGCGGAGCTGCCGTTAGTGTGGCGGCAGTAAACACCTTCCTGCAGCTGGTCAAAGTCCAGCCCCACATCCTGCGTGCCAGGGCCACCCTGCTGACCCTGCACGCCAGCCTCTGTGCTGCAGCGGGGAGCGAGGCGAGCCCTCTGCTCGTCCTCATCCGTGTTCAGGGTGTTCGTGGGGACCTGGAGAGTAATCCCCCCAGCCGAATGTTGGCTTCCACTTTGCACAGGCCTTGCTGGTCAGGACACCCTCATGTCCATCTTCTTTAAGACCAGAGGATGTCCCTGAGGGCACTCATACTGTTAGCTGGACTTAAGGATGATGAATATTGAAGCATATGAGGCGAAGGAGCACGCTCCAGCAGGATCTCTTTGGCCGCAGCCGATCTCAACCACGCTGCACGTTCCGAGGAGCTAAAATTAGCTGTGTTCCCATGCAGAGGCTGTGCCGGAGCTGTGCTTGGAGCATCACGGCGTTAGGAGCTGCTGCCGCTGCTGGTTTGGGTGTGAGTGCATGGCCACAGCTCTGCTGCTGGTGGGCAGCACTTGTCCCAAAAATGATTTTTTTCTAAAGGCAAGGGTGGGTGAAGTGAATCATCTGAAGGCTCAGGCTGTGCAATGGCTGAGATAAAGGCATGAGGAGCATCTTCTGCTCACTGCAGCCCCAGGATGCATGGAAAGACTCACAGACCCCCACTGACTCCATCCCCAGCGTGCTGCCCCAAACCCACAGACCCAGCAAAGGAAACTCCATCTCTTTCCTTGCTGTCTGGCTGCTCGCCGATGGCTGTGGGATGAAGGAAAGCACCTCCATTGCTCAGAGCCCATGAGCATCCTGCACAACGCGCAGCAGGGACCATCCCTGGGGACAGGGAGTCCCAAATAAGCTCTTGGTGAGTAATGAGGAACTCCAGCACATGGACTAAAAATAAGGAAGCAGCAGGCAGCAGATAAATCAGCGGCAGGGCCCGGGAGGCTCCGGCGCGCCCGGCCTGGCGGAGCCCTGATTTGTGGCCTGACCTCGGCCGCACTCGCTGAACTCCTCAGGCCCCGGCTCTCCTGGCTGGAAAACCAAGCAGAAAAAAAGGCAGGATGTCCAGGCTGAGCTCAGCTCTCCCTTCTGCAGATAAATCACTCGGGGATGAGGAAATTGGCTGAGTTTGCTTGCCAAGGAGTCATGTTTGCCGTGCCAGGCCTGGCGGAGCAGGGTGTCTGTGCCGGGCAGGTGGCATGGCTGAAGTGGGAGGGTGAGCAAAGCCCTCTTTCCTGTCCTTGGCCTCGTGGGGAGGGCATGGAGAGTTATCCCAAAGAGCCAGTCCCCAGCACCTGGGGAGAGGGAGTGGGGTGTGCTCAGCCACGTGCAAAGGTGACAGTGGAGGGACCTTCCCCATTCTGCCCTCCAATATTTGGGTCACACCAACACTCTCCATCACTGCACGGAGAGCTGCATAAATCACCAAAACATAAAAAATACAAGGCTTTTCTTCAAGCATTTCCCCATCGCTAGTGCAACTGTTTGGTTTTTTCCATTCCGTGCAAGAAATCTTTTACTTTGTGGTCCCTCACATCCCAGGCTGTGTTTTCCGGGAACAGAGTTGGTGTCCAAGAACCTTGCCAATATTCCCAGGCTGGTTGGGGTGCAGTGTAAAGGCACATGCTTGCTTTCTTTCTCCAGCTGATGGGAAGTCAGGAAGGGTGATATATTTTAGCTGGGCAAGTAAATCAGCCAGAGAAGCAGGCTGAGCTCATGGATGTTGAATCATAGCAAAAGTCTGCGTTTCTGACAATAAGGAGTCAGTCTAGAGGCACCTTTGGCACCTGATTTGGGGTGTCTCAGTTGTTATCTGCTTAACAGGGAAGCTCAAGGAGGCAGAGAGTAGGAAGTGCACCTTTCCCACCCCATTTTCCTCGTGGCTCCCTGTAGCAGGAGCACTTTGCTGTAGCTTGTGTTCCCATCTATTCTGGAGCCGAAGCCATAAAAACAAATGGAGGCTGATTACACCCCGCTCCGAGGAATGGTGCGGATGTGAGAAGCAGCAGAAAAACTTGCTCACTTGGTGTTTTTCTGAGCGCCTGCCAGAGCTGCATCTGCTCCTCAGCCGACGCAGAGCGGGATCGCTGCCTGGCTGCTAGAAGAGAAGAATTTGAATAACTTCTGTCACGTGGAGGAAGAGGGAGCAGAGACCCACCCTGATGGCCTTTCGGAGCTGAAAACTGATGCTCATGTTTATTGACTGCCATATAAAATATATCAATGTATTAATTTTTCCTTTTTTTTTCCTTTTAGAGAAGTGCTTTCCAAAACATTTATTATTTGAGGGGTTGAGCTTGAAAGGGCTCTGGGGTTGTGCACAAGACACCTTTTTAGAAACCTCAAATTCTTTATTGAGCAGATCCTAAAATCCTACTCCTGGTGCCCCACTATGGGAGGATAAATCAAATCCCCCCTCTTCTCTCTCATTTATGTACCCTGAGTCTCTTTATTCCCTGCTTTTATACGCAGAGATGTGCATATGGATCAAGCCTCCTCCCAAATGGACTATTCTGAGTACTGGGCCACATAAAAGGCAGAAGTATCCAATAAAATCAGACTGGTGAAATCAAATAAAGTAAGAAAGCTACAAGCAGGAAAGCTCTGCAGAGCTGCAGCAAGAGCTGCTGAGAGGTTTTCTCCAGTCCCACCTCCCTGACCTCAGCAGATCCTCTTGCTTGTGGTCTGTCTTGGAGCTGGGAGGGAGGGAAAAGCATGAACAGATATGATTCCTTGCAGAGGAAAGAGGCACCTGGGTTCATGGTGAGGAGACCCTCAGGACCTTCCAGACACTGGGCTGGGAGAGCCTTCTGCTGCCCTTTCCTTCTCCTCTCTTCCCATCTCTCAGCACCACCTCTTCAGAGAGCTGGGACCAGTTTAAACTCATTTATTTGAAGCCCAGGAAGGAGGAAGGTAGAGAAATACAATTACTGGGTCAGAGATTTATCTCCTGCAAGGTTCCCGGTGTGCAGTGTGTCTGCTGGAACGAAAATCGCCATTCATCTGGCCCTGATAATTCCATAAACAGCTCCAAGTGCAGGGATGAAATAAGCCATTCCCAAGGAGGTGCCTGTGTTTTGATGGATGCCTCAGACAGCTGCTCCCTCTGGGATGAGCAGTGCTCTGCTGCAGGACAGACCTCAGCAGCTCCATGTGCACCCCAAAACAGGCCCTTTCTTTATCCCTGTCCAAAGGGAAGGTGCTAGGGGATCCCAGTGGGATCCCAGTGACACTTGCCCAGGCTGTCTGCTTGGTCTCTAATCCCTAGGGACATGCTGGGCGTGTTTGGAGGCAGAAATTATGGTCTCTGAGCTGTGTATTTATGTTAAGCATTTTTAATTGCATTAAAAAATGTGATATTAAAAAAAAATTTAATTAGGAGGATCCCAAGGCCTGCTGAGGTCTGCTTTGGCCAGGGGCAGGGAATGGAGCTGGGAGCATAACAGGGATATAACAAGCAGTAAAACATAATCCTGGGATTACAGGCAGCAATTAGCACCACGGGTATGTTCATGTCACCCTGCGCTCCCTGTCTGCGGGGTTGGGGACAAAATACAGGGATTGGATTGTGCCTCCTGCCCGAGGTCACCCCGTGCCTCAGTCCCTGGGTCTGGGCGAAGGCAGGATCAGACCCATGAGCTCACACTGTGCTGGGTGCCTGCAGCACATTGGCATCACGGTTGCTCAGGGAAAATAACACCTGGTGACTCCGAGGGGTGCGCGTGTGGATGTGAGCAGGGCAGAGCTGTTGGCAGCGGCAGGAGGTGGGGGAGAGACGCTCCAGAGGGGCAGGCTGGAAACAGGAGAACACGAGCTGCAGCCAAGGCTGTGCTGGGCACGGCTGAGCTCCCCTGCCAGTGCCCTGTGCCCACCTGCACGGCTCAGCCCACGCTGGGCGGGAGCAGGCGGCACCAGGCACGTCCTGGGCTGCTCTCCAGACCTGTGGATTACGGCTGCAGCGGGTGCCTCCTCCCCAGAGCAACTCACAGCTGCCAAAAAACCCCAGCACCGCTGAGAGGCCACAGTGCTGGGCGTGCAGGTGGCCAGGCTGTGTCACAGCACTGTCCACCTCCTCCGAGATGGAGGCAGACTGAGACAGCACAGCCCACTCCAGCCATTCGCTGCTGGTCTGGAAAATGGAAAACTCCCCATGACTAAAATGGGAAATTCAGGGAGCCATCGGTGCTTTCTCACCAAGGAGGCATCAGGTCACAGCAAATGATGCAACTGTCCCTGAGCTGGAACTAGATGGACTTTACGGTCCCTTCTAGCCCAAATTATTCCACAAATCCACACTTCCATGCCACAATCCTTCCCTGGCCCAACAGACCTGTGTGAGCTGCACCCCTCAAACAATTTGGGGTTTTTGTGGGGGGGAAGGACATTAAAAAATTCCGAATATTTCCCAAAGGGACTGGCTGCCAGCGAGCCGGTGTCCAGGAGAGGGCAGGGTGAGCTGCCACACCGCGGCACGGCACCTGCATTTTGGGTCGTGGCAAGGTATTATTTCCTGCCCAGACACAGCTTTACCTTTTCCACATCTCTTTTTTCTTTTGGCAAGCTTACACCCCTCTTAAACTGTGAGGTTTGTGCCTTTGCTGGTCCCTTCCAGCCCCTGGGGAGCCAGGCCAGCAGGCACCTTGTTTACAGGGTGCTCCTGGTGCTGAGCCACCGCGGCTGCTCTTTGGAGAGGTGACAGAGGTGACATGTGCCTCGGCAGGGCGGAGAAAATGCCTTACGTTAATCCAGGGATCAGTTGCAAGGAACGTTGCCCTTCCAGGAAAAACAGGCAGCTGTGGCCACCCTCCAGCCCTGAGCTGTGGGTTTGCGTGGGCTCTGCCCCATGCCGAGCTTCTGGAGTGGTACCAGAGGCTCAGGGGGGCACTGGGGGAGTTGGCATCACCCCAAGAGGGTCAGCCTTAGGCAGTGCAGAAAATGGCCTGTGCATAGAGAGATGTGCTCAGAGCAGACTGAGGTGGAGAAAGCAGCTGGGGAGCCGAGGATGATGACGGAGGGAGGTTTTCTGGGAGCAGGGATGGAGCAGCAGCAAGACAGGAGAGGGTCCCTGAGCAGCCCAGTGGAGGGCACTTTCCTAGCACTGCTTTCTCCAAAAATAACACCCTTCCCCCTTCCCCAGACACTGCGGAGACTCCTCTGGCCTTGCACCGGCCCCTGCCTGTTAATGTTTAACCCCCGGACAGGGACAGCGTGTTGCAGGCAGCAGGGAGGTGGTGTCAGCCTGTGGGGACAGCAGTGGGCGGCTGGGCACACGTGGGGTCACCTCCCTGCTCTGTGGGACCCCCATGGCCTCGTGTCATCAGCAGCACCTGTGCTGCTCCCTAAACCCCAGGGCTTGGAGGGAAGTGGCTTTGCCAAGGAAAAGCTCACTTGGGAAAGGGGTGGCTGGGGCTGTGGGATCTGGGATTCCTTGGCTTCACCAGGGCTGGAAGGGGGAGGATGCTGGTCAGGCTCCCCCATGAAGCTTAAGGGTGATGCACGATGTGAACCCCGTGTGTTTGCACACCTCCAGCCGCCTTTTCCCTCAGGAGCACCATCCCCAGGAGCCCAAGCAGGGCCCAGGCCTTACAGGGGTGGTTGGTGCCATGTTTTAGGGCGAGCTCTGGTGTGTTGGGGGAAAAAACCCTCGGTTTCCTTGTACGCAAACAAAGCTTGACTTTATTGCCTTTAAAGTGCAACCAGCACAAACAGTGGCAAAAGTGCAAACACTGATAATGCTCGGAACATTTTGAGCTGTGCAAACAAGCTGGAGGTGGGGGAGTGTGTTGAAATGAAGGGGTGAGGGGGCCGGGAGGAGGAGAGCCCCCCAGGCCCCTCATCCCCCCTCCCGAGCTGCCCCAGGCAGCGATGCTGGCTCTGGGATGGGGTGGGAGCAGCCTCGGGGCGAGCAGGGCTGAATGGGAGCCCCACAGAGCACAAACCCCCACTGAGATGGGATGCAGATGTTGTTACAACATTTTTAGCCCCAGCCCCAGGCTGTGCCTTGCCCTGGCAGGAGGAAGAGCTCCAGAGCCACCCCCCAGTGCCACTGGGACAAAGCAGGGCCGTGCATCCCTTGCCCACACAGAGCATCCCCCCCTGTTTAGATGCCTTGTGGTGCTCAGAGTGCTGCCCCTGCTGTACTTTGCTCCCTTTTTCTCCTGTATGCACCTCTTTGTATCTGCATTGCCCACACCTGGATCCTCGTGAGCCTTGTTCAGCATTTTCCATCCCATCTGGCTCTCCAAAGCCTGCTCCAGGTGATGAACCAGAGGTGGCTGCTGTTTATCCATCCCAGCTTGCCTGGCGGCACAAATCCCTATTTCCCACCACTCCACGCCCCTCAGGACACATTTTTCCCTGCATAGGGGAGGATGAGGCATGGGAAGCTCCGTCCTGGCAGAGGTGAGATGGTTTTTACAGGGAGTCAGAGCACCGGTGCCATAGGGAGAGACTAAAATCCGGTTCACTCCTCAGGAGATGTTTTAGCTTCTGCCTCCTCTCCCTTAGGATTACCAACCAGGCTGGGAAAAGCAGGCCACTCCAAACCGGATGAACAGAGGAAGGGATCACCAGAGAATCAGGCAGGGTGCAGGGAGCTGGGCCCTTCTCTTGTCTCCATCCCTCTGGATCCCAATGCAGCAGGAAATCCTCCCGGGCTGTTTTCGCTGGCAGGATGGGAGGGGAAGAGGTGCCTGGGATCAGGGCAGCCCCATCTCAGTGCTCCAGCTGATGAATTCCCACCAGATGGGAATTCTGGGGAAACCAGAGGCCCAACAAACCCTTCCCTCTCTACTTGAGATGGAGCCAACCTCCAGCACTTATTTTCATAAAGCCAAGAAGACCGGAATATTGGGAGGAATTAAAGTCCTTGCCAGACCTCCCCAAAACCAGCCAGTTCAGCATGTTACTGAGGGCTGGGACAGGCAAACAAAATGAGGATCCACTCGCTTTTGTAAGGCTTGGGAAAACAGACTGGAGTACAGTACATAATGTAACAAAAAAATAGACGTACTGGGCTCAGTTCAGCTGCTTTGGGACAAAGTGATCTGGTTTTCAAAGTTTTTTTTAAAGCCAAAGCTTCCTTTACTTTTGCTTCTAGTTCTGCCAAGTCTCTTCTGAGTGAAATTTTGGGGATTTTCCCAGCTGGACTCCATGTCTGGTAGGAGAGGCCAGAACTGCCTGCAGAGCCCGGTCTGGGAGCAGAGAGGTGACACACATCAGATGTGACACCTGGGCTAGTGTTGGCCCAGTGTGGCTTGTTCATATAACCAAGGCTGGAGGCCAAAAGCAATAAGGGATTAGAGGAAAACAGGAGTTTTCTCAGACATGAGCAGGGTTAGATGGGATATTAGGAAGAAATTCCTCCCTGTGAGGATGGTGAGGGCCTGGCACAGGTGCCCAGAGAAGCTATGGCTGTCCCTGGATCCCTGGAAGTGTCCAAGGCCAGGCTGGACAGGGCTTGGAGCAATCTGGGACAGTGGAGGGTGTCCTGCCCATGGCAGGAAGTGGCAATGGATGATCTTTACTATCCCTTCCAACCCAAACCATTCCATGGCATGTGGGTGATGCTCCCACAAGAAGGACATTCAAGAAAGACGCCAGACAAAATGGGTGCTTGATGCTCCCAGGTTTTTGGAGCAAGCTGTTCTTCCCAAATGAGCTCTTTCTCTCCTGCTGCTCACCCCAAACACTCACTTCCCTTCCAAAAAATCATGATGAGCATCACACAAGCCCCAGGAGCCCCATTTCCCCCCAGCCCTGCCCCGCAGGCAGCCGTGAGCAGCTGTACCTCACCTGCGGGGTGCTGGAAGCTGTCAGGCCTAAAAAACCCACAGCTCCCCAGGGAGCAGCAAAGCTATTTTAGAGGCTTCAAAATTGCAGCAGCCGAAATTATTTCCTGCAGCCTGCATTAAGTTATTTAAGCATCTGGCTGTGCAGGTACAAAGAAGCTCGCTTATAAAAATGCTTCTCCCTGGTAATTTTCCTCAGCTTTCCCACAGCCACGGTTTTCTCTGTGCTGCTGGGATTTGGGGACATAACCTGCTGGTGGTGAGCGCGTTCGGGATGGGACAGGATGGCACCCAGGCCACCACATCTCCGGAGCACTGATTGCACTTGGGATCCATCCACGGGGCCCGGGGGAGGAGCAGGCGGGTCGGTGCCCTCCCCATGTCCCAGCCCGTGTCCCAGCCTGTGTCCCAGCCTTACGCCAGGGTCAGGCGCCCCACATCACGCGCCGGAGCATCGCCACCGACTGGCACTTCACAGCTGCTTTGAGGTGCTGCCAGGGACTGGAGGTCGCGCCTGCCAACAAATCGCAGGCATTGTGCTCCATCGCTCCCCCCTTTCTGCCTGTTAATGGCCCCTTTCTGTCCCCAGGGAACGTGATTCTGCATCATGCCATCCCTCTGTGAACCCCAGCTCTGCTCCGGGCTGGCTGCCTGCACCCACCGCAGGCCACGTCCCAGCTGGGGCTCTCCGTGCTGGCTCTGCAAGAAGTGCTTGCACCCCACCCCATCCCCCCAAAACAATCACTTGGATGCTTGGTGCATTCAGAAGAATCACCCCCAGCGCAGCAGCCATAAGGCAAGACACCAAAAATGGGGTTTATTCCCCAACTGTTGCAAAAGCATCTCTCTCGCTCTGCCTCGGAGTGGTACCCAGAGCAGTAGCACACAGCATTCGGCCTCCCAAACTGAGGGCTGGAGCAGGTGGGGGGTTTGGAAGCTCTCTGGGAACACACGAGCCACGAGCCAAGCTGTTGTTCTCATTTGTTATTCAGCGTTAAGGAAATGTGCGCTGTTCGTTCTCCCGGCAGCCTCCCCATCCCGGAGGATAATTGATGCTAACGTCATTTCATTTTGGTCCAGCTGCTGGGCTCGGGAACAGATGTTTTATTGTTCAAACTGAACACACGGAACCCAAAAAAAAAAAGCAACAAAACCCAGCTAATTTGTGTTTGTGGTGAGCTTGGCCGCAGTTTCCTCTCCCCACAAATGCGAGGAGGCAGAGCAGCAGTCCCAGGGAAGAGCCAGGCCTCTGGGAAAGACAAGATTTATCCAACCTCCCAAATTCTGCCCTGTCCAATGGGAAGGCACTTCCAGCAGGGGATGACTTCCTTGACACTGAGCTGTCACCTTCAGGTGGGATGCTCAGCCTTTGCCTCCTTCCAGGAGCGGGGATCCACCTGGGTCTTACACAGAGGAGCACAGCAGGTGCTCAAGAGCAAAGACATACTTCTCCTCCAAGGAGAAGCCAAAAATAGGTGCAGGAAAGTGCCACTGGCACGTGGATTTTCAGAGCTCATGGCCAGCACCCTGCACGCTGGATGATCCAGCGTGGGAGTGCTGCACTCCCAGCCGTGCTGGGAATCTCCCCGGGACACAGACACATTGCTCCAGGAGCGCGGCATGGAGGGAGGAGGTCCCTGGCTTGGTCTGCTGCAGGTGCAGGGCAGTACCTGGAGCCACAGGCTGGTCCAGCCGAGCTCTGCACTGCATCCTGAAGCATTCCTGTGAAGCTACCACCAGGCGGGCTGTGGAGCAGGTGGGAAAACCTTCCCTGTCTGCCAAAAAAGAGAGCTGCTTAAAATTAAAAATCTTACTGAGGAGCCAAAAAAGAAGCCCTAAACCTACCCAGGGTAATAGATGTTTAATATTGATTTTCACTCTAGCACTAACGACCCTTTAGATAAAAACAACACTTTCCCATGCAGAAGAACTGGGAAACACTGGTTTCTCTTTTACAAACTGGAGAGGAGCTACCAGAAGGGCAGGTATAGCTGTTCTTCTTGACTCACCTGAGGAGGCAGCTTTGCTGTAGGTGAGAAGCAAAGCCCAGAAATAAAGGGCTCTGAAATGCCCACAGCAAATTGCTTGGGTGATTTTCCCTCCAGAGCTGCCTGTGAGGCTGATGGGAGCATCTTTTGACACCACCTGGTGTGTGCCACATGCTTGGCAGTGTTCCTGTTTTCTCTCTGTTCCTCAAGAGGGGTGTGGGAGGGATCTAATCCAATGGAATCCAACTCATGGAATACCCCAGTGCCCCTCAGGAGACTGCACTGGAGCTGGGACCTGGCACATGGTTTGAAAAGCCCTGGCAGGAGAGTGACCACAGCACCTTGTCTTAGAAAGGGAATGGCTGGGGAAAGCCACTGACTTTTTGTGGTTGCAAATAAAATAGGCCTTGACCTGTGCTGGAAATCTAGCTGCCAAAGCCTGCTCGGGTCGCAGATGTGACTGTCCCCTTGAGAAGGACAGTCTGGGGAACGTCTCTGTATGGGAAAAACACAGCAAGAGGCTGGAGGTGGAAAATACCCCTTGGATCATCCACCCCTTCCCGTTCAGCTGGGACAGAGTCAGTGAGTGTCCCCCCCACCCATGCCTGGTGACAAGTTGTTCCCACCTCAAAACAACCTCCCTGCATCCCACCTCAGGCCCACGGATGCTTTGTGTCTGCTGGCCCCAGCTTCCTAGCTGGTTTGGCAGCAGCCCATGGCCACAGGTGTGTTAGAGCTCTGAGCAGGCAAGGGGAGATGCTAGAGAAGCCATCCCTGCAAGCCAGCAGGATCCAGTGTCCCCAGGGAGCAGCACAGGCCCAGGAGCCACCTTGTTGGCCAGCAGAGTCCCTGGGGGGACATCCAGAGAAGTCACTGAAACCTTCAGGGGGTGACATTGTGTGGGGACATGTAGGGAAGCGAGGCTGCAAACCCAGAGCTGGGTCAGCCATAGGTACAGAGCCCGAGAGGAGATGTCAGAAGGAGATGTCATGGAAAATATTTACTCTGTGAGGTCAGTGCACCCTCGGCTTCTCTTTGGAGGGGACTTTGAACACAGGAGGGCAGACGTTTCCCTTCAGCAGGCGAGAGGCCTGGGAGAGCAGGCACTTCCCTCCGCTGGGAAGATGAAAAGCACAAGTGGAAAGTTTTGTGCATTAGGCAAAGCAACTGAGCTGTCAGCTGCTGGCCACTGGGTGCTTGCTATTAGGGGAAACTGCCTGTTTTGGAAAGAAAGGGGTGGGTCTGTGAGAAAAGGCCTGGGGAAAAAAACACCAGAGGGGATGCCCCAGAGCAGAGCCGTGGGCTGGCAGTATGACGCAGGGAAGTGCAGGCAGGTTCTGGCTTGTGTATTAGAGGGGGAAAATCATCCCAAAATTGTGTGATGGCTCAGAAAAAAGATCCCAGTCCTCACATCTGGCTGTTTCCCACAATAAAATCAGTGCTCGGCATCCTTTGCTCCTGGGGTTCAGTTCCCTCCCACAGGGATGCTCGTCACAACCTTTGAGGTTCAGTCCGAGGTTGGAGTGTTGGTCCTGCTAAATGCCATCAGTGTGGGCGTCTCTGGATGACAGCAATGTGTGAAAGGTCACTGCTGGGTGCTCGGGCCACCTGGACCAGGTGAGGCCAAGCATTTGCGTGGCTCAAGCAGAGAAAATCATCGGCTAGAAGATCATCAGAGAAGGCAAATATTTCATGCCTCACGAAGGGCAGCTCTCAAATGATGACTCCCAGCACGTTTTGCTTGGCCTAATTTCCAGGCAAACCTCTTGCATTAAAGCAGGGATCTGATACTTGCTGCTCTTTCTGTGAGCATCTCTTGCTACACTTTCTGGTTGGGTAAGCATCCCAGGGGTGAGTTTCTCTCTTTATTTCAGGCTTCGATGATAAATTGATGATTTTCCCCCCAAAAAATGATTGATTTCCCCCCCCAAGGGGACTGTGACTGCATCACTTCTCACAACTGAAAGGGGCAGGGGGGATTCCAGTGCAGCCAGCAGTGACTCAAGAGGTGGGATCCCCACCTTCCTGACTCAGTCCCTGTGAGCCCAGGCCCTGGTGAGATGCTTCCCTTGCATCCCTCACTCTGGAGATTGTGAAGAGACCCAAGCTGTGCTCTCAAGGAGATGTGCTGTGTCATTTTAAGCCCCAACACATTCCCCTTTGCCAGGCTTTTCCTCCCTCCTCAGCTTTTGACTCACCACGTTGCCAGCTCACCACTCCACTGAGCAAGCAGGGCAGGGGTGGCTTTCTGCCCACCCTTTCCCAGTTTGTCCCAGTGTCATCTCAACAGCCCAACACCCCCAGCTCCCTCAGCGCTGGGCACCACACAAATTCCCCCTGAAATCACTTGCACTGAGAGGCCTTGGACACCCTGTACCAGCCTAGAATGGTGTCTCCAGCTCAGCACAAGCAGACCCTCGCTCCCCTGGGGCTCTTCCAGGAGCCATAAAGCAGGAGGGCTGTCCCCTGCCCACTGCCTTGCTCCTCCACCCCGACCCTTGGCACCCACCCACCCCTCGCCCCTCGCCCCAGCCGGGCACTGCAGTGGCCAAGACACTTGAGCCCCGGCTCAGCTGTTGACTCCAGTCCATCCCGAGGAGAGGGATGGGGATGAGGAGTTGCTCCAGGCTCCTGGGTGGAATTTCACTCACTTCAGTGACCTAGAGCCTGTGGCGCGCTCTAAAAATACAAATAAAGCAGTGGGTGGCCCAAACCCACCCCGTGTCCCGCAGAGGGCTGCTCGGCCAGGCCCTGCCTCCCTGGCTGAAGGAAATTAAGCTGAGGGATGAAAATTAAGGCAAATTTGCTGGAAACCTGGACATGAGGTCAGGAGCACGAAGGTTCTGTGTGCCCCTCATGCTCCCTGCTTTGCTAAGCCAGACCAGCCAAACTCACCCTGTCTCCCCTGGTTTTTCTCGTCCCTCTGACCACCCCGTTGCCCCTCTCATCCTGCTGCAGGAAGGCCAGTCTGGGTGCAGGGGCATCCTTGTGCCATGGGGAGCACGTCCCCACCCACTGGGAGCATCCCACCCTCATGGTGTCCTTGTCCCCAGCCACCTCCTCCTCTGCCACTTCTGACAAGCCCCAAAGCAGCAGCAGGAGCTTTCCTCCCCATCCTCACCTGCTTGACCTTATGCTCCATTAATTTCACTCCCATTCCTTCCTCCCCAGGTCTCCCTGTTGGGATTATCCATACTCAGTCCCCACGTGAACGTCATTAAGAGAAACCATCCCTAAGCCTGACGCAGGTTTAATTAATATGATGTGCCGTGATTGCAAAACCCCCTTCCCACCCTGCTTCTCTCACATCTGGGGGCCCTGGCGCCCTGCCCTGCCTTCGTCCCCTTGCGTGTCCCCAGCCAGCACGTTCCAGGGACAGCGAGCCAAAGGGGACAGCAAGCAGCGGAGGTCACACTTTCCCTGCACCCAGCAATAAACAAGTTCTCCCGGGAGGCAGGGGAGGGGGCAGAAAGCCCAGGGGAGGTGTATTTTTGTGGGCAGGCAGATTAGGAGCCGCTGGAGGCGCGCTGGCAGCTGGCACGGCGAGTGGGTGTTATCTGTGAATGGGTGCAGGATGTCACCCACAGCTCCTGTCACCACCGGGATGCAGAGCTGAGGAAGGGGAGCCTGGGGGAAAGGCTTGTCCCTTGGCCAAGGGGCTATTCCTGAATGTTTGGAGAGGGTTTGGACCCGGGCTGCACCCGAGGAATATCCATCCACCCTGAGCTGGAGAAGTTCCCCATCCCCAGGCTCCCAGTGCAAGCTCCCTCAGCCATTCCCATCGCTCCTGTCCCCGTGCTGGTGACACCTCTACCCTGTGCTGCCCTGGGACACGCTGTCCCAAGCGCTGCCACTCCGGAAAGCCACCAGGCCATCGAGGTCCCTGGGCAGGGGGCAGCTGCTGCAGGGACCCCACTGGGCTCCAGGCCAGCAGCTTGTGGTGTTTAGCAGCTCCCTGCTGCGTATCCGTGCCGGGAGGATTCCTGGAAGCAGGAGGTGATTTCACAGCCCTCCCCATGCCGCACAAACACGCAGGTTATGCCAAAAGCACATCTCCACACGTGACTGCTGTCGAGATTACCCAAGCGGGTGGCAGGGAGCAGACACCCCCTTCCTCACTCCCCTCCTCCTCCCTGGCTGATCCCTTCCCTTTTAAAATTCTCCTTTCCCCCCCCTCTTGACTAATTTTTCCCATCTCTTAATTTAAAGCCATGTCAGAGATGCTGGAGCTCTCCAGTACTCCAAGGGGATGGTTAAATCCTGAGTTTCCTCCAATCCTGTGCCATGAGGCAGCTCGGGTCACACCAGAGCCTCAGGCGGCCACTCTGGGGCAGAATAAAGGAATAAAGTCCTGGAGTCCAGACCCTCTAAATGGTTTTTGGGCCTCTTTCGGGGTGTGAGTCTGAGCATCACTTGCAGACGCAGGCACAAGGACAGCAAGCCGCCTGCTGGCTCATGCTCCCTTACCCCAGGCCCCTCCATGCCTCTGATCCCAGCAGGGCAGGCTGAAAGGAGGTGAGTCCTTGCAAATGCTGCTCCAAGGCTCTCCTCAACCCATGTGCCCTGTTTGCAGATGTTCTGCACTGCGATCCCAGATCTGGCATCAAGCAATGAACCTCCATGGCCAGGCACAGCCCAGCCCTGGCTTTACAGCCTGATATAAATCATTTATTGTCCCTCCCTTCTGGGAACAGCATCACCCCAGCTGGGCTTTACCTGGTTCCCTACCTGAATTACCCCCATGACCTCCAGCATCGTGTCCAGCACCTCCACAGGGCTCCTGATCTATTTTCTCTCTGATCCACTTTAAATACATCCCTTCCTAAGACAGATTGTTTACATCTTTCAGAGGGTCTTGTGTGTCCAAATCTTTCTATTTTTATTCCAAATTTCTTTTTGAGATAGACTGGAAGCTAGCCCGAGTTGCCACCAGGGCAAAGGTTTCCCTGGGATATTTTTACACGTTCAGGAAGACAAACTACAAGATCTAATCTTGCAAAAACCCCTGAAGCGTTTTGTCGAGACACCTGCACAATTCCTTCATGGCAAATGAAATAGCTTCGAGCTGAGAGTTGACCTAAACCTCCTGGGCTTTTTTCTGGTGTGCATTTTCCCCCTGTAAACAACGAGCCAAGCAAAGCACCTTTGCTACCCAATGAAAAATTCGATCTGGGCAAAGAAAAAAAGCTTTGTAAATAAATGGTTGGATGTGCAAAGGGCCAGGACATCATCCACCCCATTGGGTGGGCTCTGGAATGTGGGTGGCCAGTACTGCTGCATGAAAATGAGAGGAAAGGAGAAAGGGAAGGGAAGGATGTGAAAAGGAGGTGCAGAGAGCCCTGCAGGACTGCAGGGAAAGGCCATGAGCACCCCCAAATTTATGGTAACCACTCCGAATGCTCAGCACTGCTGCCTCATGGTGATGGCTCAGCCCTGACACCGTGCAGGGTCTGGATCCCCATCCCACACACAGGAACACCCTGTCCAAGCCTTCCCGGCACAGGGACAGCTTGGGAGGGGCCCCAGGCTGATGTCATGGCTGTGAGTAATCCCAATGCTGGCTTGGAGTGTGAGGATCCCTCCCTGTGACCTCCTCAGCCATCCCCAGCTCCTCGGCAGCCTCTGTCTCTCCATCACATCTGTGAGTCGTTCTCTCCTCCACCAACTCCCTCCCACCTTCCTCTAACTGCAAATATCATGGAAGCCCTGGCAAAACCCCAATTAGCAGCCAGGCCCCTGTCAGCACCTATTATCTCCTGCCTCGGCCGTGTCCTCAGCGAGCTGCTTCAAAATGAAGGCAGAAGGACGTTGCCCATGGGCAGGAGGAATTTTCCACTGGGTGGGTACAGCCAGCCTGGGTCACACGATGCAGGGCCCTGGCTTGCATCACCCACCAGCATCCTGAGAGGCAGCTGTGCCCTGGGCAGCCCCTCCTGTGCTGCCCAAATCCCCAGGGATTGCCCAAAAGAGGCACCTTTCAGTTGAACCTGGAACACGCCCACCTCATTCCAAGGCTTCAGTCTCCAGATTCACCCCCCAGGGACACCAGTTCACTTCAGGCTCCCTCAGCATGACCTTGGCATGAGGTGGTTCCATGGTGTCCCCTGTCCCTGGGACAGGACTGAGATGGGATGTGTCTCTGTCCCATCAAGCTGCCTGCAGGGATTTTGAGTCCAGCCCTGCTGGTGATGCTCAGGAGGAAATGATGAGGACCAAGAGGTGCTTGAGGAGGAGAAGATGGGGACTGAGGGCTCCTTGAGGTGTTTCAAGCCAGCTGAACAGCTGGCAGGGTACCCAAACCGCTTCCCTAAGTGAGATCCAGAGGGTCTCCAGGGAAAAATCCACTGTCCACTCCTCAGCCCACTTCCTGGCTGGCAAGCAGCTGTCTCCAGCTCCGTGCCGCTCCACATCTGGAAGGGAAGCATCAGGAAGGGACACACTGGGCACTTCCCCTCCGCACATCTGGGAATTGAGAGCGCTGCTTCATTGTGCTGAGGCAGGGAGGATTTTGTTGGTGTTATTATTCCGTGCTGGCCCAGAGTCCAAGGGAAACAAAAGCTTCTTCCTTGCCAAAGGGAGGGCTGGCTCGAGGCAGCCACAGGAGACGAGGGCTGGGCTATTCCCTGGGCTCCTAAACGCTGCATTTTGGTGTTTAAATTTAGCCCTACATTGAAGCTGTGCAGACATGAGCCCTTGTGGAGAGCCAGCATCAACATGAACTTCATGTGTGCCCCTCCTTCCCTGCAGCTCAGCCCCTGAGCCTCCAGCCCCAGATGTGCTCCATTGGGCAGATCCCTGGCAGAGAAACCCCCGGACGTGCTCCGGAGAGCAGCGATGGCTGGGCAAGGCAGCCTGGATGGAATAAAAGGCTTTTTTGGCCATCCAAACTGCAGCACGACAAAGGAAGATGCTGGCAAGTTTTTGTCTCCTCGTTAAGCAGATGGCGAAGAGAACCTTCCAGCACTGAGGGAGATGTCAGGTGCTGAGAGCCCTGGCCATGCCCTGTGTCACCTGCTTTTTTCCTGGGGCACAAAAAACTCTTATGACTTTTGGCCTCTCATACTTTGGGATGCCAGTCCTTGCCTGGGAAGGGAGCCAAGGCCTCACTTCCATTTCATCACCGTGATCCATCACCCCCACCTCACTCCAGAGCACGGCAAATGGCCGCAAGGAAAAATGCCTTGCTCACAGCAGGTCTCCACTCTACATTTAGACCCCCAGATGGGACAGGCACTGGGTTTTTACCTCCCAAATCCATAATTTAAAGGCTCCAGACAGAAGTTCTTTCCATGGTGCTTGATCACACCACCTGGGAAGCTGGGCATGGTCCAGAACTTGCCAAAGGCTGTCAGCCCCCTGCTGCTGCGCCCTGTGGCCTCTGCCTGAGCTGGCCACTGGAATAAAATGGGCAAATGAGGAATCAGGAGGAATGCTGTTTATTTGCTGGAGTTCTACAAACAATTCATGTGGCCTTGTCCTTTGGATGAACCTGGTTTGATAAGGATCCCATTCATATTCCGATGATTCCTGAAGAACAGAAAGTTGAGTGCAAGTGAGCCATCCTGCTCTCATCTCCGAGGGAAATCCATCTGCCGGCTCGGCCCCCTGGGAAAAGAGAGGTGCTCCAAGCTTCCAAGGCTTTTCTGCACAAATCCTGTGTTGTGTTAGAAGTACCCTACAAATAAGGTGGAAGGGAGAGGGGTGGTGGGGAATCACTGTGCTGGCTGAAGAGACAACCTGACTTTCAAAGGGCACTAAAGGATAGAAATATCACCATAGATCTTTAGGATGAATGGCAAAAAAATGGCAATTTTTTTATACACAGAGCAGCAGAATAATGAAAACAGCTGAATAGCCAATTGCATGGCTAATTAAAATCCCGCGGAAGATGATCCTCTCTCCACACACAGCTCCCTAGGGATGAACCGTGTTTCACTGTGCCTGGGATGGTTCAAATGCTACAGGGATGCACAAAAAGCTTTGGGCACAGCAGAAGACAGAAAGATAGCTTTGGCTGGGGTGTATCGCCATTCTTTATTCCTAAATACTAACTCTGATTGGAAGATAAATATAAAGCACACATGGAAACACGTGCTCCTCTCCAGGAATGGGAACTGCAAGCCCACACAGCCATGCACAAGCTCAGAACAGCAAAAATGCAGCCAGCTCCGTGCTGGAAAGCTTTTCCCCATGACAAAGACAACCTGGTGCCAGCGTTGGAGAATTAAGTGGATTCAGTGAGTGGCTTAAGCATAGGTTTTGCTAAGCCTGTGGCTCACTGAGGAAGAGGGATGGGAGGAAGACACTGCTGCTGCACAGGAGAGCCGTGACATAATCGAGCTTAGCTGCTCTGCTGAAGCTTTGAGTGATGCTGACGATCTGGGGAATACAGATTTACATCAATTCAGTGGCTCCTACAATCCCCATCTTTTCCTCAGCAAGTGCTTTTCCTCTAAGCCACTTGCATTCCCTCTTTTCCATGACCACTGGCTGCCATGGCAGGTCAGTGCTGCCAGAAATGCTCACACCTGCAGATCAGAAAGGGATTCTGCTCCAAAAATCAGCTCTGGAAGAGTTGGGGGGATTTGATCTCATGACCTGCAGAAAGTGAGTCCTCACCTGTGTCAGCTCTGCAGTGCTACTGGGGGATAATAGGGAATGCTGCCACCAAAGGCTGATGCTCGGAAAAGCCATGGGAAGCACATCCATTGGGTTTTTTCCCTGTAGAGGCTGCACCAAGCCTGCCAGAGGTCAAGAAGCATTTGGACAACAATCTCGGGCACAGGGTGGGATTTTTGGGCTGCCCTGTGCGGGGACAGGAGTTGGACTTGATGATCCTTGTCCCTTCTAACTCAGGATATTGTATAATTCTGTGTTTCTCCAGAATGGGCTGTGCTTGGAGAGGAACTCCATGGTTGAACCCCTCTGATAAAGCCAAAAGGAGAATTAGCAAGCTGTAAGTATAACAAGAGCAGTTTGCACTTTGCATTGCCCCAAATCACATCTTTGCTTTTGTTTTGCAGGAACCCCTGATATTTTTGCAAATATTAATTTGATAGAAAAAGGAAAGTATTGCTGGACTTAAGCTCTGTTCTGCAGCTGCAAAGTGCCATCCCCTCTCACTTTTATGTGTTTATACAAATACACACAACACCTCGCTGGGTTTGTACCACCCTATTATTTTCTAGGCAAGTCTTCATGAGCACAGCCCTCCCTGGATGCCCTCTGGTTTCACAAGGGCCCAATAACTCTTTAAACAACTCACAGAAGCCAGGGAAAATGTAATTGAAACGAGCAAAGGCAATCAGCTGGGGGAAAAAGAAGTATCACACACACACAGAGCCACATGCCTCGAGCTCTTCCCGTGGGGAAGGGGAGGCAGAAAGCCAACACTGGCCTCCACACGGACTGTATCCCATCCGTGGGGATGCTGCTTGGGAAGCTGGGAGGGCAGTCCAGCACTGCCTGCTGCCTCCAATCACACCGCTGGCAGCTCTCGTTGCTATGGCCCTCAGGTCTGAAACTTTGGAAATTAGGTAAAAGGTCTGAACACTAAGCTTTTTTTTTTTTTTTTCCCTCCTCCCCCTCCGCAGTGGTGCCCCTTGCCTAGCACAATCCCTCTTCCTGCTGAGCTCGAGGAGGAAAGCAGCTGGGATGAAGAATTAACTCTCACAGTCCCAGGGGTTTTCCAAGCCAGGAGCAGCGATGAGGCAGGAGCAGTACCCAGGGGAGGGGGAATGTGTCAGCAGATCGTGTTTGCCACCTGCCCTGCGGTGATGAACTGGAGGAAAAACACGTGGAGGGATTCATCCTCTCCTAACCCAACAAGGGCATGGATTTAGAGTGGGTTTCATGCTGGTGTAACAAGAAGCTGGGAGATCCCAAGGGAAGGGATTTTTCCATCCCCTGGGTAGAATTTGGCATTTTTAAGGCTGCATGCTAGACCCACAGGGATCCATCTCCTCCCATTCTGGAGCAAAGGATCCAGCCCCGACACCCTCAGACACACGGATCCCCGAGCCTTCCCTTCTCTCCAGCGAGGGCTGGCTCTGCATGGCACAGCTTGGCTTGGCACAGGCCGGACCAAGGGCATCTCTGGCTGAGAGAGGCAAGACACTGAGCTGGCACTGTCCCCACCCGCCAGGGACCCCGCAGTGCCACTCACCCCATTCCCTGAGGGATGCTGCCTGTGCCACACGGCCATTCCCGCACCCTGCTGCCCACCCCAGGTGTACCCCGAGGGCTACACGGGCATCTCCACCGCACCTGGGTGGGCTGGGATAGGGGGTGGGCTGAGATATGGGGTGGGCTGGGATATGGGGTGGGCTGGGATA
>VZRL01005853.1:487094-508435 GCA_013397895.1 Origma solitaria | reverse complement strand
GGGGGTGGGCTGGGATATGGGGTGGGGCTGGGATATAGGAGGGAAGGTGCCAGCCCCGTCAGCAGCCCCAGGAGTTACCCCATCCGAGCCCCTTATGCCTCCTGCTTTTCCAGGTGAGAGAGCAGCTCCCCCAAATCCCAGCTCCGGGAAGCTCTTGGCTGCCCAGCCAGCCGGCCCCAGCCCTCGGGAGCGAGCCAGGCACCTCGCTGGCTTGGGGCCAGCCCTGCAGGGCAGGGGAGCGGCGACAAAGGTGGCTTTGTTCCTCCTGCCTGCTCGCTGCGTCACCCCTGCCCTGCTGGAACACCTACGAGGTGGAGTCGCCTTGGCACAAAAAGCCTCCAGCAGCATTCCCCAGGTGCTGCCCCACCGCAGCCGGGTCGGGTTCGTGTCCCCCGCCTGTCCCGCGGGAAGAGGACAGGGCAGCAGCGATCCAGGAGGGATTCACCTGCTCTCTGCTCCACCAGGTGTTTGCAGGAATCCCTCTTGGAGCAGTCCCCACCTCTGCCTGTCTCTCTGGAGCCAGGCTTACGTCCCGCCCGGTATCGTGGGGTGCGGAGCTGTGGGAAGCACCTCAAGCATCTCTTTCTCGGCATCACAGAATCTTTCAGCCTTGTTTACCTGGGAAAGTTACAGTGGATAAACTACAGGTGCCAAGTCCTTCAAGTCTGTAAGGAAAGGAATTATTTTATAGCACAACAGCTGGGAAAACCCCAAAGAGATGCTGGCGCAAATCCGCTCAGGTCTGAGACAGAGAAGTCTCCAAACCAAGGGCAGACGAGGAGCAGAGCCAGCTCACAAACCTGGTTTGAAGCTGGCCACGTCTCTGCTTGCACATTTCTTGTTTTCTTTCCCTGGTGCCAGCAGAACAACTGTTTGTTTCCCAGTGATCCCAATGTCTAACAATGTTCTACCTCTCCTGGCAAACACTGCCTTGCCCATCATCAAACCCAGCCCAGCAGCCACAACAACACTATGATCCACCTTCCTTCAGAAAACCTCATGGACAAATAAATCTCTGTTTGGCACAGCAGCTACATTTAGAGACAGCAAAATATGACCACTTTTAGAATAGCATCCTGTTCTTTCGTGTTCTCGACTCCCTGCTTAGAAAAAGCCCACCTGGAAAAGAAAACAAACCTTGGATATTAAGGCCCTGCAGCTCCTATAAAACAGCTGGAGACAGAAAAGGAAAGCAGAGTCTATTTTAGGAGGAGTTTGCTGCCTGAGTCTTGCCTGGCTGTTCTCAGCACGATTGGGTAGTTTGGGCACAGTGATCTGGGCTGGGATGGAAGCTCAAGTCTGTCCCACCAGAATGGGCTCCCAGGACAGCCCAGCTCCTGCCCATCCCCATCCCTGTCCCAGGAGAGCAGCAGGAGCCAGGCCAGGACCCACCAGCACCCACCAGGGCCATGAACTGTGTGTCTGTTCTGATCCCAGGCTGCCCTGGCACTCTGGGAATAGCAATAACCACCATTTATTTTCCCTGCAAGCTCTTTTGGATTTCAGTGTATTCAGGATGCTAAAAACGTGCATCCTATGCCTCGCTTCTGCTTCTAAATACAGAGCTGCTTTGCAGCACAATGTTCTGCCTCACCACCTGCAACACCGCTCCAGAATCAATGAAAATGCCAGGAAACAACCCCCAAAAAACCAAACCTGAAGGGCACGGCCCTGCTATGGCACAGTGTACCCTGAGACTGATCTCTGGGATGGCAGTGGGAAGCAGGGGCTGTGCTGGGCGAGGAGGGGAAGCTGCTGCCAGCTCGGAGCTGTGTGTTTAGGAGGAGCTGAAGCAAGGGTTGGACACTGTGAGCTGGTGTGGTTCAAAATGCACTGTACAGCTCACAAGAACTCGCGCTGGGGTAGGCCAGAGACTTGCCCCAGGTATTGTGCTTCCCCAGCCTTCCCACCAGGTTAATAATTCCATCCCTCCCACTGGGGACGTGCTGCAGAGGTGAGGTCACCCTTTTCCTGTCCTTGTCACTCAGCTGTTCCTGGTCCTCCTCCTCCTCCTCCTCCTCCTCCTCTGGGGAGTTCTCTGTACCCAGCCACCCCTGCAGGGACCTGCAGCCTCCGTGAGCATCCCACATCCAGGCAGCGAGGAGGAATGCACCTTGCCCAAATCCCATCCACATCAATCTGAGCGGCAGCCTCGACACAGAATCCTGCCTCAAGTGCCGTGCAGTGACAGCCAAGCACAGCATCCTTGACCCCCTCACTCCGACATCGTCTTTGTGGTGATAGACAATGAAACAGCACCTCATTTACCCCTAGGGCGAGCAAAATAATGTTCCTCCCAATCTCTGCCAGGGGAAAGAGTTGGGAAGGATGCAGGGTGGAGTAAAAATTAATGAGGTGTCTTCCCCTCCTCCCATTCTGCCTTGGATTTAATGGCTGGAAAGCAATCTGAGATCAGCAGATGTCAACAGCACTGGAAAAGCAGATCCGTGCAAAGGAGCCATGAGCCCAGCACACCCCAGTGAACCTGGGGATGGAGCAGAAACGTGCAAGACAAAAAGCCCTGGGCAGCCCCTGGCAGAGAGAAACCAAGTCAGGCAGCAAAAGCCATCCATGGCATGATTTATTCCATGCCTTCGTCTCCCTCGCACTGCTCCCATCACTGCTGGTTCCACTCGCTGCTGTGTTGAGGGCACAGCCACGTGCTGAGGGCACAGCCACGTGTCTCTGGAGGAGCCACCTCAATCCCTGCAGATTTGGCAAGCTGGAACCAGCCAGCACAGGTAGTGGGAACAGCACGGCCAGGACAGAGGCTTTTGTTTGTTCAGTGAGGGGTGGAGGGAGGTGCAGAGCAGTTGGAAATCAGTGATAGTAGCAGGAGGATGGACCTCTGGCAGCAAAGGTCCTCTCAGGACTAAGAACCAGATCTCTGGAGGGGGAGGAAAAAAAACCCAAAACAACCAAAAAAACCCCAAAAACCACCCTCCAAAAAAAACCAAATAAAAAAAACCCCCACAAAATAAACTAAAAGGAAAATTTAAAATATTCTGGGTTTTCCTACAGAGACAAGTCACATGTTTCCTCATGACTGGAATATAATGAATGGCCCAAAGAAAAAAGTCAAAACAAGCAAACCAAAACCTTCTCATCAGAGGATATTCCTTGCCTTCCAGCCCTCTCCTGTCCCTGACACCCTTCTCATCCACTCCCACGCTGAGCTGCCCATTAGTGGGCAAAGACAGCAGAGGGACAGGAGGGTTGAGCTGAGGATCCAGAGGAGATGCAATTTGAATTAATCCAACCTTTCGTCCCAAGCCTTTCTGTGCAAAGGACGGGGGTCTGGCTGAGACCATGGGCTGGCACATGGGTCCCTCTCATCCCTGGAGTCCAGCAGCACAGGGAAGGAGGGATGACTCCTGCCCATGCCAGAGGGGTGGGCCAGCAGTGCCCACGGGTACATCTGCTCCTGCTTTCTTTGCTTCCCATGGCACCGATGTTCAAAACAAGCTGTTCCCGAGCCCGGAGGAAGGGCTGGCACCTGCCCAGAGGTACCTGGCAGAGAGAGCCCCGGCAGATCCCACGGGACGGGCGCACGGTGCCGAGGACGCTTCCCAGAAGTGCGGGGTGTTCTGGCAGGGCTGGAGCTCTGCTCTTGCAGCACGCCCGGGCAGAGTGGAGCAATGCTCACACACACAGCTCCAGGTGCCCCCATTCTTTGGGGGTCAAAACCAAACAACAATTCCCCCCACACGACTGAAATCCTGTCCAGCGGCAGCTGAGCTCCTCAGCCTCCTGCTCCCACACACCCCTGAGCACGCAGGACTATTTCACCTCCCCAAAATCCCCCCAAGCCCCAGTCTGGGAGCCCAGTTCAGTGCCGAGGCCAAGCAGAATTGCACCACTTTCCCCCAGCCCTAGATCTGGCCCAGCTCTGCTGAGAACACTTGATCTCCTCCCCGAGCGCTGCCAGCTGGGTGAAATACAGCTGCTGCCTCAATAGCGCTCGCGGAAAAAAGGCCTGACATTATTCACAACAAAAAGACAAGCATTGCACTGCTGGCTTTAGATTTCATGGGAGCAGTTTCCACTGGCTGGGTGGGGAGGGGGAGATGAGCAGGGGGGGCTGGTGGATGTCACAGAGCTCTCTGGGCAAAGCTGTCACGAGCTGCCACCCAAAACATCCCATTCACCTGCAGAACCCGTGTGGCGTCACCACCACCCCCCTACCCCAATCTTTGCCCAGAGATTTCTGGTTTGGCAAGGCCAGCAGAAGCTCCCCTCTCCCAAGCTCCAGGACCTTCTCCAGCCCGAGATCACCAGCAAGCTCTTTGCAAGACACGACGCACAGAAGGACTGGGTTTTGTTTTGAGAGGAGCCGTGTAGATTCAGGCCTACCCACTTGCAGGATCAAATTGAATGGCCAATTCCTTCACAAGTGCTCTGGAGCCACCCCTCTGGCTCACAAAAATGACTTGGGGCCCTTATAGGGCTTAAATGCAGCACCATTTGGGCTGTGTTTAACCCCTGCTGTTCCATGTTGCCTGTATGAGCCTGTCAGTCACCAAATCCTGGATATTGCCCTGTGTCCTGGGATGTTCCTAAGCTATCCTGACCCTGCACAGAGAGGTCTGAGCAGTGTTTGCCACATAGGATCTCCACAACTCACATTTTGGTTGCCCACTCTTCTCCCTCCCCAGAGGCTCAAATATCCAGAGGAAACACCTCACCACAATTCCTAGGATGCTATTTGGTCCCAGACCATCATCCCTGGAGTGTCCCTGACTCCTGGTCCGTGGGGCACACCCCCAGCTCTGTGCACAGCCCCAAAAAGCTGCAGGGGACAGCCCTTCCAAGGCTCCAGAGACCACCTCCCTGCCCAGCCTCCCTCCGTGAGCCGTTTTCTTCATCTCAGATAACAGATTACAGATAAAAAACTTCCACGCCAAAGCAATCTCTTCTCTAAATTAAATGCTTCCCCACAGGGCTACAGCCCACAGTGGCAGTGTCACCCGCTGATCACTGGCATTGGCCTTTGCCAGGAGGGAAGGCATCCATTTTAAAGTGAAAGCATTTAAAAAAGCGGATGGAGAACTTGCCAGGAGAGCCAGCCACAGGGAGAAGTGGAAAAAAAGGGAGCCAGTTAATCACCCAGCATGTGTTATCTGTCTGGGTGGAAAATGGTCTGAAAATATCTTGTATTTCAGAGCAAGTGCATATTTTTTGGTGATTCAGCCAGCTGAAGCCTTGGCCTCCAACTTTCAGATTAAGCCCATCTCTAAGGCCAGCTGTTCCCAGGCAGCTTCCTAAATGGAAATGGCATCTGGACAATATAGTTTTGGGCCTGGCTATTCCCACCTCAAATTTAGGGGCTTGCTCAGAATCCCCTAAACATGGAGAGGCGTTGGACAGATTGGGGTTTATGGTTGAAGCGAATGGTCGCAGCGTTTTTCCAAATACCTGCTGGCCAGCATGCTTTCCAGAATCCAGCTCAGCAGAGCAGGAGGCTCCTATTCCCTTGCTTTCCCAGTGTTTGAGGCGTTTTGGCCAGGCTCTGGCTCAGGACAGAGGCAGCTGGGCAATTCAGCAACTGCTCAGCATCTTCACAAGCCACGGATGGGTTCAAGCCACAGGGCTTTGTGATGGGAAATAACAGCCTAGCCCTGGGTCTGATTAATATTTCTCATTTGAACAACACGTTTGGCACTGGGGGGAGCTGCCAGCAAAAGCTGTGGAGTCTGGTGCCTCACCCACCGCCAGGACCTGAAAACAAGGCAGTGCTGCTCTCAGCCAGGACACCTGGGTGCAGGATCTCCAGATCTTTGGTGGGACAGGAATCACATCCTACAGATGGGTGCAGGATCTCCAGTCTTTGGTGGGACAGATCACGTCCTACAGATGGGACCCCCTGGGAGGACACTCAGTGCTGGCACAGATGGAGACGTCATTGGCACCAACGTGGTCTTCCCCAGGCTGTGTTTTCCACGCCAGCCTCTGCCATTTCTTTTCTGGGGCCGCGGTTGTGGAAGCTTCCACTTCCATTTTCCTCCCTCACCAGCCCTTCAGACCAAGTGGAAGCCAAACCATGGAGCACAGAGTTCAGCAAATGAGGAGAGGAGTGGAGAAGGAGAGGGAGAAGGGAGACCCAAGGTGTGCTGTGCACACCTGTGCCAACCCTCCTCAAAAGGATTTGCTGAGAGGAGACCTGGGCACAACCTGTTGACAGGGGAGAGCACGGCTCCCGTAAAAACAAGCTGGCTCCACCTGGGGCAAGGGATTAGAAACCTCGGCACAGCCCTCGGATTCCTCTTAGCAAACCAACTGTGGCTGGAGGCAGGGATTAAACCCAGTGCTGAGGAATGTGGCTCCTTCCCGCTGCGGAGCCCAAGTTGGCACCGCATCCCCACTCAAGACTCGGCTTACATAATGCAGCTTATGAAAGCAAAATAACACGGCCATGCCAGCCTGTGGGCAGGCCAGGATGGGAGGAAAGTCAGGAAAAGAAAGGCATTTTTTGACTGAGGTAAAGCCTCGCTGCCCCCTGCGCTGCTGCCCCAGCCTTGCACCATCTCAGCAGGGAAGGAAAGGAAGGGAGCCGTGAGGGAGAAGGGCCCAGCCCTCCTACAAGGCTGTGAAGAGCTGCAGTCCCAGTGTTCAATCTGGGGTCACAGAATATGGATTTTCCTCCCAGCTTGCCCCTCTGACCCTGGGTTTCTCCCCAGCCAAGCAGGGAGGTCAACCACTGCAGGTTTTGGAGGCTAAGCCACAAGAAGTGCCCAGCCCCAAATCTTATCCCTTCTGAACACAGGCACCTCCAGAGGCCACTGGGAGATGCTCTGACCCACATCATCTCCCACTGGAGGTGCTTCAGTGTGGAGAGCAGCAGGATTGGGTCTGCCCAGAACCCTTCTCCACACGTTCCTTCCCATCAGAGGTCAGTGCACAAAAATGGGGAACAGTCCCCAAACTCCCAGGACCGACTCAGGGTGGAGTCACAAGGATCAGACTGAGATCACCATTCACAAGTGACATCTTTAGGCCTCCATTTGAGTCATCCCTCGGTGACTGATGTCCCCCATAATCTGCACGGCCTCAGGAAAAGCAGATCTTACAGATGGACTGGCCCCTTTATCAGCAGGCAAAGAGTCAGGGTTCAATTTCCATCCACACGGCACATGTTGAAACCAAGCCCTGCAAGTAGGTTGGTCCGGCTGGAGAGCCTGGAGAAACACTCAGGAGCCAGCCCAGGTCTGACTGTGCATCCAGCTGGCTGGGGAAGCCAGGCACACCTCGGGAGATCTTCCCTCTCAAGAGCTCCCACTTGTTTCCTAAGCAGCTGCCCTCAGTTTAATCAGTAGCTGAAGGAGTGCGATGAAATCCCGGCTCGGTGGAAGCCGAATTACGGATGTGTGCCACGGCAGGATTCCCCTCCCAGCTCCACCACCTTCCTCAAAGGGCTCACACAAGAAATTACCCGCTGGCCACACTTGACCTGCCTCCTGCACCCTTCCAGAGCATGCCCTGGCCTCCTCTGAGGGAAAAAGGACCTACAGCCACTTTTCCTAAGGCTTTTATCAGCCGAGACTCCTCCAAGCCCCAGATCAGAGGAGCTGCAGGTGCTCCAAGAGGCATTTCAAGGGAACAAAGCAGGGCTGCTCTGATAACAGGAGCTTCCAGCCCAAACACAGGCTCTTGCAGAGCTCTGCAAATCACCCCCTGAGCAGTCTGTGCCCAGCTCCCTTCCTGGGGCCAGCCCTTCCCATCCTCCACGGGCACAAGGAGATGCAGGACACTCACACGGGCCAGCATCAACATCCCGGGAAAAGGGGAAAACACAGACTCAGGGAAATAAAAGCAGTTTCACCTGGCAACAAGAAGCGCCTCTCTTCTCCCCCAGGTAAGGGCATCCAAAAGACAGCTCAGCAAATCCTTGCCCACCTCAGGCTGGCTGATTCCTCCTTCAGATGTGTTCAGCCAGAGGCTGTGCGAGCGCAGGAAAGCTGATCTACCAAAAAAAAAAGGGTAATCGAGGAAGATCAAATAGCACTAAAAAAATGCCCACAAAATAGTAAGGGAAGTGGTATGTGGATACTGGAGCAGCATCAGGGCGCTCTGGGAATGTGAAAGGCTAGGAGAAATCCAAGCAGCCACACCTGAAGCACCAGGCTCTGCAGAAAGGGAAAATCCCTCGTGCCCAGACAGTGACTGGGCTGGCACAGCCCGGCACGAGAAGATGCTTCAAGTGTGATCTTGATTAGCTCATGTGCTCCGGGCTGTGTTTGAAGGCAGCTGTGGCTAATCTTATTTTGATTGCCTTAAAATCCAGTTGTGGGGAAAAGCCTGGCGTGTGAGCAGATATATTAATGGGCTTGGAGCTGCCTTGTCTCCTAAGCTGGTGTTTGATTAAAAGGGAGCACAACCAACAGGCTCTTCAAAAAGCTGCTGCTATTTTTGTCTGCTTCATTTGGAGCAGTTCCTGATGGTTGGATGTGCCCAGCAAACCCTTTGGGACCGATCCTTGCTATATCATTATTCACATTTTAAGGATGTGTGAGTACAGAGAGAAGGGATTCACTTCCTCCTGAGAGGCTCAGATCAAAAGTCAAAATGTTTTCTATGAATACATAAGATGTAAATTTAGCTTCTGAGGGTTTCAGGCTCAATTTGTAAGAGCCCCATGGCCTTAAGAGGAGGCCTCCCTACCCTACAGAGCTGGGAAATCGTGTTTAGGTAACTACAAAGCAGATTCAGCAAGCAGGCTTTAGGCAAAAAGTCAGAAAACAATGTCTAGAGGGAATAAATTATATTTTCCCTTCTAATTCAGCATAATCTTTTCTTTTCCCCCTATACTTTTAATAATGATCCAAAAAGCCATTTTGCAGTACAATGTTGCTCCGACCTTGTTTTCAGCCGGGTAATTGTGCAGTGAGTGGATAAATGCTTCCTCAGCTGAGAACAAGAGGAACCATTAAGCATCAAGCCTCTGACCTAAATTTATGTTCAGGGCAGCTGGAGGAGCAAACGACTGATGCCTGCTCCCCTCATCCAGCCTGATGGACAGCCTGGAGACGGCATCTTCCTCAGGGACTCCCAAACGGCACAGGGAGATGCTGTTTATCCCAAGGACTTTAACCCAAGCCACCAAGGAAGGTGTCCCTGCCCCTGGCAGGGGGGATTGGAACGAAATGATTTTCAAGGTCCCTTACAAACCTTGAAACCAAACCATTCCATGATTCTATGGCAAAACACAAAACCTGGCTGCACATCAGCCTTGGTGATGCTTAGTGGCCAAAACTGAGCTGTGCCCTCTTTCCCCAAGGGTCTCTGGAGGGACAGGAATCCAGCCTTGAGGATTCACAGTGTTTGGAAGTACAGGAACTTATTAAAAAACGAACAGAAAACCAAACCCTGTCTTGTCCCTCCTTCAGTGCCAATGCCTTTAGAAAAGTTTTCTTAATTCAGGTGTAATCCCCTTTTTTCCTCTGCAATATTTCCTTGGAAGGCATAAGGAACAACAGCTGCCCTGCCCCTGAGCCCAAATCAGCACAAAACCTCAACGTTTCTGGGGTTTGTTTTGGCTGCAGCGGCCCAGCTCCCAAGTCCTTGTGGCCATGTGAGGATGGGAGGAAAGGACATGGTGTTCACTTTGCTTCTGTTCCAGTCACACCCCACCCCACACGGGCACAGGGACAGCGTCATTTTGGGACTGTGCAGGGGAAGGTGGTGCCTTCAGTGCTCCCCAGAAGGGAGAAGCAGGAAAACAGTAGGTCCACAAAAACCTGAGAGCAGGAATGGCCTCATCGGCCCAGCAGGATGCTCAAGTGCAGTTAATCCAGATTTCGAGACGGGAATGGTTAAAGCACCCAGCCCTGAGGGAAGCACCTCCCGGGGAGTTTGGGAATGGCACCACAAGTTAAATAAAGGACCACGGGAGCAAAGTGACCCATTTGTACTGCCTTGGTTATTTTCCTAAATGACTGGGTTTATGCCAAAGGTGCAGGAGCAGCATTTTCTCCATTGGGCGAGTGGGAGAGGGTTTTCTTCCACAAAGCCCCCTTTCAAATGGAGTTTGCTGGAGTTTTGTTTTCTGTAGGATTTCTATATCCTGTCGAACTTGTGAGGAGGAGCTGGGGAAATGCACAAACACCTGTACTGACCCCAAAACCCTCCTTACGGACACTCACAAGTCCAGGTCCTTTCCCATCCCAAAAGCACCCCGCTGGTTCCATCACTCACCAGAGAACCAACCACCACTGACGAATTCCCATTTCCTGGAAAGAGCACAGGGATTGGGAAGATGCTTGGCCCCTCCAAGCACCCAAGTGACATCTACCCACTAACCTTCCTTTCAAATGGGGAAGGCAACACATGTACAAACAGAGGCTGCAGAAGTCAGATTTAAGGTTTTGTTCTTTTTTTCTTTTTTTATTACAAAAAGAAAAAAAAACTATTCGGAAGAAGTCCAAATGCAACGGAATATAACTGGCACCATCTAAGATACCCAAGTGTAAAATCCCGGAACGTTTGAACCCCGCAGCAGGAGCTGGGGGTGCCAGGGCTGGCCGGGAGGGACAGGTGGATTCTCCCTTCCCTTCTCCTAGCCCCCATCCTGGTTGGATGGCAGGCAGCCTGAGAGAGCCAGGACACAACAGTGGCATCAACGGTCTCTGTAAAACCATTCAGTCAGAGAAACTAAGAACATTATGAAAAAAAAAAAAAAAAAAAAATCTAAAACTTCTTTTTTTTTCTTTTTTTTTTTTTCCATTATCAAAAGCCCTGCTTTAGTGACATGCTAGCCCCGCTGGACAGGTGACACACCCACAGCTCTGTCCGGAACGCTGTTGACCAGTCAACTCTCGGTTCAGGACACCTTCCTCCCACTCCGAGCGTGTCACGGCTACTCGAGTTACAGTGACAATGCTTCTGCAGGCTTCCCGCTCTGGGAACCCCCTCCTGCAAGCTCCACTCCGTGCTGGAAAAAAATCTCATCTGAATCTCCCTCCAAGCTCACCCTCAGTCCCACGTGGAGGCCTCCAACAGCATCCATAAGAGCTCTGCCTGCTCCGGCTGGATGAGGCATTGGAACGTCATCTCTTTAAGGAAAAAACACTTTCATATATAATTTTTTTTTTTTGCTGTTTTTATATTTAAATAGAAAAATACTACTTCACTCTGTGTTATGAGCCAGAGATCGGTTGACTTCCAGTGACAGAACCAGGAGTTCTCCTCAACGCTCCTACGCTGAGCTCAATGCCAGAAGATTCCCAGAAACCTCAGAGTGGCCGGAGGGCGATGATCTCCCTGTCATCTCCCCACACAGGCAGGAGCACACGCACAGCTCCCATCTTCCCTTCTCCACAGAAAGGCACCAACCTCAGAGAGCCATCAGTCTGCAGAGAGCCAGCGGCGGGGCTGAGCCCCCAAATCTGACTCTGTTTTAAGCTTTCTCCTCTCCTGCTCGCTTTCTGCGTGTGCAGTCTGTCCCTGGAAGCCACTGGATCCCATCGGATGTACACATGAATTAGACAAAAAAATAAAACAGTGGTTAAAAGTTCTCTAACACCCCGTCCTCCTCTCGTCTTCTGAAGAGTCAACGACAAACAGACATCGATAAAACTAAACCTGCCCTCCTCCCCACCTCAAGACAACAAGAGTTACTGAGACACAAAACATGTTATCTTGTACCCTTGGGATTACATCTAGAAGGGAAGTTTAGGGGCGCGGGGAGCGCGGGGGGGAGGCGGTGTCTGTGGGGCGCAGTCTGCTTAGTTCTTGTACTCAAAAGGCTCGTCCCCAGTTTCGTTGAGGAGACACGTGCGGACCAGGGCCTCTGTCACAGCGTAGGGGTCGCAGTTGGCCGAGGGCCGGCGGTCCTCGAAGTAGCCCTTCTTCTCGTGGCCCACGTTGCGCGGGATGCGGATGCTGGCGCCGCGGTTGGCCACGCCGGCCGAGAACTCGTTGATGTTGGACGTCTCGTGGAAGCCCGTCAGGCGCCTGGCATTGTCCAGCCCCCCCTTGGGGTCATAGGCACGGATGTGGTACTGGTGGCGCTTGCTCAGCTTCTCGATGGCCTCCTCGATGTGCCTGCGGAGGGAGGAGGGACAGGGCAGTGGTGAGTGATACAGGATGAGCTGAGCCCCTCTGGGCTGCTGTGTCAAAGTGGCACGAGGTTCATTGCTGTCCCCACACCACTTCACGACAGTGCCTTGTGCCCCACTTGGCTGTTCATCCCAGCACAGGGCTTCTCTCCACTCCTGCTGCTGACCCAGGAGAAGGATGCTCGTGGCCAAATCCCACAGGCTCCCTAGGGAGTGCTGCCTGTGGGACATGAGCTCAACCCACAGCCAAGCTTCCCACTTCCACCTGCTCTCACAGGGGAGCTCTCTCACCACTGGAGTTTCTATTCACGAAGCTCACACACTCATGGGCTGTCCCATTATCTCAGGGCAGCAGCACTGAGATTAAGGCAAGAAAAGTGAGCTGCCAGGATGGATCCCTGCACGCAGCTCCACTGCAACCCAGTGCCGCAGGGTCCCTGCCTGCCCTCGGCACATCAGTCCCATACAGGAACCCGAGGATTGCATTTCTAGGATGTTCGTCTTTAAGAAAACATGGCAGCTTTGCCTAGACAGAAGCAAACGGTCTCTCTTTCACCATGGTTATAAAATAAGAATTAAGAAAAGGCCCGTGCTAAGTGAGTTTGTTCCCAGCCCTGGCAGGTCAGGAGCAGGACAGGCTGTTAGGGATAGCTGCATCCTGGCTGCCGTATTTCCTTCAGCACGGGTGGAGCTGTTCTGCTGGCTGAATTGCCCACCCAGCACAAGCACGAGAATGTATCATTATAAAAAATACATACTGAAAAACACCAAACCACAAAAACAAAACAAGCAAAAAAAAAAATCCCCATCCAGAAGAAACACTCCGATGTCACGCCCAGCACCAGAACAACAACTCCCGTGTCATCCAAAGCGTTGCAAAATCCTGCTGCCCAGTAAACATCTCCAGCACTTACTTGAGACCTCCTTCTTCCCTCATGCTCTTGGTGCTGAAGTTGGTGTGGCAGCCAGCACCGTTCCAGTTGCCAGGGATGGGCTTGGGATCGAAGGACACCACGACCCCGAAGTCCTCGCACACCCGGTGCAGGATGAAGCGCGCGATCCAGAGGTGATCCCCCATCTCAATCCCTTCGCATGGTCCCACCTGGAACTCCCACTGCAAGGAGGAGGCGTCACGGGCTCAGTGGGGTGGAGACAGGCACCTCCCACCCCCTGATGCTGGGCACAGCCTCACAGCTCAGAGCGGGCACACACAGCTCTGGCCACCTGGGATTTTTCCATGCCGCTCTCTCGCTCCGTGAGGCATCCCAGAATGATTTACCTGGGCTGGCATCACTTCTGCGTTGGTTCCTCCGATTTTCACGCCGGCATAAAGGCACGCTCGGTAGTGGGCCTCCACAATGTCCCTGCCATAGGCTTTGTCTGCCCCTACACCGCAGTAATATGGACCTGCAACAGCACAGGGGAACATCAGCCTCCACAGGGAAAAACGCTGACATTCAGTGAAGACCCAGCACATGCAGGGGAGAACTCTCCAAAGGCTTGGCGGTGTGGAAAAGCCCCAAATCTGGAAGAACTAGCTGAGCAGAACACTGATGGAGAGCAAGTCCCCCCTGAGGGTAGATCTCCCCCTGAGTTTCAGTTCCCTCCAGACCAACAAACCAAGCCGCAAATTTGGAAGTGGCCAATCCCCACCTCAGTCTTTCTGCAACAAACTTAATCTTGTGGTTAGTTTTTGCCAATATCCCACTTTCTATCATCCACCTTCAGTTCTAGGAACACCTTGGATCTCTCAGCTCGCCTAACGCTGTGTCACACAGATTTCAATTCAAACACTCCTGACTTGGTCCAGGCTCCCGAAAGATTACCTTGGGGACCAGGGAAGCCGTTGGAAGGCCAGCCAAACGGATGTCCATCTGTCCCCAGCAGAGTGTACTCCTGCTCCATCCCAAACCAGGGGTGCTGGTTAGACACCATGTCCATAATCCTCCTGCAGGTGTGCCGGAGATTTGACTCTGGAATGGAAAAGTGACACGAGGCTCATGAGCACCTCCACCTCCACTCCCCATTTCCACTTATTTTACAGTTTGAGTCCCAGCAGTGTTGAAGAATCCCAAGCCCAGCCCTTTCTCCATCACCAGCACTTCGTTTGCCCTTTACTTTCAAGGCAGGGATCATTTCTGCAGCATGCTAAGGGTACAGACAGCGTTTGGACAGGCCTCCCATTCCCTTTCCCGGGAACACCACCTCCATCAGGAGAAGGGAAAAGGTCCATTCATTCACCTGCAGACTGGCGGTTGTATTTGAAGACCTCACAGAGAACGAGTTTATTGGGGTCCTTGCGGAAAGGGTCCCGAAACATGGCAGCAGGTCGCAGGTACATGTCACTGTTGGAGCCTTCGGACTGGTAGGTGCTGGAGCCATCGAAATTCCACTCAGGGAGATCTGGAGCAAAGAGAGGAACGAGCCACAGTGACCCAGGGTGCCTGGTCCCCAGGATGAGCTCCCTGCTGCCCTCCAGTAAGACAGAGGTGAAGATGCTCATAGAGAACAGCCCTGCAATAGGTTTAGTCCCAGCTCTGCTGATTTTGTTCCAAGTGGGGGAAGCGGAAAAAAAAACCCCAAACAAGCGAAAAACATAGAGGAGTGCAACTCCCCAGCCACCCTGGGAAATAACAAGTTGCTGGGCTGCTGGCCAAGCCCGAGCGAAGCAAGCAGCACTGAGGACATTTCCCATGTCACAACAACCACAGGGATGAGCAAAGCGCCCGGTCCCCTTGGCTAGGGGAGGGCAGACCACGAGCCATCTTCCAGCTACAGGAATAAAGCTTGGAATACCCTCATCCACAGCCTGAAGAAGGTGGGGAAGCAAATCATACTTAGGTGGCATCTCACATGGAAGGGGAGTATGGCCAGCATGGCCCCTTGCCCACCCCTCCATGCTGAGCACTGTCCTCCAGGTCAAAGCCCAGAACTCCACCTGGGCAATGTTATCTCCTCCATATCCCAGGGGGAAAGAGGGAGGATGGGAAGAACAAAGATTTCAAAGGAGCTGTGCCAACCACTCCCTCAAAGGGAAAAGGGGAAAGGAGAGAGGGGAAAAAAAAAAAGAAGAAAAAAGAAAGAAGAAAAAAGATAATTCTGCTCAGTCACACACAGTATTTTCATTTCATAACTGTCTCCAGCCAGCTCCATGGCAACCTGGGGAAAATCCTAATGCTATTATTGTGTAAGCTGGGACTGTTTGTTCTGAGGGACACAAGCTCTTAATTACACCGGATAGCTCCATTCTTTCCCCTGCACTTTCTTCTGCCAAACTACTTCCGGCCAAAACGAGTACTCGAGAGTCAATGGGCAGCCGAGCCCCTGCCAACAGCCCCCAGCCCCTGCCAACAGCCCCCTCCATGGCAGGGACAGCACCAAGGACGAGCTCCCAGCCCCAGGCATCTCCCTGAAACTCCACATCTGGAGAGCTGGGAATGTTCCCCTGCGGTATCTGGGGAAAGAAGTAACTGGAAGGGCATGAGGAGGAACGTCTTCCCTAAAAGCCATCCTTTTGTCACGGGAAGAGAGAAATGGCATCCTTCCTCCACCCGGTGAGGGGCTGTGAGTCCTGCACCTGCCCTCTCACCTTCCAGGCTCTTGGGCTCGTGGTCCAGCGTGCGGGTTTTGCAGCGGAGGTGCTCCCCTGTGCCGTCGATCCAGATGTACATGGCCTGGACCTTCTCCCCCTGCGGCAGCTTCATGTACATGTGCTTGATGGCTTTGCTCAGGTGGGAGCTCGCTGAGGTGGCCATGGCTGCAGTCCTGACGAGGGGGTTCCTGCAGGGGGGAATCACAAACAGCCCCAACTGTGAGCCCTTCCTGCGCTGCCACATTTGTCAGCCCCCAGGCCAGGGAGGAGCAGCAGACAGCTTGGCCTGGGGGCTGGCTGCAGTTCCATGGCATTCCAGCCATGGCATCTCCAGCGGTTCCGGGGCATTCCTCAGGGAGGACGCACAGCAGCTCGGGCAGATGCCGGCAGCCGGGAAAGCCCTGCTCCAGAAGCCTTTCAAAGAGCCCCATTAATACCCAAAGTCCTGCTAATAAACAAGCGCGACAGACTTCCAAAGGGCGTCTTAGCCCCGTGTGAACTTTTCACCTCCACACTCCTCTCCGCTCCTAAGCATGGCTAATGCAAGAAAAGCTTAGCTGGGGCTTTCTTAATAAATCTGCTTCATCGAGGAGGGCTTCTCTGCCCCGGCTGCCTTCTCAGTCCGGCTGAGGTTATCCAAGCCTGGTCCCAGGGCAGGAGGAAAAGCAACAGGCAGCACACGTGAGCCCTGAGCACCCCGGGCAGCGATGGGGGGGCCGGAGCGGCTCTGGAAGCAGTCGGTGGGAGCTGCAGCATCCCCACAGCCCTGCGAGCCCGACCCACCGCAGCCGGGCTCCACGCGTGTTTTCCAAGGAGCTCGGGAATGCCAACAGTTTGGAAAGGCAGGCTGACTTGGGAAGTCGCTCCAACATCCCGTTCGCCTGCTCGGGGGCTGGGGCTGAGCCCACCCCGCTGCGGCTCCCACCGCCCCAGTGCCCTGCCAGGAGCATCCCCCACGCGTGCTCTCCTGGCAGCGAGGGAGTCCCCGCGCTCAAGGGAGCAGCTGAGGAGCCTCGCGGGGGTGAAAGCAACAGAACTGCAAAGGGAATGTTTTCAACAGAAGACTCGAGATGCCACTTCCTCCCCCACCACCCCCCCCCTTCCCCTAAAGGAGGAATTCTCCCTCGGAAGGTCTGGCCGCCGGGAGCCCCGGCGGGGCTGCGGCGGGTGGCGGCCAGCGGCACCCCCTGTCCCCGTGTCCCCCCGGGCCGGTACCTGGGCTCGGCGGCGGCTGCGGGCGGGCGCGGGGCTCCCACGNGCAGCGCCGGCCCCGCCGCACGGATTGGGCAGCGGGGCGGGACGGGGGGGACCCGGGAGGGGGGACAGGGCCACCACCCCGCCTCCCTCCTCCTCCTCCTCCTCCTCCTCCTCCTGCTCCTCCTGCTCCGGCGGCATCGCGGCCCGGCCGCCCCCGGCAAAGGGGGGAGCGCCGCCGCTTCGCCCCGCACCCGTTTGGTGGGTGCAGAGAGAGGAGGGAAAAGGGGGCACAAAGCGGAGGGTTCGGGTGGCTTTTGGGTCTTTCTAACAACACTACTGCCCGGAAAAACAACCCCTCGTCCCTGGGCAGGCGGGAGTGGATCCAGGGCTTTCCGTGGAGTTTACATTAGCGGCTGCCTTGGCATGGCTCGCGGGGATGGAAACTGGCCGGCCCGGGAGAACGGGGGGAGACAGGGAGGGACCGGAGCTCCACCAAGCCCCGGGCACAGGCTGTGGCTTGGTGCCCACGCTTGGGACAGGGGCAAGAGCCTCAAGAAGCCCCGCTGCTGCTCCTTGGAGCCGGTCAGCCTCCCTCCCGCACCTGGATCTACAGCCCCTCGCCCCAAGGCGCAGCATCGCTCACTGTCACTCGAGGGACACCCCAGCCCCACCATGGGAGCACCCAGTGAGCACCCAGCAAACCGCAGGCACTGCCCAGTATTTTTCCACCCTGCCGGGTCGCTTGTCCCATCTCCTGCAACTGTGTGCAACTCCGAGCCCGGATCCCAGGGGCAGGAGAGCCACGCCAGCACGAGCAGACGGAGCTGCCACCCGGGCGTGCACACGCTGAAGGCACTCGCAGGTCCCAGGCCAAGCACACGCCACCCACACGCCTGCCACGGGGCCACAGGATCCCGGGTTGCTCCCTGCCAGCCTCGGGGAGATGGCACCAAAATCGCCATTCCTCGAGAAGCTGGAGCCTCCTGGCCATCACAGCCACCCTAGCGCGGGCACAGCCACTGTACAGCCAGAATCCAGAGGGAAAATGGCCAGGGAGAGCCGGATCCTCAGGCGGGAGGAGGTGGAAGTGCTAGCCAAAACCACACTTTGATTTACTGCCCATCTCAAGAGCCGGCTCCCCACCCTCCCCGCGGGGACAACTTGGCTCATTCATCACCACCACCTTGGAGCAGCCATCAGTGTGTGGTAATCCCCCGAGGCTGTCCAGAACAGAGGTGAAATTCAGGTGCTGTTCTCCTCCTGGAATTGCTTGGATAAGGCAGAGCCACCAGGCATTGCAACAGCCTCCCCTCAGCACCCCAGAAAATGCCTCCTCCCTGCACCCCAGTTCCTGCACCCTGGGCACAGAGCAATGCACAAACAAATGTGGTATTTTACCCACAGAAATGAGCTCAGGATCTCACGTTCAGCCCAAGTTCAGCTGTGGTCACCAAATCTAACAGCTCAGCTGAAGCAAAAGGAAGCAGAGCAGGAGCTGGTGCCGAGGCCCAAAATAGCTCCCATAAAGGGGAGCTGGCAAGCCACAGGCAATGTAAAGCAGTGTCCAGCCCTCTTCCCTAGCTTTGTTGAGTGTTTCTTTAATCGGGACACTGACAGCTCCGATAGCTCCAAATTCTTGGAATTACCCTTGCTACCTGCTAATTTCCCAAACTTTGTCCACCAGAGCTGGCTGCAAACAAACCCAGGTGAAGCCCCTGGGCAGTGGAGTGACCCCCGTGCCGTCCGAGCCTCGGGGCTGGGCAGCTTCAGCCAGCCCTGGAGGGAAGCGAGGAGCAAAGGCAGCTCGGCAATGTAAACATCTCCTCTCCATGCCATAAATCCACGCCGGGCAGCAAACCCCAGCCTGGGAGAGACCCCCAGGATGGGCAAGGCTGTGATGGCCGGGGTGGGAGGATGGAGCTACCGGCCCCGGAAGGGTTTGGTGGCTGGCTCCTGCCCAAGCCCCCGTGCTCGCCCCGCGCAAGTTGTTTACGAGGCAGCGGAGAAGCGGCAGCCGCGGACCCAGCGCCCTCTCCCGGGAAGCGCTCCCGGGCCGTCTCGCTGCGCTCACCCCGCTTGTTTACCGCCTGCCTTCCTTCCCCTCCTCCCCCTCCACAGTGCTTTGGGGGTTGTTTTTTTCGGGGGGAAAGCCTGCTCGGGCTGTGCCTCCGCCCAGCTGCGTGCTCCAGTGACCCTCGCTGTCGCCGACAAAAGCCTCCTCGGGGAGCTGGGGAGGACTCGGTGCCAGCAGGTGACACGACCCACGAGTGGGTTTAAATCCGCCTTCAAAGGGCCCCGCGCCTCATGTGCGGCCAGAGACAATGTCCTTCTCCAGGGGCGGGTCCCAACTGGCACATATTTTTCCTTCTTCCTCCTATTAGTTCATGGGAACACCTTTATTCGCCTGGCCCGGCACTTCCCGCCGGCACAGCTTTATATCCTGAGAGAAGTGCCAAGGTTGGGAAGCGGCTGGTGAGCTGCGAGGGTCGGGCAGGCTGGGCTCTGCAGCCTCCTGCCCCCAAGGCAGCCGGGCAAACCCTGAGGGACAGGGCACAGCCAGGTCCCTGTGCTCTCCAGGAAAGGTTTGGGGCCCAGGACGAGTTTCTCACAGGTAGCATGAGGCATGCCTGCTCTTTTCCAACCCCAGCCAGTAAAGGATCATGGCTTCCCTCTCCACTGTGCCTTGCTGTGACCCATCCCTTGGCCATGTGTCCCACTCCATCCCTGTCCTCCATTTGGAGGTCTCCTCATTCTTTTTAAAATGCAGAAATGTCACACCATTGGGAGGGGGTGGGGAGGAGAGGAGGGCAATTTGAGTGTTAAAAAGGCAGGATATGAAATTTCCCTGTGGCTCAGGCCGTGGGGCAGGTGGCTGATGGCTTTGCTCCTGCAGTGCTGGGACTTTCCCAGCACTGCGGGGCCATCTCCAAGGGTTGCCCCTCACCACAGATGCTGGGATCTCAAGCCCAGCAGATTGCAGACCCAGACTGCTAAGCCCAGGTACCCATTTGCTTTTTACCAGCACTAAAAAAAAATTCTGGAGTAGAAAGGAATGAGGGATGCTTTTTTTTTTTTTTCCCCCCCAGTGGAGATGTCACACAGGGAGGAGGAATTGCCCATTTTGTTGTGATGGTTAGGTCCCAGGAGGAGGCACCCAAAATGCCCCAGCCTCCAGCGATGGCACAGCTGGGAGGGAGGAGGGACAGGCATAGCATCATGGAATCACAGAATGGTTTGGGTTGGAAGGGACCTGAAGGTTATCTAGTCCTACCCCTGCAATGAGCAGGAACATCTTCAGCATCTCTCCTTTCCCCATGCCCAGCACCCAAGACATCTCTAAACAGAGCTATAGCACTTTCAGACCAATCCAGGGAAGTGCTTCCAGCTGTGAGGTCCTGCATCAGGAACTGAAATGCACCCAAGTGGGACCAAGTGTTGCATCACCTCCATCTCTGCCCACCACTGGGCACAGCTGCCTCTGCTTGGGCCCACCACACTGGGCCCTGGTGGGCTCCCGAGGGGCTCCCAGACTGGGAGAGCTGGAGGTGCAGCATGTTTCACCCATGGCTAGCAACAGGAGGGCTGGAAAAATCAACCCAACACCTGAGCAAGCGCTTAGTTCCGAAGTGACAGAGGACAGGGAGCTCCATGGGGTGGGGGGAAGAGTGCACTGGGGGGACTGACCTTGTGCAAGCAGCAGTGGCCGAGCAGTGTCCCCCGGAGCGCTGCAGGAGGCTGACGAAACCCCCCAAGGCAGGCAGGCAGTAGCTGCTGGCCCGGGCCATGAGCAAACATTGCACGCTCCGCAGCAGGCCCATGCTCCCTTTGAAGATGCTGCCAGGGTCAAGGGTGGCCGTGGGCTGGTGGCCAGAGGGCTTGCAGCTTTTCAGAGCAGATCACCTGGGCTGCACTGAAGGGCGATTTAGGAAAGCAAATTAATAAGTGGGAACGTGCAGAGGCACATGCAGAGCCCAAAAAAACCCTCCCTCCCCATGCAGCAGAGGGAAGAGGGACCTTGGCGTGCAAGCCCCCAGGTGCTGCCACCTCCCTCCCCACCCCTTTCTGAGCCACCTGGGTGCCTGTCCCCATGCCCACCACCCACCTTGCCACCCCTCCCAAGAGCCCACGGCATTGCTGCACACCCCAGCAACCCCCTGCCCCAGCTCAGGGGTGACCCAGCAGCATTCCCGGCAGGCAGCCCCTACCTGCCGCCGGCTCTGCTCCACAGACCTTGCACAGGGGCTGAGCGCCTTCCCCGAGCACGTGCTCGCCTTCAATAGGGGAAGCTGGAAGATGAGAACGTCAGGGGCAGGCGGGATTTGAGACCCAGAAATTGCTTGGCTCAGTTCGTTCTGTACAAGGGTGGAGAATATCCCAGGGAGCGCTCAGCACATGCCTTTCCCCACAGTTGGAAATTGGTCACACTGTGCATTGGCAGGCTTGTTTTTGTTGGGGTTTTCACCCCCCCCCCTTTTTTTTTTTTTTTATTTCACATTTTT